>JAOXNG010000042.1:38215568-38236299 GCA_028566535.1 Scolopax minor | reverse complement strand
GAGTCAGACCGTTTTGACAACATCTGTGTGGTTTGAGAAAAAAAAAAAAAAAAAAAACAACAAACCACAAACACACACATGCAAACCCGTATTTAGAACTGAGGAATGGTATCATCTTCTTGAGGTGAACAAAAATTCCATATTTTCTTTTGTGTGTTATGAGAAAGATACCCTTTTCATTGAAAAAGGCTTCTTCATTTTTGTTGAGATTCGTTTCAAATACAGATAGTGAAATAAGCTCTCAGCTTCTTAGCCCTTGGAAGTCAGACTTTGTGCCATAAAATTTCCCATCTTAGATGAATCTCCAACACACAGCATGTCCTGAACCACTGTCTTCATTCTCAATATGGGTCACTGTAGGTCCCACAGGGCTCAGACTTTGGCATTATGCATCCTCCCTGCCTCCAGCATCCTTTGATTTGTATGTATCCTATTTGATTAGTAGATATAATGATCCAAAAGAGCCTTAAAATACCCATTGTTTAATTAACAGGATATTTTCATAAAGCCTAATTTCCTTCCCATTATTGGCATGACTGTCTTGCCATGAAGTAGACAAGGGAAGCAAGAGAGCATTGCCAGTGTGTAAATCTGCTCCCTTAAATCTTCTCTTGCTTCTTACCATGTTTAAATCCAGCCAGGCTTACCCTTTTGTATGTACCCAGTTTGTAACGACAGCCTAAAAATCAAACTGGTACATTTTCCAAGAGCTGAACAAATCCATGAAAGAAACAAGCCCTGCTATGGCCTCTGTTTCATAAGGATTTCTCAAAGGTATGAGGGATATCCCATTTCTAGGCAATACCTTTCTTTCCTGTATTTCTCACAGTAGCTCTAACAAGTTACTCCAAGATTGTCTTAAGCAAAAATCAGAGTATCATGTTCAACATTATCATGGGTGACTCCAAATCTGCCCAACCAGCGACTGAGCTAGAAGGACTGAATTTTTTTCTTACTAAAATGTTGTTAAGAACTCAACTCTAGAAGGATTTTAGCGTGGTTATATTTCATTAGGCACTTGCATACAGCAGTTGGCACAGGAGAATCTCTCCGCAGCTTGTACAAGCACTGAATTTTGATCAAGGTGTCAGTCAGGTGTGGGTGCTTGAATCTGACTTTCTGATTGTCTTCAGACATTGGTGGTTTTGAACCTACTAAGAAGCAAGAAAATGTCATCCATATTCTGATGGGTAAATGCCTTTGTGCCCCAAAATTTAATAAATAATTACTCATACAAGACCCACCTTTTTGAAATTCAGGCAATGTCTTTCCTGTGAGAAATAATATGTTGTTCCGCTATTCCATGGCTACATTCTAATGACTTTTAGATTTCATATCAATACATGAGAGTCAGAAAGGCCAAACTTTCCATTCCTGATCCACGTTTATCTCCTGTCCAGTTTATCTTTCCCAGCTGTCTTAACATCCGCCAACAATTTCTATGTTGTATTTAGCAAAGCAGAAGACCTGCAGAACCAACATCGCATTTTGTGACTAGAGCATGTTTTTGGGGCCAGCCACCTGAGACATCAGCTCTGAGCAGGATGGCATCAGAATAAGACCCATGTCAGCAGCAGCAGCCATAGGGCTGGCAGGATCTCAGCCTTTCTAGTGTGGACACAGTTAGACTGTTACAAGTGTTTTGCACCAATATAAACTCCTTGCTGCATGGGAACAGCTGAGCCACCAGCCCAGGGCTTCCCTAGATTTTCTTTATACTTTTTGTGGCCAAGCAATTCATTGAGAAACATTAATTTCAGCAATGTAGCCCATTTGAGAAATCCAGTTTCCTTTCTTCATATATAGATAGATTCTAAGAAATGCAAGGTAGTGGTCAAACAGGGGATTTTCTTCAGGAAAATAACCAAGTCCCACAGGAAGACTTAGTTACACACTCAGTTGTAGGAAGATCCACTGGTTTTCATGGTACCTTGCTGGACACAAAAAGTCCACACAGCCTTGTAAGAAGGACATAGAGCCTAGAAACAGGGTTTCCAAAACAGTCCCCGTCTTGCTCCTTACCAGCTCTGACCTAAGGGAAAATGCCTAGAAATAAAGTGAATTCTATTTGATACGAAAGATGAAGAGTAAAGAAGAGTATTATATTTTGATGGTGAAATAAAAGCTGCAGTTTTAGCTTGTTTTCTGGTACCTTCCTTATGACCCCCAAAAGCACATCCTTCTTACTTTCTACTTTTTCTTTCAAAGCTCTGATTATTTTTTTTTTTCATTTTTAAAGGTGGACACCACTCCGATGTTAATCTTGCTGTATTCATATTAAAACAGGGAAAAGAGCAGAACTGATGTGAAGGGTCTCCCTCGCTCAGCGTGATAGAGCTTCAGCTGCCCACAACCTCACCACCACCTGACACGTGGGAAGCTGGAGCATGATACTGCTCCAAGCTGGAAGAACAAGCCACTTGAGGAAATATTCACCAGCAGATCTTCCCCTTGAAGTGACTACATGGGCTGGACCCTTGGCCTGTCACATCTGAGGTTTTTAGGAATATAAAATTAGGCCATTGTATCCATTTAAGCAAGTCTAAATCAACCTCATCTAAACACGTGGGTAGAAGACGAGCACCAGCAAATTCTGCTTCCAGCTCCACTGCTCTGTAATTTTGGAAAACTCCATTGAAGTCAAGGCAGTTTACATTAACACAGTCCAGTTCTTGCCCTCTAAAAAGGCAGCTCAACACAGAACAGAGCAACCTCTTTTGCTCTGCTCTGGTCAGTGGTGATCAGAAGTGACCCAAAGTCATCATCAAGAGTCCATCAGGAGCTGCCATGCAAGAAGTGCCTTGCACCAGCAGGGGTCCTCAACATCCATCGGCAAAAAGCTAAGGAAATATCTTCAGGTTTGTAGGTCAGCCCATGGCCTAGCAGCCTTGGCTTGCAGCCTTGCTTGCAGCCTTACTCTGACTTATTAAATATATATACAACAGAACAGCCACAACCACAGTGGGCACAAAAACATGCTTTGGCTGGCATTCTTTTTACAAAGCATCTTGAATCACTTATTTTTACTACTCTCTGTTCTTTGGGTTTTAGAGGCTGGATAAGGACAGCAACTACTACACACGTTCACAGTGCCAGACCATGGTACCCTGTCTGGGATGCCTGAGATAGGACCTTTCAGAAATGAAGCACTTAAATTTAGAAACAAAAACATTACTTCTGTTAATATGCCCAAATCTGTCTGCAGCTGTCAGGCAATTAAAACAGCAACTTAATTACATTTTAAGAATATTGATTAAAGATATCTGGGAGGCATCATTAGCTTTGTTCAATGTTTGGCTAATCAAGGTGGTCATAAGGCGACAGGTCCACAACGTTCAAGTGTTTCTGAACTCTCATCTGAAAGACACTTTGCAGCACTCAACTGAGTGCTGGAACCAAAAACCAGGAATTTGTGTCTTAATGACATTGTAACACCATAGGAAACAGACCAGAGCATCCACATGATTTGCCTTAGGATCCCAAAGGATTTCCCTTCCCTTATCTTTGACTAAATTCTGGAGTTTCTAATTATTCAAATTTTGCCCTTGAAATCATGGGTATTTGTAATTTAAGATTACAGAATTGGGAACTCATAGGAACATTTTCAAGGAAATAGAAACTTCCTAACTCTAATTATTTCTACCTCAGCCAGAACCAAATTCATGTGGATATTACTGAAGCTTATACAACATTTGTTAAATTCACTTCAAATAATTAGTCCCCAACTTTCTCCTCCTAATCCATGAGCCACTCACAAAAGCAAGGCAGCAACGTACTGAAAGGTAATTCTCTCTTTATGTCA
Organism: Scolopax minor; assembly: GCA_028566535.1. NCBI lineage: Eukaryota > Metazoa > Chordata > Aves > Charadriiformes > Scolopacidae > Scolopax > Scolopax minor. The sequence continues at coordinate 38,232,497 of JAOXNG010000042.1, read as the reverse complement.
AATGTGACTTCCATTTCAAAGTTGAAAGAATCATGAGAAAGCACCTCCTCCAAGGATTTCAATCTCAAGAAAATACAGCTTTTTAGATCTGATATTTCAGCTTATTTAATTGATGTATTTTTGGAGGTTCCTACTGAATAAGCATTCTCAAGGAGAATCATATTTTGGGGACTGTTCTTTGATTCATAAATATTCATATGCTTGGAAGTCCAAGCTCCACCATATCCTGAATTAATTTCTAATAATATGATATGTTTATTTGAAAAGTCTTCATCAAGAATGTGTGCTGAGTTTGCTTTGCTGTATAATTCTCATGGAAAGATTTGCTAGATGAAAATAGTGCTATTAAATATATCACATGAAATTTCTAACTATTGGGCAGTTATGCAAATTTGATTGAATTGTTTCTGTTAGTTCCAACAAACAATAGAATCACACTGAAACCATGCAATTTCAAATTGAATGTTCTGTTCTCATATTCATAACTAGAACCACGGTGGTAATTTATGTATTCTGCCAGAACAGAGCTAATACCACACAACTCATTACCATGACAGTGCAAACAGCTCATCACAAGCACTCACTGAACATTTCTAATGTTCCCAAAGTCAGAAAAAATGAAATTTAATGTAATTGTTCTGAAGGAAATATGCATCTGAATCTCTCTACTCCTTTTTAAGTCATAAAAATGTTAAAAGTAACCCGATTGCCCCTCAGATTTAAAGCCCCTGCTTTAACAGGAATTAAGAGAATTAACATCTTAATTTGTTAATAATAACAGACACGCTGTTCTGAGTCTTTGAGAAATTTAGAATGATAATTGAGAATGAACAAACTGAACAATGCAAGGCATTTTAGTGATTACATTGGCAAATCCCTTGAGATAAACATATTGATCATAAATCCCTCTGAATCCTTAAAATATTTTGAAATTACAAATAGAAACTGAAATGTAAAAGTTTTATTCCCTAGGAACCTTGAATGATTGTTCCTCCATGACAACCACAAGTAAAAATGGAAGTTTTTAATATACTTGTCCTTTCCTAAGTGTTTAATATTGTAATTCATTGCCTTTCATATTCCTTACCTAGTCTGGAAAGATGTCAGGGAAGATAAAAATAGGCCTTTATCCATTTTTAGGGCCTATTTTTATCTTCCCTGTTCTCTATCATTCAGTGTTGAAGACCATTTCTTCTGCTTTGGCAGGAAGATACTCACATCATTTCCTTCAGAGATAAACTGATTGGGATTGGGTTTTTTTTTTAAGGTTTTTATTATTTTGATGAAAGCATTTATTTTTTTAAAAAAGTAAAACTTATTGGAAATGTAGAGGTCATGTACTGTCAGTTAAAGACCAATGCGTGAAAACCTTCAGATAACTGCTTTACTTCAGATGCTGATGCTCAAGGACTCAGCCACTAGAGGGTAATAAAAGATAAGGAAAAAGGTAATTTAACACTCTCCAGCCAGCTATGCCTTGTTTCCACAATTTAGAAAACGTTCTGATTTCAGTGACAAAGTTTTTTAAGTTATTTTCTGAGACTGCCTGGGCAGAGTAAAGGGCTGTTGCTGCCCACACTAAGATGACACAAAGGAGCCACAGATAAGGACAAAGACACACTTGTACAAGGGGAGGTGCCTTTGGGAGAAGAAGTACAATCTGGTAATTTCTCTATTTAAAAAGCTACACCGACAAAAGAAATACTTTATAAACTCCAATGAATATGGAAGCCTTGAAGACAACTGCTGAAAGTTAATTTCAATGTCGCTCTCAGGCAGGTGAACCCAAATCCTCCTGAGATGGTGATTTCTCCAAAGTGAAAGTGAAATTTGGCCTAATGGAAATTTGGCCTTATGAGTTAATTCCCTTTTCTAATGGAATCACCAAAAGTAAAGTTAGAAAAAAAACCATCATATTTGGGCCTAAGTGAATGCAAATAAAAGCCCTGGGAACTTTTCAGTGACCTTTACAGACTGGTTGGAAGGGCCAGTGTCACACACCTCTCAGACACCAAACACTAGGTCAGGGCTACAGACCACACCACAGAGCTCACTTACAGAGTTTATAATCTGAAGTGCATCGTCCTTTTTACTTTCAAGTAAGTTAAGAATGAAGGTTTTTGCAAGTTCCTTGGGGTTAAATGCCTCTGCACTGACTCATACAGGAAATTGCTGAATGACATGCAATAGCTGTTATATTCTCAAACCTTTATGCATAAGGCCAATACAAAATGTTCTAGGCACTACACTGTGCAAGCTGTTTGATTTTGCTGGGATTTAATTTCCCCAACTTTTCCTTCTTTTTGTTTTTCCAGTAGAAATGAATTTACAGATACAGACATTCTTATGTCACCAGGGTCAGCACTGAAAGCTGTGAGCTCATCAAAAATATCTATAAATACCACACCTGAATGACCTGTCATGGAACAGCAAGAAAAGAGATCCATGCATTGTAGCAATGCTTTAAGATATTATGAAAATAAATGATGTGATCAAAATTACAGATAAACTACCTTTGCTTTTTTTCAGACAGAAAATAATGTCGAGAACATATACGGTGAACTTTGCTGCATGTATAAGCAGGCTGGTGTCTGGAGAAAGCAGACCTTTTAACAAATCTAAGATTGTCACCCACAGATTTGCTTTTTGTCCCTAACTACTTCTCCTATGTAAGAAAGGTCTGTGGACTATCAGGTGATTCCTTTGTGGTGAGGACAGGAAGGGGTGTGAACACAGGGAGAGGAAGAATGTATTTCACATCTCCTGTCTCTAGGACCCGAACAGGTTAATCCCTGTTTGGGGTGTAGACAGGCAGTGTAGTGAGAGCAGGAGCAGCCAAATCTGATGCTTGCTTTGAACTTTTTCTTATACCCTATCTCCATTTTCACTCCGAAATTTGACACATAATTTTTCATTCTACACTGGAAGTCACTCACCAGATCCCACTGATGGCCTTCATACGTCGAGCTCTACACGTTGCCTTACCTTGTCACCCCTTGATATCCAAGGAAAATTCCACAGTTGGGGCCTCCAGAGTCTGCTATGTGAAAGGTGTCCAAGATTCTGCAGTAAAGCTGCTGTCTACAGTCAGAGATATTTTGTCTAACAGCTCCTGACACTTTACTTCATTGCTCATATGGCTCCTTCCGTGGTAAAATCCTAGAAGATTTCCTGGGAGGAAATAGACACAAATTAATAACAAGCTGTTCCTCTTTTGGGAAAATTATGGGCTGATAGAGAATATGTGAGAGATACTCTGAAAAAGTGTGGAATCACACTTTGGTATGAAGAGTGTGCTCAAAGCATGTAGATTGTGATCTGCTGCACTCATTTAAAGAAATTTGGTCAAGTCAAATCACTGCCAAATGTAGACTTTAGCACATAAGACCAAGAGATGCCTTCATCATATTAAAATATATCTAGAAGTATACTCAGAGTTTGTAAGTTTAGTAAGCATGCATTCTCCTGTGGTAGTCACAGCTCACACCCTTCAGCATTGATTCACCACATACAAAATCTTCAATAAAACTAACTTAAAAATAGAAATGAGAATTTGAAATACACCAGAAGATCAGTATCTTCTGGGATTTTCAAAGGCACTTAGTTGTAAAACTCTCTCCATCCACACTACCTGCACCTATACCACTCTAATTACTACTGAAAATCTCTTTATAACTGGGAAGGAAAACTTTCTTTTATTATTCAAGCTAAGAAAACTATGGTCAGCATAAGCAGTAGGGTAAAATGTTTTTAAGCCTTTGATTTGGAATTGTTTCATTTAAGTGTAGTCTATGGTTTATATTAAAAATATTTTTTTCAGTTTATCCTTTTATTTCATCCTATTTTGGGGTGCTTCAAGGAAAAGGATAATGTGTTGGGGTTTAACTGACATGTTTTTGAGGATTTGGGGTCTTTTAGTATTGGCTGTTCATTATTATGGAATCACATGGGATAAATGCTGCTCACTGAACTGCCACCTAAAGCTGTCAAAGTCAAGAATGACAAGCACCATGCCATGAATAGGGACTGCCTAGTGCAGGTATTTGTATATTTATGTTTGTATTTTAATAGCCCTTAGGATTATGAATGTGTTCACAAAGGAAGCAAGGCATGTCCTGACTATTCAAATAGTTTTTCTCCGTAAGTAACAGCAGAGCAGGTTTCTCATGTCCCCTTGTGGGAATTGTGGTATTTAGATGGACAAGGAACTTTGCACCCTGCCTTTGGGAATGCAAAATATTAAAATCCTGCTAAACTAGTCAGGGACAGGATGAGGGCTGTAAAGAACTGAAAACAGTGTAGAGCCATCAGGCTGCAGTCTTTGTGTGGGGTGGGGTGGGAGAAGAAACAACAAGCTGACTACCGTATCAAGCTCTGGTAAATACTCATTGCAACTCCTCACCCACAAACTTTTCAAAAAAGGCAAGAGAATTCTAAATCAAAAACTTCAAAACTGAAATCCAGGCAACAAAATCTTCCCTCCCCCCAGTTTTTTAAGATTAGGGAAAAAAAACTTGTTGTGCTTAAGGGACATGTGAATTATGGAACTGGTGTTTTCTATTCCAGAGAGCCATCAAATCCAGAGACAGGCAAAGCAGTAAATCTTTCAATACTTTATCTAACCCCCATTAAACTCTCTCTTGGATATTATGTTTATTAAGTGGGCAGCACTGCAACAAACCCTGACATGGTTTCTCCACAGAAGTGTAGACCCCAGTGACAGCTTTGCCTTACAAGGAGAACCAGCACGTCCCCTTCATAGCTATAAACTGCTGAAAATCATGTTGCTACAGAAAATGGGTTTCTGTAGAATTTCTCAAAGACACTCTACATCCATTACTCTTCAGAAACAATGACCTGGGGCAATATTAAAGAAATTGCAACTTGGCAGCTAAACTTTAGTCAAATAAAAGGAAACAATTTAAAGCTTTGGAATATTGGCGGATTTTTTTAAAACAGAAAATGGTAACAACAGCAGAGCAAAATAAAAAGGCCATTCCTTGTCAGAATGTCAACCACATGTCCTCTGATGTCACTTATCGAGAAAGCAGGCAGTCACATGGTCAACAGAGGGAAAGAGAAATTTATTCTAATGTTATGGGTCTATTTTAGGATAGGCTGAATATGTCTTGCACTTAGTACAGGGAAGCTGAGACAACTTTGTAATGCGTAGTTCAGACTCCGATTGCATGGATTTTTCAAAATATCTGTTAAAAAATAAGTTATGTTTTATTACAGCAGCATCAAGCAGTGCAGGTGATAAGGAAACAGGAAAAATTTTCTCCTGTTTCCATTCTGCTTTGTTCACTAAACATGGAAGTCATTGCAGGGAAAATATCCTCAAAGGTAACAGAATTGACGTAGGAGTTAACTTGTCCTCAAGCAACCAGCTAGAAAACTTCTTGCAAAAGGTTGTTGCTGTCTGTCTGGGATGATTTAGGAAATGTAATAAACATACTGCTGATCTCATTTGCAGTGCAAGCAAGAAGCAAAATAGATGTATTAACTCTTCGGGGCCTAGCTATTTTTACTTTCATAAGCACTGAAAATGAACAATTGTCTGCTGCGTTGGTTTAGTTACATAGTTAGCACAATTGTGTCCTTGAACATCCACAATATTGCTGAGACTAATTACAGAATAATATAGAAAGGCTCTGCTGAGGTCATCTACTAAGTTATTAAGTCAGTTTACATACCTAAGTTTAAGCATATACTTAAGTATCTCGTTAAACTGAGAGCCAGGCAACTACACTACTTGTCCCTTTTGATTTAGTCCTAAATTGTGGGCCAGACATGTCACTGAACAGATTTTCCCCCCTTGTCTGTTGATTTCTGTATCAACTGGTTCTTTACAGCTGATTATTTCCTAATTCTGAAAAGAAAATTAACTTATTAGATCCTCCAAAAGGTTTTGCTTTTACCAGTCTAACCATCTCTGCAACTATTTTGTCTTATCAGGATTTGGCAAGACTGATGTAATACAAGTCCTTTCTCTTTCTCCAGTAAAAAAAAAAAGCAAAATTTAAAGACAAATTGCTCTGACTATACTGTCTCTTTCCCCTCTACTTTTTCCTTTCTTCCCTATTTACAGCTTTGAACTGGCTTTTTCAAGTCTGTCCTGTCTTGATTTTACAGTACCTGCAAATCAAAGGCATTGTCTCTCCATTTATTTCACAAATGCAGTGGAGTCCTGTTAGAGTCATACCGTGTTTTTTAGGGAAAACCATTATAAAAGTGAAATCAAATACACGATGTGCTCTCGACAGCCAGGACAGCAGACCCTTGCAAATACTTAAAAATTCAAAAAAGAAGCAGGATCTCTAGTCATGGGAGAGCTGATTTACTGAAATACTTCTGCATTTGAAAATCAAAAAACTCTTATTTCTTACTAGACTTGGCAGCGTGGAGATGACCCTGGGGAAGGGAGAGGGGGCATACGAGGCTGGAGAACCACAAGAACCAGCGCAAGGCCTGTGCTCCGCAGGGTCAGCACAGTCAGGTGCAGAGGTGTGGAGCGATCCCATCCCTGATAACAGCATGTGGATTTCCACTTATGCTTTGGTCCTTTGCATGCACAGAATTACTTATCAGGAACAAGTCCCCTGGTAAACTGGGACATGCTCCATACCCTCCTAACTCTAGACATAGCAGAAAATGTTCAGCCTCCCCACTGGTCACTTCACTTGCTCTCCCCATCTTTGTAGGGCAGAGGCAGTAATTGGAGACGTTTAGGTCCAAATTATGCTACTGGTTTGGCTCCTTAGGATGGCAGCAAAATGTAGTAATTGTTCTGTATGTCTTTATAATAAAAAAAACAAATAGGGTGGCCTTTTCCCAGCTATTAAAATGGGAGGGACAGCACTAAATCAAACTCTAAGGGATTTTTTTCCTCTCTGCAGTATGATTTAATAAATATAATATGTAGCTCTTGATAACTTTTTTATTTAACGTCACTAATGATACTAATCTGGGAGCTTCACGTGCTTATTTGCGTATCAGCCTTCCAGCTGAATTTGGCACCATTCCTGCTGCTCAGACAAAAAACCAAGAAAGTGTGTGCTGATTAGAATGCACATTTGTGGGATGCCTTCAGCACAATTTTCTCCCGTACTCACCACTGTATCAGTAACACTTCATTTGTTCACACCTAACACTCATCAGCATTCACTGCAGTTGTACTTTGCCAGTACTGCCACAAAGCATCCCTGGGTGCCCTACACTAGAATATCACAGCTACCACAAAATTAGTGACACAATTAGAAACAGCCCCTGGGGAATTTAATTGCAGGTGACTTGCTCAGCAGCCCTATCTTCTGTCCCTTCAGGCAGCTCACTGACTCACTCAGTCCATGACTTACGGTCCCTCTAACAAGAAAGCAGTCTTGCACACAACAGCTATTCAGCTGATTTATCTCACAAAGTTCACCCTGGGCAGTGGTTGAGCCAGGTCCTCCATCAACATAGCATGCAATCAAGTAATTAAGGATTGTATTGTAATGCATAAATGTTAGATGGCTGATTTAATGTTCAGCAGATAATAGTAGCTGTGGTATTGCCTTGCTTTTGACACCTCTGTGAGTGATCTGGTAACACTGCTTCCTGTAGTTTCATATAAAATGTACACACCCATCACAAATGCTGTGACTCAGGGTTCCTGCAGGCTGTCTCCAGAGGCTGTCTTCCATCACAGTTGTCTCTCTGAGGGTGCCCCATGACACCAGTTTCAGCCCTGAGATGGCTTCTGGTGGATCACTGATGACTGTTTCTCCATCTGTTGCACTTCCACAAATGACAGCATGACATAATGATTCACCAATCTTGCACTAGGAGATTGAAAAAGATGTGTTTTGCACGCCACAAAAATGTTATTTTTATATTTATTCAGCCTGATATCTTCTATATATGCATATTACAGCTGCTGGGGGAGGCTATTAGCTATTTCTCCAACTTCCCTTATTGGAAAACTGGTTTGGGTCTAATTTGGATTCCAATATCTACCAGCCATAGAGGAACATCAGTTTTATGCTGGCTGATACAATCCCCAAATGCCATAATTCCAGGTCATTTGAAGTCCATTGTGTTTTCTCTGTTCCCTCACAGGCCTGTCACATTCATATTCTGGAGCTAATAATATAAAGCGAGCATATGGGGAGGCCCTCCTTTCTCTGTCAGCAGCAGCAGTGATTCAGCTTCTGACCATAGCAAGCTGCTTTTGGCAGTGAAGGGTTTGTAAGCAAATGTAGCTGACAGGTTGTTTCATCCAATGATGAGAAATGAAGTTTTTCTGCCTAATTTTGCCCATCAAGTCACATTGTCCCCAAACCATCTCTCCTCTCCCATGCTCTCATTTCTTTCCTGCTTCTCTCTCCCACTTCTGGCACTTAACTACGTTCATTTGCTTCCTGAGACAGGAGCAACTCCAGCTCCTAAGTCTGGACTGGACAAAGTATAATGTCTTAGAGCATGGAAAGAAATTCCCTCATGAGTCTGCAACATCCTTTTGTTGTACCTGTAACTGCTACTCCCCAAGTCCTCTCTCTAGCAGATGGATCATCGGTCTCATTTCCCATAGGTCCAACCTTCTTGTTTTTATCATGGCTATTAGCAAAGCAATATCACTAGCTACAGACTAAGAAAGGAAGTAGCAGGTGCCCATATTGCTGATACAACTGATTTAGTTATAAGCAGTGAGTACATTCAGCCTAGATTTCTGTCTGATCCCTACTGTCCTTCAGCCTTTCCCTTCTTGATTGAAAAGCAAAGTTCCCTTGCTGTACCCCAGGAGATGGCTTGTCAGTGTCCCTCAGATCTGAGCAGCCTGGATAAGTACACATCAAGAATTATTCTTGTAGGCATTCATAAGCAATAACCATCTTGCCATTAAATGGTGATCTGAATCATTGCTGGTTCAGTGCTCTGTTTGAGTCCTCTCAACTGTGACTTGTGGTGGGTCTGGCCTGTCATCAACCCGCACAGTGGCTCTAAGGCTTTACTTTGTGATGATCTCTTTGAATATTTGGATTTGTAAGAAATTATATCAAACAGAAATTGCTTATCTCGTCCCAGAGGCATCTTCAGCTCCTAAAATTATTTCCCACTTGTACCTCTGTTCAATGTATTATAGTAGAAAAGAAAAGAGAGAAGGCTGTTATGAGTGGTGGGGCTGGTCCCCCTAGAAAGTTCAGTGGAATTATTCAGGCATCTTGCACTTGTTTTGCTTCAATTTTCTGCTGATAAATGCATTTCCCAGCCATTCAGTTAAGGAGGAGATAATGCCACTTTATTGAGGTAATACCTCTAACTATGGTTAACGAAGATGTAATTGAAACACAGCATGTCCACCCAGTCAGCGCACGCTTCATTTAGTCTACAGCTTTCATGTACACTTCATATCATTTTGAAAAAGCAATATACTGCTAAGTTAATGGCAATGTCATCCGTGCAATTGAATATTTTGACTGGGAGGTGTTCTTTCTTGCAGCAGATGAGCTTGCTTTTGCTTTGACATTTATTTTGCTCTAGAAGACTGTAAACCAGTGATTGTTCAATTGTGCTGAATTATATATGTGACATTTTTCACTACCTTGGAAATATTCAGCTTTCTCAATTCTCCTTTTTGCATGATGCCAATCTATGTGCCATTTCTGCACGATTAAGCCTTTTCCAGATGTCATTTCCACTATTTCACTCTTGGGTTGTTAAAATTTGAGGTTGGTGGCTTATTGTAATTACCAGTAATACTGTTCACTTCTGAAGTGCCTGCTTCCTATATTGCTGTATTTCCAAGCCTTGTTAGAAAAGCAATCCCTGAAATTCTGAGTGGTTCTGTACTCAGCAAGGGAGCTGAGCTGGTGTCCCCGTTGCTGGCAGGGGAGCTATGAAGTAGCTTTTTCACCCATAGCACCTCCAGGACTGCTCTCCCTCAGCAATGGATGAGCCAACAGAAATGGTGGGTGTAAGAAATGGAGAGCTCAGGCTCTCCAAGTTGTCTTTCAGAGGATCTTTTTTCTAGCCCAGCCTGCAGAAGGACACATGGAAGCTACTCACCATAATTCAGCCATGTGAAGCATTTAACTCCCCAAGGTACCTTCCACATAAAACCAATATAGCAAAGACCCTACCAAATGGCATAATATTTCCAGCTGTTCTTCTTTTTAGGATAACACTTCTGCCCAGAATTGCATTGCATTGTTGATCTAATTTAGCTTATCTCCTGGAGAGTTGCAACAGAAAATCTGGGGATAAATTCTACCCGAGAATGGTTGCAATAATTGCTGAAGAAAGCACAATGCCAGGATTCTCCACATGGCAGTATGTGGGCTCACAGCATCTTCTCAGGAAGTCTGCTCTGAATGTACCATCCCTACAATAATCACAAGAAAAATCCCTTCATCAAATTACAAAATTTCTATTTATCTAATTAATGTGTGCAACCAAAACACAATGAAAACCCATCTTTAATTCTGTATTAATTAAAGCCCTAAGTAGGGGTACTCTTGCTGAACTGGCTCAGCCCTCAATCTTCCCATGTAAGTATTTCAGAAAGGGATACCCACAATTTCAGCTCTCCCTTAGTCTCAGTCCTGATGGAAACTCTAATCTTGGTGCTGTGAATGATCCTCAGTCCCATCCTGAGACCCTGGGAGATCCAATCACAGCTGTCCCCAAGTCAACTTCATGGTATTGAGCTACAGCTCACACCATGGCTAATACAATCAGAAGGGGAAGGAAGCTGGTATTTTGAGACTTTTTAACTGACATAAGCAAATGTCACTTGCTCAGAATAATTGGAAAGTTTTAAAGACCTTTAGATGATCGGGGATTCAATGAGTGCCAGGAAATGCTCACACCGTGCCCTTTGACAAGTCTCTCACAGGCAGTGAATGGAGGGTACGATGCTGTGGGGAGTGCTTCTCTCTGGACAGCATCTGTCTCTCTGGATAAGAACACACACTACTTCTAAGGTGGTAAGGAAGTGCTCCGAACATCCCTGTGGACAGCTGCTTAAGGTTAGTATTTCCCTGAATATCCACTTTCCAGATAGTAAGCTTTAGTCTTCCCACCAGTGTAGTTTCAGCCCCACAGATCTCTGTGTGTCACATGCTGCATAGTTTAGTCCTCAGCAAGTAAAGGTAAGTCATGAGCTCTCTGCACATACTTACATTTAATAAAATTTATCCCACTGCCTGCAGATGCTCTGTGCTGTATTCCTGCTTTTAAAAAGTCACTACTAGTCAGGTTTTCTGACAGACAGGCTCTGTTTATTCAAAGAAACTCGTAGCCTGCAGCATAGAAGGCTGGACAAATTAAATGCTCAGAAATGGCTTCAGACAGTAATCGATTTTTAGGATCACTTAATCATTTTAGAAGAAAAACAAGAGGAATGCCGATGGCACCAAAGCTGTGAATGGGTCGTGAAGCTTCACTCCATGGGAATGGTTCCTCCACTAGCACAGGGCAGGTATAGCCACTGCTACCCCCATGGCCTTGCCACAGCTGGCTTCAGCAGCCCCAGATGTTTGTAACCACCAGGGCCAGAGGCTAAAGCCACGCAAGGTGATCTGATGATAGGGAACAGTGAGAAGCAGGAACTCCATCATTAGCTCCTGACACTTAAACCAGAGCCTGAGCTTTCCCACAAAATGCTTCATTCACTCCCTGAGCTGTGCAGTCCTGGGCTGGGAGAAGCAGCCCGGGTGGCTGTTGGAGGAAGAGGATAAGTGTGCTGGGGATAAGGTGCTTTTCTAGGAATACCTTTTCACTATCATGTGCCCAAGTGTGGGAGAAGAGGCTTCAGGACTTATGTGGCAAAAGGACACCTCTAATTTATAAAGCAGCCTTTCCCTGCCACAGCCTCCTTCCCCCTCAGAACAGCAGTGAGGCAGGAATGAAGGCACATAGGCTTTCACACAGTGATACACCCAGGAAATTACCCTCCTGTGAAGCCAGGCTAGGGCTGATATGCGTTTGCTGGGACCAGAGTAACACCTATCTTTGCTAGACATACCCCACACATTTAAGAAATAGAATTTTAAGCAGCTATGAAGAAAATTGTCAAGACACCAGCACTGGTTCCATTAGGTCCTTCAGAGCTAACGCCATCAGGAGTGTGTTGGGACAGATAAGAACTCATTTTCATATGTGTGCAACCCAGTCATATAGTGCTGCTGGCAGAAAATTCAACTTAATAAGCCTAAAAATATGATTTCTTTCCTCAAGCAAGTTCAATCAGAAGATGAAATTAGGGATTTTAACTGATGACTTTGTTTACTTTAAAAGGGCAGTTTTGAGCTTGTTGCCTCTCTCTACAAAACCTGGCCTCAAAATGCTGCAAGGGGATTGCAGAACTTCTGTCCAAAAGCCTCTCTATCAGCACATTGCCCAGAGCACTGTTTAATGTATAATCCTGCTTGACAGTTTCAATTAGGAATTTCTTGATCTCTAGGACAGCCTTCATTAAAAGAATTAAAAAATATAAATCTTCACCAAGAAATTAAAAGTCTGGAGAAACGGTCTGTGCTGGGTTATTATTAAGACGATCTTCCACTCAGTGGTGTCTCAGTAATTTTGGAGAGCTGCAATAAGACATGCTACTTCAGTTTCCAGTCCGAGCAATTAACTTCCTGACTAACAGCAAAGGCTGATCCAGCTCCATTGGCTGCCACTGGCAAAGTACAAACAAGCCTCTCGAACTCTGAAGACTGTTCCTCATCCCATACCTCCATGAGACAAACTCTAATTATTTGCATTTTATACAGTAAATTTCTAAAATGTAGTAAACACTAGAACTAGAAGGGGACCAGCCAGTTTTAGGGAGAAATTTGTTTTGAAAAACTGAACTCACTAGCCATTTCTCCCCCCGGTTCTTCAAAATGATCTATTGGAAGCCTGGGAACTGGGTAAGGATGTTAAATAATTCTCATAGAAGGAAAGACAAGCTTGTTGGTGAATGCTGGGTACAGAAAGGGAAAAATCACAATTCTCTCTTCACATGTTTTGGGCCATGCCACCAAGCAGCAAAGGCCATTACATTATTCAAGAGCTGGGTATACTTCCACATGGAAGTTTGTACCTTCATCCCCTCTCCGCAGGAGGTACCTTGCTGCTGTGTTTTCACTGGGCTTTTGCTGGAGTACTTATTGCTTAAGTTGAAGAACACATTCTCATGGACCTGTTCTTCCTCTGAAGAGACAAGCCCTTCCTTTTGGCTATGACTATGACAGATATGTACCTTTTTTACTACTGGTATGGCATCTTCAGGTGATACTCAAAATCCCTTTTTTTCAGCATGAAAAAAACCCCTACAGCCTCAACAGAGCCACAGCATGTCTCCCCCTTACAGTGATTTCTTGTTGCTCTGCAGAACCCATCTTAGGAGGGACTCTTGGGGTGGGAAGGGAATTGCTGCCAGAAGTACCCTTTCTAAAAGAGGAATAATGTCCAAGAGCAGAGGGACCAGAAGGACTAGCCAGAAGAGAGGAAAAAGAGTATCCAAAATTATGCTACTTGCTCCATAACAGTTTCCTGTTTGAAGGAAGCCTCTCTTTGGTCAAATTGTGAGTGATCCATGACTTAGCAAGGTGGAATGAATGCCTTGCTTCCTCATGCTCCCCAGATAAGCTCTGTTCAAACCAATTTCTGCCAAAATATCACAGTCATTTGTTTTCTCTGTACATCCATTGATGTATTTTTGGAAGTGCTAGGATGGTGTGGAATGCTACAATTTGAGTTATCTTCAGTGCTGCCACTGGGAATGCAAGGAATCCTATGGTCCTCCACCTGTCTGAATTTCAGAGGGAATAAATACAAAATCCCCTTGGGTACAATTAAAACCTAAGGCTTAATAATGCAGACCTGGTTCTCTCACTTAATGACAGTTTATATGTTTGCATTGTCCCACAGTTTTTCAGTGGTAACCTGTCTTGTTTTCCTTTCCATTCTTCTGTCCTTGTTGCTCTGGATCAAGGATGTATCCTCATGTGGCTGTGAAGCAGAGCATGTTCTGTTTAAGACAGAGCAGCCTGTTCTAGCTAGCATGAAGCTGAGCAAAACCAGGCAAACATGGCTTCGGTCTCTGCACTGAAACAGGGGGGTAGCAAAAATGCTGCAGGGAAGATTTTCTGGGATGAGCAGAAAGTTATTGTGTGCTGGGGCATTCCCTGGGAGTAATTTCCACCAGGCTAGATGTATTTTTCATGCAAATGAAGTGGTATAAGGGAATCAGAATTCTATAATGTTTCCTCATTAGTCTTTTGATAAATGCACAAAACTATGAAGACGACATCTGAAAGTGTGTGTGTTTTCTCACTTGCTAATAACGCTCAGTGATTAATTCCTCTGTCAGAAAGAAGCAATGGCCCATTTCCCTAGGAAGCATTACAAGCCCCAGAGAAAATCCTTATCTGGTTAAATAGCTCCCCATGAGTTGTGTACTCTCTTCTCTTTTCTTGAAAATAAAAAGAGAACTAGTTAAGAATTGGCAGCTAGCTCTGTAGGAAAGGGAGGGACCCGGAGTAGAAAAGTAGTTTCCATTATCTGGACTAGAGCAACAATCTCAGATGAATTGGTAGAATCCAGCAGTTGCTATCCCCACAGGACAGAACTGTTGAAATGTCTCTCGCCTGCTGGTGCCATGCCAAAGGAGAAAAATAGCCTTCATGCAGTGCAGTTCAGCAAAACCGACAGTGCAGCGTGAGAGAAGGCCAAGATGAATGATCATATCACAAGATCTAAAACCTACTTGGAGCTGTTGAATCCCCCCCAAGGAAACAGTGAAACACTGTTTCTGCTTATTCCAGTTGATTTGGTTCTGTTCATCTTTTTTCTTCAAAAGCTGCATTTTACTTTAAGGCAAAATTGCAAGAATCAGATGTGGTGATAAGCAATTCCTCTGCGCTCCTTCTTCTTGGGCTTATTTCACTTGCTTATTTTTATCTTCTTTGTGTCAGTCTCAAAAGAGCTAACGTATTGTCATTTTTTAATTTCTTCACATGTATGCACAGACTTACAGACTCACACTCCTCTTCAAAAACAACAAAAGCAGCTTGGATTTTAGTGACAGAAATTGCAACAAACTTTAAATAGCAGGAACTAGCTTTGTTCTTGGATCTAGATAGGGTGGCCTGGCAGAGCCCTAACACATTGTGGTGATCTGATTCTGTACCATCCCTACATAGAATGTGACCTATTTCTGATTAGAACCAGTCATTATGTGCTGTAACATTCTCCCTAATAGTTCCCTTATTCTTCACAAGCTCATGCAGACTATTTTTCCTATTTTATCAGAAAGTCTTTATACTATTCCTAGTCACTTGAGAAAATAGTTGTCTGTGTGTTTTGGCCATTGGAGTAAAAAGTGATCTACATTTTCCATGTCTTCATTAACCCATAGCCTCATTTTAGGGTCATACAAGGATTATTGACTCTGTTCTTTCTTCCTCTGCTGTTTTGTGGGGTTAGTCTGGAATTGCTATTTCAGTGAAGGCTGGTGATACCATTTGGAAAGCATAACTAACGCATGATGCTTCCCTAATAGCAGATCTTAAGCTGCTCTGCCATAGCACCTGTGATATTTATGCAAATCTGCCCTCTTAAAGTCTTTGTACAGTCACAGCTTAGTGAGTGAGGACTCTGTACTCAGAAAGTTATGCACATTTGCACAAGGAGGATCATGAAACTGAAACCTATTGGGCTTTTTTGCATCATAAAGGAAAGGAGCACGTTTCTTGTCATGACCAAGAAATGGCCAGATAAAGGTTTGGGGTGATAAGTGGGATTTTATCTATCTTTGTGACTTTAACCTAGAAATATTACTTCTGTACCAGTTCTAGCAGAGTTCTTGTAAACACATGCAACCTGTTAGGTCTTTCCATGAAGCCTGACTGCCTCTTTGTTTCATTTCCTCAACACAAGCTCCTTACTAACTGCAAATCTCCAGAGATGTCACCCTGCAAGGGAAACAAGTCGCATCAAAGCAGTAAATACAAAGTTTTAAAAATGCAAAATCCTGGGATCCCGGGCAGGGATTACACTTCTTAGCACAGCTGGACAGAAGCACCAAGGGAAGATAGAGATGGAAATGGAAACTCTGATCAATGCCTGAAGGTGGAGAAGAAACTGGCAGCAGTTGCTAAACTGGTACAAAATGACAGTAAGGGCATGCAAGGAGGATAATGACAGGAGATAGTGTCCATTGAGCATATTTGCCAGCAACATCCACTACTGGAAGCAGTCACATATGTGCCATCACTTGACATCCTTTGCAGGAGGGGCAGGGCATACAGTTAGATATCTTTTGGACAGACATATATAGCTATATAGCTCAATGCAACCATGGCTTTGAATGATGGCTTTCTTCATAGCTTCAACAACAATTTGCAGTCACATTGGTTAAGCCCATTAATAACTCTTCCTCTTCCCCAGAACCTCTCCTCTCCTGCTGTTAACTAACATGTTGCTGCAAAGCTTTATGAAACAAATGCCATTTTGGTCTGACAGAATGATTTATTTGCTCTGTTCATTTGCAGCAAACACATGTAGAGCTTGCCTCTCTACAGGAGATGCTTTTGCAAGGCATCTGTTGACTCTCTCACTAGTTAGCCACAGGTTACTAAATACTTCACATTCAGGGAACTTTCTGCTTGGTAGAATCTCTGTTCCACAAAGTCTTCTTGTGTCACCTCCACACACAAAGGACCACAGTTTAGCAAAACCAAAGAAGTGATTTTCTGTCAAGAAATGAGACAGAACTCTAGTTTTCCCAGGCTTACTCAGAACTAAAACATTTTTTTCTACTAAGTAAAATAGTGTACAAATGATGTTAGAATAATTTTTTGTTCATCATTAATATGCTATAAATAAAAAGAGCTGTACCCAGGGCTCTGGCCCAAATGACATGGCTCTGCTAGTGTTATTGCAGTTCCTCCTGCC
>JAOXNG010000042.1:38205099-38215347 GCA_028566535.1 Scolopax minor | reverse complement strand
CCTTATGCCTGGCATTTTCCCCATCAAAGAGATTGATTTTTCTACAGGAACTCAAAAATACTGGAATATTTTGATAAAAGACAGAATATTTGTTCTTGTTGCCAGAAATGATGCTGGGTATCTCCTCAATGTAGCACGCTCTTACACAGCTGCAGAAACCAGCTTGTGGAGAAGTGGATCACCCACCTTGGCTCAGCACAGCCACCCTCAGGAAGAGACAGGACATCTCAGAGTGCCTGATCATGCTCTAGGCTAACTTCCCACACCACCAGTAACTCCTCTTTCCTCCGCCACAGGGAATGTCATCCTTCACCCCTAAAACCTGCTTTTATTTTACTCAAACCACAATTAAAAGCAACAATGAAACAAATATGCACTTAACCCAGTGGTAATTAAAATCCTGTTCTTGCTGCCTGAATGTTATTACTGTGACCACCATGAAAGCACTGCTCATACCTGGTAAAACACACTGAGGTCAGAAGCCAGCTTCACTGTTTCACTCATGCATAAAAGTTGTCTGTGCTGAAACACAAGTTGGAGCTCTGCTGTCACTGCCCTCTGCTGATTTGAAGGTTTGAGGCAGTGAATAACGACCCACCACCGTCAGCTGGCTTTATACTGCGTGGGAAATAATCTCACACTTCATTACGTGGGGGCAGTATTGGCAGACTGAAGGATGTGATATTAGAAGTGCTGGCTGAGCAATCTGGTGCAGTGTGGCAACTCCTCTGTGTTCCTCATTCAGCAGCAAAGTAAAACTACCATCTTCACTGGGATAAGGCAAGACCGCCTTTTACTGCTCTGATAAGCTATTGAAAGAAAGAAAACTATTTTAGAATGTTTAGAAAAGTATTTTAGTATGTTTTCTTTACACCATTAGATGCAAACCACATAGTTTAGAAAAGAATGCTCTGCAACTGTATGTGGTTTCTTCAGCTCCAAATACTTTAGTATTGTATATTGTAGTTAGCGAGGTAAGAAAAACTAAATTGAACTTCTCTGCTACAAATTTAACAACAAATTATTTTCATTGGATGCTGTGCTCTTTCTGTCTGCCTAATTGTGGATATTAAATTTTCACTCTGTCTGGAATTTATGCAAGTGTTCCCCTATGGAATAAGAGTTTCAAAGAAAAAAGTAGGGAAAGTATCTGCATTTGTTCCACTGTGAAGTATTTTGTGAAATCTATTATTTTTACAGAATGGAACTTCCTAGAGTGAAAGTGGCACTTCCTCCTTTCTTTGAATTTTCTTACTCTGTTCTCCAATCTCATGAAATATTCACTTATTCACAAACTGTGGAAAAGGGGGAAAATGCTTTAAGAACTGACAGATGCTAAGGATTTTGAACCTTTTCTTAAAATATGCTAATGCTGAGGTCTTATAGTCTCAACTGAATTCATAGAAAATGGAGATGCTCTGAAAATTAAGCTATTTATCTTCCATTTGTTTCTTGTAGCTTGTCTTTCAAATCAGAAATACACAAAAAAAAAGTACTGAAAACCTTTAATCATCAGTGGAATAGAAATTCCTTGTTTCAACCAATTTTAATCATGCTTAACCCTGAAAGCAATAGTACCGATAGTCAGTATGTTCATATATCAATCTCAGTGATGTTTAATTCAAGTCTGTGCTTAAACACTTTGCTAGACCAAGGTGTTTCTCAGGAGAGTATTTGGCCTTGTGGTTGAACCTGTTGATTCAGTTGCACTCACTGTAACTCCTATTCATAATTCCTCCAAAACCTGACACCATCCACTGAAACTTCAGCATTCAGCAGCTGTTCTTTCTCATTTTACAAAAACTTAAATTTTCTGAATTACCCTTTACATATTATTGAATAATTTCTCCTTTTGGGACATTATTTTGTATAGAAAAACAGAACATCAAAATCAGAGAATCTGACAAACTTTCAAAGAATATGTGACTTGGTGTGTGATTAAATCAGGATGGTATTCCCCCATCTCTACCCAATGGACTGTCCCTAAGGGCTGTTTACTAATTGCTAGTGGGACTTTGAAATGGAGAGCACTTTAAGGCTGCACAGGACACAGCAGTTCACACAGTGCATGGAAATCCTGAGACATCAAATGAGAAAGCCTGTTTTCCCTCAATTTTTTTTCTCATTGACAGCTTGGAAAACCACTTTCTTAGTCCTGTATATGCTCTGAGTCATGTCTCCACAGTCCAGAGAAATCAAAATAAAACATCCCAACCTCTCTAGTCTTGCAATTGTGAGACAGCCTGAGGCTCACTGTAAAATGACACTGTCAGAGAAGGGTCAAGAACAAAATCAAGAAGTCACTTGGCCTGATTCCTGTTCTCAGGAATGACAGATTCCTGTTCTCACAATTTGGCAATAGTTCACTTCAGTTGAAAATAACAGCCAAAAAAAGAAAGTAAAATCAATAAGTAAATGCATATGGCTTCTGTGGCAATGATGTATGGTCCTTAAATACAGATAAGAACTGCATTGCAGCTAGCAGTGTTGTAACTTTTTTCTACTAAAATGAGAAGTGCCAAAAGCTAACTTGGGAGGAAAAGCTGTATTGCTTTGCCAATGTTGGGGCATTCATACCATCATCTACAGATTACTCCACAAAAAATGAAATTTTTGGAGGACTGAATGTATTAAGAGATCGCTGATGGCTAAAAAACTGGGGGATTTCAGCATAACTACAACATGGACATGACAAGGTTGCAAATCTTCCCTTGTTGACTTGGAACAGTCTCTCATGTAGGGAGAGGCTCTTC
Source organism: Scolopax minor (assembly GCA_028566535.1). Taxonomy (NCBI): domain Eukaryota; kingdom Metazoa; phylum Chordata; class Aves; order Charadriiformes; family Scolopacidae; genus Scolopax; species Scolopax minor. The sequence goes on along the minus strand of JAOXNG010000042.1, from coordinate 38,212,594 downwards.
TTCAGTGTCCATTCCCATTCAGATGTGATTGTCTGTGCATCAATGCACAGTTCATGCAGAATCATATATTCATGAAACAACTTCAGCTGAAGGGACTTTGATGGAGGTCATACAGTCCAACCTCTGCTGAGAGCAGGCCAGCTTCCAAGCTACATCAGGATGATTATGGATTTGCACAGTTGAGTTTTTAATATCTTCAAGGACAGCGATTACACAGTCTCCAGGGAAGCTGTTCCAGTGTTTAACCGTCCTATAAAGAAAGTTGTTCTTATATCTATCTGGACTACACCTTGCTGCAACTTGTGTCTGTTGGCTCTTGTTCTTTCATTGTGCACCTTTAAGGAGAGTCTTGCTTTGTCTTCTCTAATGCCCTCCTTTACGTTAGCAGGGGTGTGGAGACAGTTGCTAAACAGTTGCTGGAATTGCTCTGAAGGCTGAGATGAAATCATGCTCATGAGGGTCATTTTGGATTCTGGAATCCATCCTCTTGAACAGCCCAAGAATTGGGGCTTCAGTTGCAAGAAGAAACTTTGTGTTCTAAAGGATTTCACCAGAGAGTGAAGGGTGTGCAGGGCTGATTTGCTGACAAGTTCCCTTTTGTGCCAGCATGAGGCACACACCGACTGCTGTAATGGAGATCACTTCTGTGGGGCACTTGTCATTCCAAAAGTGTTTCTGAGAAATACAACCTGTCATTTCCCCAGGAGCCTGTTCTCAGCATAGTTGATTACAAAAATTTAATTATGAAAATAATTAATAAGCACCAGATTTATATTTACAGATTTGTCTTGAGGAAAAAACAAGACATTGAGACTTAGAAGATCTGGGTCCATCCACTAGGCATTTTGGCTAATCTATGGCAGGATTTACCACCCCTCGCAGTGCAACACAAACTCAGAGACACCTTTGATGTCTGCACAGCACATCATCCATGTAGAGACACCAGCTTGGGTCCCAAAAACAGTACCACCACATGATGTTATAGCTCGGATATTAATCCGAGAGCACAGCCAAATGCTCTGTCTGGAGAGCTGATCTTCCACAGCTCTGCCACTTCCAGTTCTGCACCTAATTAATATTGCTTTTGAACAAATGCCAGGAAACGGCAAGTGAAGCTTTGTCAGGCCAAATCAACTCACCTACTAAAAAAAAACGAAAATAAAAAAATATTACAACATGTAAACCAACAAAGAAACCTTTTCATTATAGGTGAAACACATTTTCACATGTGCAAAAAATAAATTAACCCCTGCTTCACCTTTTTTTTCGACTTGACATCATTCATCATTTCTGCAAAGAAAACACTTATTGTTTCTCATTTTAAAATAGATGGTAATTTCACAGAGGTCTGGCTACAAATATGATTACATCTGAAGATCTTCAGAGTGGTTTATGCACTAGACTGAAAACTAGAAATAGCTCTGAAGTGTTTGTAATATAAAGTAGGGAACACTAGATCATTAGAAACAGTGGGACTTGAGAAAATGCCAGAGGAATTCTACTCTGTCTTCTCTTCATGCTGTGAGTTAAAGACTTATCTGGTGACATTGCCCCTTCCATTAGCTTTGCCTGTTTGCAGGTGGCAATTCTGTTGAAGGGGGTCTCCAGAGAGTAAAGCAGTCACATTGTTTTAGCACAGAAAACAATGTGCTTCAGATGGAGATAACGTTGGAAAAGAACTTGTGTCTAATAGAAAGCCATGGGAAGTACAAGAAAATCTTTTCCAGCTTTGGAGAAGTCACCAGCAGATAGTGTTAATACCAAGCTTCTTCATTCTTTCTAATACAAGACAACAGATGAAGTACTGGAAAATCTGAGCAACTGCATTTAGAGGTTACTGAGTAGCATACCTACAATGGAACTTCAAGAAACTGAACCACAGGCATCTCAAAATGAAAAGAAAAAAGTCATTCAAGAGAAGAACCATCATCAGCTACAAAAAAAGGCTGTGATGCTATTCAGTCCTTCTGTGGTGCCCTCTCATGTCTATCATGTAGGCTTCCAGCTATTTGCCCTCTGGCTGTGTCAATGACACACATCCAGTGGAGGAAGGCACATTACACTGCAGCAGCATTGTGATAATCTTACAAGAGCAAAAGAACATCTGTATCAATCCACCAGTGTCTTGCCTCAGCAATGATAACACCAAATAACTACAGAAGAGAATACAAGCAATCTGCAAGCTCATCTTTGCACTTTGCCATCTGCTTAGAAGCTGTAGATCACTCCTTTACAGTAGGAGCTGTGAGAACTGTTAGCCTCTTTACCTTAGGAACTGCCTGTATTTGCAATGCATTGAACATTAGCCCTGTCTGAAGGTAACCTCCTGACTCCCTGCTGTCATGTACCAAACAGGGCTATTAATGACCATTCTCCATTATATGTCTGAAATATAACACCAAGGCATCCTGACTCTACTCTCACTGGTGTCTTCAGCTCACTGTAATAAAAATGCTGTTTGTCAGCCCTTTTCTTTAGGGGGAAGAGATGCCAACACAGAGAAGGTGATTTATGGAAGGCAAATGAGAAAGGCTGAATGAACCTTTCATTTAGGGCCTGATTGCTATTGTTATTCATGAAGAATAGCTGCTTGCTTCATCAAGAGCTACTCTTGGATTTGCCTTGAGTAGTGCTTGGCCTTAGCAAAGACTGCAAAAAAAAAAAGGCCTTAAAAATCCTGGATTTTCAGTAAAGTATGTGTTAAGAAAAACAGCTGACCTTAGCACAATGGCCTGTTCTGCAGTGCAGCAAAGAGAGCTTCCTTGGCATGGCCAGAGCTGTTCTGCAAGTGCAGGACAAGGCTTAGCTCTCAGTCTTAGTTCAACTACCTGCTAGACTAATAGTCTGCTGCATGGTCTGGCATCTCAAGAAGTAATATAACAACTAAAAAAGTCAAAAGGAGAATGAGACCAGGTTGATCAGCCTAACATTTTTTCCAATGTAGCCTGAGTCATTATTGCAGTTAGTAAGCCATATCTTACTGCTGGAGTCAAATGATTGCTACCATCATATATTACCTTAAAATCTATCACTATTAGCTGGTGAATGCTGGAAATACAGGCTCCTCATTATCCTCAAATGCCTCTGCATTAAGATAAAAGAGAAACATTTTTTTCTCTATCTGAGCCATGAAATTAGGAAAGTTTATCAAATAGCAGAGGCTGTTGCCTGAGCTCTCACAGAGCCCAGCCAGATGTCCATTCTGTGGACAATGAAGCTGTGAAATACTCAAGGAAAACCAAAGCCCATTTTGCAAGATGGGGCTAGAACATCAGCCCCAGTGTTAATAGAGTTAATGCACTTCTGCAAAGATGGAGAGGAGTCTGCATCGAGCAGAAGACCCAGTGCGTGTGCTCTGGAAAATGTGTGGGTATGTCACACTGTCATATCACTGCACCATGGGCATGCAGTCATCACTGACTCATCTCTAGTAACACTTTGCTAATACGTCCTGGTTTTGCTGTATTACCTGTGGCCAGTCTGTGATTGCTGTGAAATTGTGGGGAGGAATTTTGAAGGGATGGTCCCAGGACTTCACACCACTTTTATAGAATGTAATCAGGTGTATAATTCCCACATTTAGGGAATCCTCAGTAATCTCCTGTCTCATCACTATGCTTCTTAAAACCTTAATCCAGTTTTCTTATTGAGATTGCCTCTATCTTTAAATTACCTTCTCCATTATTTAGGACTGCACTTTTTTTTTTTCTTTCTTCTTTACTTTCTTCTTCCATTTCTGATGGTTTCCCACCATCCCTTACAGGTTCATTCAGAGAATTTTTACTTCTCCCAGAAGTCCAGTAATTCACCTCCCTGCCCACCACAACACAGACAAAAATATTTACTAGAAATTAAGTAGGCTAAGACATGAACACAATCTGCCAATGGTGGACTCTTAGTAAATGGAAAAGGGTTTAGCTATCCTATTCTTATTTTGGGATAGTATAGGACATAATCCTGAATTTGAGCAATTATTAACAGCTGCTCTGTGGGTATAGCTTTGTTTATGCACAAGAAATCATTGTTATGTCTATACACACAGTTCCTCTAACTATTCTACAGGAATAATAGCACTGACCCTCCCAATACAGTGGTGCAGCATTAAAGCTCAAAACTACTGACTTCAAAACACTACTCTAATCTACACTTTGAATTTCCCAGCCTTGGTGGTTACTTAATGCGCTTTATGAATGTATATGCCTGTATTTAAATAACTGTGGTTCTTGAAGTCCTTCTCTAAGACTTGCAAAACCGGCTTCATATATTTCCAAGAGAACCTTTTGTTCAGTATAAATAAAACATTATGCAGCAGCTTCAATTTCCTGATAATTAAACGTAAAAGTTTTCTAAAATGCTGGACCCAGGTCAGGTATAGGAACAGAACACTGTTCTGCTGAGGAGACTTCAGAGTTCAATTTGTACACTGAGTTCACTTAAACACTTTGATGTTCACCCGTTTCTTAAAGCTCCACATTTAAGCACAGTGCTAGGAAGCTGGAAAGGTATATAAAGGAAAAGTGTAGGAAGGAAAACAATCAGATCACTGGAATTACATATGGATGTGGAGAAGAAAGCAATGTAAGTATTAGAAAGGAGAGATAAGAGGAAGCAGCCAAGATGTCAGAACTGTTTTGTCTGCTTGGGTAAAGAGAAACACACTGATCTCCAAAATGTTTTGAAGAAGATTTGAGCAGGTAGGGAACAAAGAGTGAGTCAATAAGTTGTTGAAAAGGCTTTCAATTTATCATAGACTTAAAACAAAACAAAACAAAACAAAAACCAAACCCACAAAGCAGTTTTTAATAGTGTGATTTCTTTGTTTCATCTGCTACTGCTGTGCTGTGACTAAAGAGGTTTTTAATCTCATCTTCTCAGCCTTCTCAGAGCCCCAGCTGTGGCCTATGACAGAAACAGTCTGTTCTCATGAAAATACCTGTGACTGGAATGAGGAGTCAGTCCAACCCCAGCAGGAGCAAGGAAGCACTCACAAAGCCTGTGAGTGAAAGCCCTGGTTAATACATTTGCTAATTCATTACACTTTCACTTGCTAATTGGCAATTCAAAGGAGAAAAGGCAACAATACAGGCCTCATCCTTGGCTACTGTAAACACCAATTTACACCCACTAAGATTCTGGCCCCTTGATACTCCAAGGGAAAAGATAGTTGTCTGCTGTTTGGTTTGACGTAAGTAGCAATTACCTCCTGGATGCTGAGCTGAATTTGAGTTATGGGCCAAATTATGTGAGCAGACACATTCTGAGTTATCCATTGTGCAAAATCCTTTGTGCAGAGCTGCACAGATATCACATAAATGTATTAAAATAATCTCTTTTCTTTTTAGTCATATTGTACCAACTACACACGTACTTTCCCTCTCATGAAGCAATTCTGCTTTCCTGCAAGATGGGCTGCTCAGGAAACTACTCACCCAAGTAGTATCAGCCCTGGGCAGGCCAAGGAGCACTAGGAATCATTCCTTAAGGAGAGAAAATATGCTAATTTGCAGATCAAAAGAGAGAACTGGTTGCAACTGATAATCTTTGTATATTAATAAGAAATTTTATTCTTATTGACATTCAGAGCTGAGGTAACTGGCTCCAAATGAACCCAGTTCTTTCCAAGCAGAGCATTTGCTAAGTTGGACAAAATAAGCAGGATTCTAGTGTGCTTTTTTCCCCATAACTGCTCAGTGCTTCATGCAGTAGCTGAGGACACCCACTGAGCCATCTGGACCTGTGTTTCAAAACTATCACTTCAGAGAAACATTCATGCAGGTTTTGTTCTTCCAAATCTATCTAGAGCTTGTCCAAATAGACAAACTTTGTGCAATGGAGAAGGCTGGACTGCACATCAGAGCACCCTTGTTTACTAGTAAATCGTACACACGGACCAGTGCAGGACCATGTCTTTTTAAAATGAAAGCCTTAATCTTTCTCAGGACTCCCTGCCAATAAAATTAGGAGCAAGTTACCTATTGACATAGTCACTAAGCAGGCTGACTGCTTGAAATGGTTTCCTATGCTTTGATAGAAACTGCTTTATGAACTCAGAACAGTTTTTACTTAAGTGACAGAATCTGTTTTCATAACAATTAGTCCAGCAGAAATATCTTTATGCTATGACTCAGTGAAAAATTACCAAGACCAGTGGCTTGAACTTTTCTTAAAAACTACTATGTCTAGAACAGCAGAACATTTAAAGAGTAAGAAATAGCATGTGATGAACCACATAATTCTGACATTTTAATCTTAAGGAAAAAACATACAGGGCCACATCTTGACATTGATGGAACTATTCTGATGATGCTATGGCAGAATGTGATTCATTGTTGCATGTTTTATCCTTTCATTCCCACTTTGCTTGTTTATTCCCATAAAAATGTGGACTAGCTTAGATAAAAATACAGCTGAAACACATAATGGAGGCAGCAGCCATTTTCTTAAATCCACCAGAAGAGCTATTGCTGAATGAGTTCTGTGAAGCTGAAAGCCCTGTCTGGCACTCAAGATATGACACAAGTCATCAGAAAAGCAATTTTTGTCTTTTGGCTGTGGTCATAAATTGAAACACAGGGTATTGTCACTGAATGTAAGGGGGGGACAAGGGAGAGGAATGATTAGAACAATTAAACACTGGATTATATTGCCCAGAGAGGTTGTAGAGTCTCTGTCCTTGAAGGCTGCTTTGTCTTGGTTGAACAAAACCCTGAGCAACCTGATCTGAAGTCAATACTGACCCTTATGTGGTCTCTTCCCACCACGATGATTCTCTAATGCAATCAGGCATGACCAATCTGTGCTGTTTATATTTGTGTTTAAAAATAAAGCCAGAGAAAATGGGTAACTCCTCCACTGAGAATTCAGAGTATCTTAATATAGTTCTTAAAGTTTGTATTCAACAGTTTCGACATTTTACCTAGATGAAAGCAAACTCAGTGAGGATATTCGATCATGAACCCATTTAAGGTTTTTTTTCCCCCATAGACCATAGCCTTGAGGAAGGAAAAGGAACATCTGTTCTTTTGGCTCCAGTTAAGGGTTTAAGTCTTCCCAGTCTTGAGGAGTGCTTCATAAACAAAGCCTGAGATCAGTAGATGTTCCCACAAAACTGTTTGTGTAATCAGACTAAGATAGTTGCAATAGCAGCAGCACTGAGGCTGCCATGCCGTAGCGAGAAAACCTGCAGCAGCGTGCAGTCAGTTGCATCACAGATTTGCCTTTTAGATAATGAGAGGTCTGAGGACATTCAGGACTATAAAGCCAGACTATTTTAGTTCTAAAAGCAGATTCCAAATTCAGACACGTGCACAAACATACAATTGTCATTCCCCAGTCAGCAGTTAGCTGGGTAAGAAACGGGAATACAGACTGGTTGGTGTTTGTGTCTCATCCATCTTCTGAGTCTTCCAAGACCATCTTGGTTACTCTGATGAAGATGAATAATCATGCAAAGCTGCATAAAATCCCATCTCTCCTGCCCTGTGACATCCAACAC
>JAOXNG010000042.1:38135751-38170032 GCA_028566535.1 Scolopax minor | reverse complement strand
AGGTTCCACTCAAATATGAGAAAAAACTGCTTCCCAGTGAGGGTGACAGAGCCCTGGAACAGGCTGCCCAGGGAGGTCGTGGAGTCCCTTTTAGAGATTTTCAAAACCCACCTGGATGCCGTCCTGAGTGACTTGCTCTAGCTCTGGGCAATCCTGCTTTGGCGGGGGATCTCTACAGTCCCTTCCAACTCTAAAAAAAATCAGTGAGATTCAGCAAAGAATGTAACCCAAAAATCACTTCAGTATCTACACCTAGTGCTGGAAAATGATCACAGTATATATGGTTACCGAGGTCAAGGTGAAGAATAGGGCACATATACATACATATAAATACAATACACATATAACAGCTTTCATTTCTTAAATTGCTTCTCTTCAACTGAGCTACTTTGTACCCTCTTAAGAAAATAGATAGGAGAGATGAAAAAATATCCTATCTCCAGGATGCATTTAGAAAATATTTTTGTAGCTGAAAAAATGCAGTGTTATCTGCAAAATTAAGTATGGCTCTTTCAAGAAGACAGGAGACTTCCAGCTGCTGGAGAAAAAAAAGCATCTACTTAGGAGAGAAATATGGGTGAAAAGATGTTTACTGTATTACCCACTCATCTTTTCACGTGCTTTCATGAGATCCTAGTGAACTATTAGGATCCAGGGCACAGGGTGAAATCAGGAGCCTACCTATCCAAGAACACAGTACCTCAGAGAAAAAACAATACTCCTTGCAGTAAATTTGTAATTAACCAAAGGTTGTTTTTCTTGAGTTCTGTTTTATAGAGGGCTATGAATACCATCTGCAAGAGAAATCATAGTGCCCACCATGGACGGAAGGACCCCAAGCCCTTGCCTTAGACTCAGGAGCTGTCTGAACTTGCTCCCCTACACGGTGCCTCCCCAAACCACCTCCATTGCTCACTGCCCAACTGCAACTCTCCAGCCATTGTTTTCCAGATGTTCTGACACGTTTTTGTGGCATAACTTCAGATACAAGAACAACAGTTATTGTTGGAAGAGAGTAGAAAAGTCACAAATACTATTATGAAACAGAAATTCCGTTGAGAGCAATCCAAACATTCAGCATCACCGACCATAAGCTCCAATCAAACCTCTGTTGGAGTATGACCCTGTTTCTCAGCCCAGGAAAATCTATTTTTCATCAGGTGAATTATTTCATAGTAAAAACGTATGTGAATATGACATTAGGTAGGGAAGCAGATGTATTTGGTGACAGCCTTACATCTGTGAAGGAGGGTCATGTAACATAAACTTTTCTTCGATTGTTGTTCCAATTATTGCTTCCAGATATTGAAAACTCCTGTTTTGCATCTGGAAAGTAACCAAAGCTCAAAGATATCTCTATAACCATAGTACCTTCCCCATCACCACCACCCCTCATTTTTAGAATAAAGATTTAAATCAATCACAGTGGAAATCGAATCCTTGTGTGTCCTCCAAAAGCTACACGTGTAGCAACAGTACTCAAGGGCACATAGGCATCCTGAGTGAATAAAATGCCTTACCCTGGTCTGTGAGCTCATGCTAATGAAAACTCCTCCAAGATCCTCAAGTGCTGCTCTGTTGATATTCCCAGAAGAAGTACTAACTTTGGTCATTTTTCATGGACAGAATCATCCAACTTGAATCACCTCTATTGCTAAAAAGCAATACAAAGACTGGGACAGAACAGAATGCTGGCCCAGAAAACTACAAATCTGTGAAAAACAGCACTGCTCAACAGCTGTCCAGATTGAATTTTAGGATAAACAGTAGAAACATCGCCTCTTGTTCCGCCTAGCATTGATTTAATACTGCAGTACTAATTTAAATCATTTAATTTGCAGAACTTTTAGATCCATCATCTGTTCCCACAGCGCAGTCAATACTATGGCTCAGCTCACACAAAAAATTGATCTTCAGGCCACTCTTTACAAGACAGATTAATTTTTGTCGATTGATTGATTGGCCTCTGACCGCTACATATACTAATTTTGGACCATTTAAAGCTCATAAGACTTTATATTGCAATTCATCGATTTCACAGAGTAATAAAAAGATGAATAGATGTTCAGCCAAGAGCAGACAACTGCTGCAAGCTTGAGAAGAAAGACCAAAACAATCCCCAAAAGCGGAAAGTGGAGTTGCAATGCCCCCTCTGTTTCTCTTCAGATTTTCCCCAGGTGGTTGGTGGTTTAATCTTCCAACCAGTGCAGACCAAAGCAATACTTAGGGCAATTTCAGGTGCTTTTACCAGGTCTGTGCCACAGGGGGTGCTCTGCAGCCTCCCAGCCCGAATATTCAGGTGAAGATCTGCTTAAAACACGTTCCTGGCTCCAGCACAGAGGCTGAAAATCCTGAAAAGGACAAACTTTTTACAGTCTTTGCTTGTCTCTCTCGTCTCTCAGTGGGGCATATTGAGGGTTTTGATCACTCTTTGTCAATGCTCTAAAATCACGTATCCTCCCTGGAGATCAACTTAACTATTTTCATTGTTGGACTATGATTTCATCTGCAAACGTAATACTCATACCCAAAGACATCCATAATAACATGTTTTCCTGATAAAATATCACATCTTTAAAAGCATTTTCCTGTGAATAAATCAAGACATTCGCTGATGCTTGAAAAGGTTTTGTTTCTCAGTTATCTCCTAAAATTTCACAGTTGACTTAAGAACTGCTCTCACCACTACACCACCATTTTGTGTAGCCAGTCCCATCACAACAGCTGGGAAACATAAACATGAACTTTTACTTGGTGCTTATTCCAGGTAGGGTGTAAGGTGTTAACAAAACCTCTAGTGTATAGAGCACTGCTGTGGGTCTATCACTGCGGGATACCAGCTCACACCACCTTCCACCTCTAACTGCAATTCAGTTTTCCAGTGTGGAGGGAGGACTGTTTTCCAGAAGCGAAGCCTTGTTTGGATCTTGTTTCTTTTATCAGTCTGCAGTATTCAACATCCATCAGATTATCATTTATATTATTGTTGTTGTAAGAATATTGTTGTTGTTATTGTTAAAAAATAATAAACACATGAATCTGGAATACCAACGAGCACCTAGACAAATGAAGTATGTCAACCAGAGGAAAACCATCCAGCCCTCTCTGTTGGAATCTGCAGAATTATTTTGGCTCAAGGAACTTGAAAGGAAACTTCTTCCTTTCTGCAGGTTAAAGTGTCAGGATTTATTTTCAGACAGCCTGTTAAGTACTTTGTATGGTCCTTACAGGAATCTCCTTGGAAGGAGATTTCTCTCTATATATAGTCCTTATAAGCATGGCTGATTCATGCAGGTCTCCACAACATGCTGCTTCAATTTTATCTTGTTGCCATACCATATGCTTTTTGAACTACTACTTCAGCCCACTCCAAAATCCATCATCTTCAAAGGAGATGATAAACGGTCAAGGAGGAAAACACTTCAGGGCAAAGTCTATTCTGAGCTACACTTTGTAAATGAGCAGTAACTGATTTCATTGCATTGACTCTGATTTCTACACCAGCATAACAACCTGGCTCTTCATTTTCCTCTTCCATCAGAGACATATGTATCTATTTTTTATTTAGAGATTTCATCAAGCTGAAAAATAAATCTTGCACACAATTTCCCACTGGCTAGCATTAATTTGAAACTGAAATTATTAATTTGGATATCATTGGACTACAGCCTTTCCACTTAGTTCCAATTCCTTTGCAACTCCAGCTAAACTGTTAATTGATGTTACTGTCCTCAAATTACCAGCTTTTTGTAGATACAATTAAAAAAGAAAAATACACAAGATCCAAAATTAATAAAAAAATAGCAGCACGTTTTCATTTTCAGACAGTGTTTGTATTCTTTTAGGACAACTATACTATACTGTCTGAGAGCCCTAAGAATATGTGTACTTATTTATTTTATTAATGATTACATTGTCTTTGTGTGCTCTGAAATTAGGATACTTTCTCAAACAAAGACTGTACAATCGAGTATTAACAGGACTCCTGGGTCTGCCTCAGAACCAGGAGCTAGAATTTCCTAAAGCTTGCCAGAAAAGAATGTTTCTCAACTTCATTCCATAAAAAAACCTCTCTGAAGAAAAAGAAAAACCTCTCAATTTTCTTGTGCAGCATCAGCATCATGGTACTCATTTATAAGCAAATAAAAATAAATCTTCTCTTCTAGTTTACCAGGTTTGGTTTTACCCATCTGGCTGCATGCAGAGGAAGGTGTGTATGCAGTTTTAGTTGCACATTTGCAAATATTTCACAGGTTGTTTTTTCATGTCTTTGTCATGTAAGGCACTGAAGCCTGGGTGTTATTACACTGTGAGGCAGCTATGAAGTACAGAAACTTCCACTGTTGCAGTGCCACTGTGCAGACCTTTCTATGTATTTGGGAGGGGAGCAAGGAAAGGTGAAGGCAGGTGCTCCTTCTTTCAACACATCAGATGATTTCTGAATCCTACCATTATCTGCTGTTAGTTCTATTCCTGAGAAAGCACAAAGGTAAGGCTGGGACCCAGCAGGATGAGCCCAGCAGGTTGACCTGCCTGGTCTCCCCACCACTATCTCTGGAGGAATTCTTGCCCTGGGCAGGAGTGCCAGCTTGACACCCCAAACAGGCTGCAACATACACAGATGCCCATTCTGCCATTGCTCTGCTTGGATGTCTGGTGCCGAGCAGAAGGAGATTTTGCCAGCATGCTATAATCATGCATTTACCCTGGCCTCTCCTGCTTTATTCCAGAATGTGACAGCCTCTAGCTAGGAGGGGGAAGAAGTTATGAGCAGTAGTTAGACCTCTTATGACTCACCCTTAATTTAGGTGCAACTATAGGATCCAAACAACAGTAAGACTTGTACAGTTCAAGGAGAGAAAAGAGAGTGGTATCTAAACTATACATTTCTAAAAGGCAATTGGCTTCTCAGCCAGATGTTTGTCAAGTCCTTGAGAGGGAGAGAGTGACTGACATACACCTAACCAACATGAAGCATCAGCCCAACTTGAGTTCCCATGGTAAGAGCTTTCATCCTTCAACAAATCAAATGGTGAAGATCTGCTGTGTGAAGGCTGCATTTATTCTGCCTTCCCTGTCAGAAAGCAACAATGAGGACAGCCCAGAAATCCCCCTTTCATAGGGTGGCAGCCAAAGGAGGAATGCTGGGGTGCTCACTACAAAGCATGAGGGAGCAGAGATCTCTGCAGAAATCATCTCCTTCTTGCACAGGGACAAAGGCACCAGCCGTGTCTGAATCCTTGGTGTACAAGCGTCACAGGAGACACCCATTTAACACTTCTTCTTTATAAAACAGCAGCAAGAGAAAAGAGCAGGGGAATTTAGGGAAAAATGAGAAGGAGGTGGACAGTGGATATGGTTCATAAAAGAAGGCTCAAGATGGTGAAGACTTCTTTAATTGCATATGTGTGCTTTTAAATTAAGATTATAAAATGCATTAAATTAACTTAGTGTAGAGGCTCCAGTTGTGCATTGGGATGTACAAGTAGCTCGGTATTCTGCTGGGAAACTGTCTGAAGAGATTGGAACAAAGGCAATACTGTGGTTCCCACCACCAGGGTTGGAGAAAGCTATGTTCTCCCATCCTGGTTTTGCCTCTTGGCCTCTCCAATCCTGTGAATATAGTTCCCTGCTTTAAAAGGAGGATATTTAATTATAGCTGGATATTTTAAGTTCAGGAGAGAGGAAGAAAGAAACAAACAGTTTTAAAGATATAACAATGCCCTTTTGTTTATTTTTTTCTTTTATATGGGAATTCTACTGCCTTGCTTTTATTTACTCTTACTTTTAAATTAAAGTGACATCTGTATTTAAAACAAACAAGCCAAAAAGAATCTGTATGTAGTACCAAACCCTGAGAAAAAAGAAAAAATGCTGACTAATAAGACCTTCTCAAAATACTGTCACAGAAAGGGTAGTTGCCTGGGACTCAGAGATTTTGTGTTTTGCATCTACTTATACCACTGTTTTGCCAGTGGGACACATGGAAGTTGAGGTAGTATTACTGGCCTATTTCATTAATTGCTTGGAAACCAATGGGTAAAAAGCAGGTAAGAGCAGGAATATAATTAAATAAGGGCCCAGCATTTTTCTTGTTCCCTTCCCCAGCTCTCATACCCATATGATTTGGCATTAGGCAAACAGAAAGGATTATTCACTTTAAATCCCTACTTAGAACAAACCAACAGCTGCAAACCATATGATAAAACTACATTGCCTATCACGAGCTTCCCCCTCGAGACAGATGAAGGTTTCTGGTTGGAGATCCGCTGCACGCAGCCCATTCCTCAGCAGGTTGGGTTGCCTTCAGACCTGTTAAGGCAGTAATTACCAGCCTATAGTTTGCAGAGAGAATCCTGGGAGAACCTCCAGGCTTGCTTATGCCATGGGAAATAAGGTATTGAAACGGAAGCTGACAGAAAGAGAAAACCACTATATTGCTTGATTTGCTATGGGTTAGATACTGGTGATCATGAGTTTCAGATGTGTGGATGGGAAGGGCAAAACAAACAGTCTCCATGGAAAGCTCTCCTATTCAGTGTCAAAGTGAAAAGCTCAAGAGTCTGTGCTTTAATCCCTGCACTACATTAGTATAAAAAAATATGTCCTGCACACAGACGTTTGCAGAAAAACCTGCAACGTGGCTTAGGATTTCCTTTCTGTAGGGACTGAAGTTCAAATTCAACATTTAAAATTAAAATCTGTAAAACTGCTATTAGTGGAAATGTTTGTACTATAGAATGGCCAACAAGTGGAAATTACACAGAAAAGTTCACTGCTTTGTTCGTTTCTTTTTTTTTTCCTAGTGAAATTACTGTGAGTAGTTGGCTGTATTAAACATTCCTTAATCATTTAAATAGCACCCAAAACAAAAGTTACTCTGCTGAAATCCACAAAATGGTTTGTGGATTTGGATACTGCTTAATAAATAGCATGACTTGAATTTAAATAACTTTCAAAGTGGCAAAACTGTTTTTCTTGTGCACAGACCTGTGGCACTGTGGAATTATAGGCTGGGAACATAACAGACACTATTTCACAAGCCTCATTATATAGTTGCTATTGCAGAATCATAAAACTATGTATTAAAATTTTATCTAGATGACTTTATTCTATTTTCCTTTCATCTCTCCCATTGATGCATCAGAAACAGATACAATAAACAAGGAGGTTTATTTATCACCTTCATTCCTTTAACAAGATGCGGACATCAGCCTTTTCTAATAAAATCACAATATAAATATGATTAAGTCCCAAGATATAAAATGATGGAAACAGTGCAGAAATTCAAAGCTATGTCATTAATGAGTGATATTTGCACTGGGCTGGCTGGACCAGATAAGATGGGGAGAACTTATTGTCTCAGAACTTAAACTTGCATTTTATCCAGAATTAATTTCCTCTAACCACATTCTCAGCTACTACATGGGCATTTCTCAACAATTGAGAGGCTTTGTTAGCTAGTCTACAAATATCTTCTGTATTGAAAGAGTAAGAATGGGCAGCTTTCCGTACTAATAACACAGTAAAGAGTTGAAAAAGATGTAGATCAGGCTTTATATTTTAAGAGATGTTACCTGTCTAACATCAAAAGTTGGACTGAACAAACGTTACAATTAAGGAAACAGGAGAACCAAAATACATTGTCATTGTATTAAAAAGTACCTTCAGTAACACAATTTTCAAAGACCTTTACAGGATTGTGGGTTGGCAGCTAAATTTTGAACACACAGTATTAAATAGGAACAGTAATAGAAGAGTTGCTTTTTTTAAAATATAAAAAAAAATCCTACATTTCAGAGGGTTTCAGGTTGGAAAAAAAATACAGCAGTGCAACGAATCACTAGATTTGCATCTATTTCTCATTGAAATATAGTATGTCTAGCATATCATTTAACCTCTGAAAATGAGATGTGACAGAGACTAAATATATTTAATCATGCTGGGAATATACCACAAAAAAAAATCCTGGAAATATATTTTTTTTTCCAGACACTCAGGTTATGAAGATTTTATTCCATATACAATAATGCTTTTTCTGAGGTGATTTTTCAAATATATAGCCTACAGGGCTATAACAAAGCTCTAAATTTAAAGGAAGGTTAAATTCTTGTGTGTCTTTAGTTCTGTCAGTAACAGCTGGTATATCTCCACACTCAAAGTCCATCCATCTGGTCCATATTTAGAAGCTAACAAACAGATGTTAGTTAGTTTTCTAGAGTTAGTCTGAGTTAGTCTTCTAGACTCCTTTCAGTATCAGAGAGGAGAAACTGATATTCCTAATGGGCAATTCATTTGATATTTCAGACTCCTACTTCAGGAGGAAAGGAATTACCCCATAAAGGTGCTGCTTTGCCAGTGAGGGGAATGTGGACGAAGAACTCAGAGCTGACGTATACATGACATATCTCAAGCAAGAAGAGCTGAATTCCACCACAAACCTCGTCCAACATCTCCCTCGTACGGTAGGCTCATGATTCATTCTTCTTAAGGGGAACATTTGCAGCTGGTGAGCAGTCCAACTCACAGTGTTTATGTACAGACATTATTCTCCCAGAGAGAAAAGTAAGCAGGACAAAGATCAGCTGTGTGCATTACACATTTCACTGTACTGTGCTATTCCTATCTAACATTTCATAAAACTTCTTTCAAGGTCTTCTGGGACTACAGTCTTCTTTTGGGGATGAAATAGCTGTTCAATAAAGATAGGAGGAATCTATAATTCTGAGCAAATATATGCTTTGGCTTAGAGGCACCAGAGTTCTGAGATGCTGAAAAGTAGCACATCATTGCCTTCTGAATCTGGCAGGTGTCACTCATGAAGGAAGCTAAAGGAAATGCTGAGACCTGCTGGCTTTGAGAGGCAGAGGTGCACATGTGCTTAGAGCTGCCTCTTAGGTTCTGTTTATAGGAGGTGACAGGCAGCGAAGTGTATCCTAAGAAGCGAAAGGCCTCCTTTTGGAAAAGCCTTCTGAGAGCTTTCATCAACACAGAGCACAGCTCTTCTCTACGTTTCAGTCCCACTGCTTATTATTCTATGGAACTTTCTTGCCAAAAATAACCATGAAAGGGTCAGAAGCTAAGCTAAAGGTCCATCTAAGCACAGCTAACATTTACTTGTTCACAAAGTTTTTGAAAACATGCACATTACCAGCCGGGCCCTGACAGCAAAACTTCAGCATATGGAAAACAAAATCCACTTTTTCAACCTAAAAATAAACACGAGATGTTCCGCTGCTTAATTTAACTGCCAGCATTTCTGGTTCTTCCTTTTGCGTTCTGTAAACCCATATCTTAAATTTAGAATAAGGGTGACAGACAAATCAGGCTGGAGAAAAGGGAGGTCCCACATCTCAGCCTCAACTTTGCCTCACATAATTTTAGAAAGCAGGCATCTGCCAGAGCTTTTCTTGTGTGTAAATATGGGATATAGGCAGCACTAAACTGAATAGAAAGTATCCCTGCAGCCACTTGGGCAGCTTCTTGCACTGTGAGGAGAGAGCTCTTCCTGCTCTAGAAAGTGCTTATTAAATAAAGGATGTTCCCTTAGCTTCTCCCCAGCAAAGCCCTGCTTTGTGAACACAGCTGAAGACCTGGGATCTTCATAAACCTCATCTGAAGTACAAGGGATGAGTATGGTACAAGCCCTCTGCATAGTCTTTATCTTTGCAACATGTTCTCCAAGCAGACAAAAAGCAATACAGGAAAGCAGTAAAAAACACTAAAGCTGTTGATTTTGAACCAATCTGTATGGAAAAGGACAATTTTCTCACGTGTTGCAGTGTGTTTCTATCAGAAGGGTTATTTTACAGATGGATGCACTTACTGAGCTGGACGACCCAGGAACTTCTGACAGATGAGAGAAGAAAAGCCAAAAGCAGAGACTCTAATTTCTCTGTGCTGACCGTGCCAACAACAAAGCAGAGGCAGCAGGTCCAGGAGGAGCAGGGGGGCTTTCCTCAGAGGGTGCAGCAGTCCCCTTCCCTCCAGAGCCTGCAGGAGTCCTGCTCTAAAGGCCTCTGTAAATGTGGTGCTAAACACCACAACCAAGAAGATCAGGTATTGCACACGGCTGTACAACAAAGGACATGCTCTATTTACATTTTACATCTCACTGCTTAGAAGAAGAAAGTAAATTTTCCAATACCAAATCTTTTACCTAATGAAGTCTGGAGTAGCGCTGCCCGTTGTGAAATTACAGAACAGGAAAGTTTTCAGATGTAAAATTCAATTCAAAATATTAGTCAGATATCAGCACCAAAAATAAAATGAAAAAAACTTATACTTTCTGAAACATTGTATGCATTTATAATATTCATCACATTGCGACAGGACTGTGGCCAAAGCATTTTTCATAGCAACTCCTGTTGCCTCAGAGACTGTAACATCAGAAAAGTGGAGTTAAATCCCTATGATATTCATGGAATTATTTTATTTCTCAGTCCCTTAAAACAATCTTTAACACTTAACTAGTATGTCTGGATAAGTAACAGAAAATGTCACCAAAAATAGCTAGAAAATCTGTTTTCATATTTTGACAATATAATTATGTTTATATTTAAAAGTCATCATTAATAATGCTTCTGAATGTTTAACTATTATGTTAAATGAAGAAACTAAATTATTGCAGAGTATTTCAGCTTTAACAACATTGAGAAAAATGCAATATCTCCAAAAATAAGTTCAGAAAATAATTTTGGCAATTAAAAAAAAATTTAAACTTTAAAATAGGGTATTTCTGGCAGAGTAGATTGTTTTATGTTAAATGTCACATACACAACACCAACAGAAAAACTATTTTCAGCCATTCTCTGTATGCAGATTAATACATAATTTCTGAAGAAACATTTGAAGCATCTAAAGAATAGCAGGACATACTTTGCTTTTATCCAAAAACATTTTATAACTGTCATTCGTGAATATTCAAAATCACTCTAAGAGTGGGAGGTGAAAATTCTTTCACTGGCTGTAATGGTGGATGAAAAATATATGCGCTTCAGAGAAAAGGAAATAGTTTCAATATGAACTAAGGCATCTGAGGACAAGGGCAGGGGAGTGCAGAGGGCTGTTTGTTGTTGTACATTTCCTAGAAGACAGCATCTATAAACAAGCTACATCCATTAATAACAAAAACACAAAAGTTGGAAAGAGTGAAATAAATTCTTCAGTATTCGGATACAGAGTTCATCTGATATTTGGCAAATACAATCAACTGTGAATTTTGTGCCAGTGGCATATTTTCTAAAACACAGCACATGGCATTGCTTGCTGTGAATCCACACTTTTCAAATGCATAAAAGGCCATTCTTCCAGAATATAAATAAGGTATTTCAAAGAGAGATGTGACTGCCCAGAAGAAAATACATTGTTTAAAGAAGAATGGTTCATATCATAGAAGCAAAGTCCCTCTGCCTCAGAAAAAATACAGAAGTGCCATCGTTAGAGAATCACTGCATAATTTCAGTTGGAAATAAGCACTGGATGTCTTTGGTCCAACCCCCTCCCAAAGCAGGACCAGCCTTAATATTAGATCTGGCTTCAAGGTCAGAACATGTTTCTCAGGGCCATGGCTGTTTCAAGTGTGGAGGTCACTGAGTACAGAGATTCTCCTTCCTCTCTGGGCAAACAGCTCTAATTTAAACGTCAATTATGGTATATGTATGTGCACAACTCAGTAAAAGAGAAAGTACAATGCTTCTAGAAGGGTGGAGCAAGACTGTAGTTACTGTAGTTACAGCTATAAATAGGAAGATGCTCAGGTGCTGGGATGTCTTGGCAGGTACCTGGAGGAAGCTGAATTGCCAGCTGTGGCTTACCTTGGTGATTAAAGGCACTAGCTTTATTCAATCTTCTGCCCTTCCCAAGAGTGCTCCATGTTCCAGATACATCTTTATTAGGAGACCTGGGAAAAACAGACATCTATCAGAAAAGCAAATTTAGAATTTATTGAGGGAGTTTGGTGGGCAGCAAGACTATTACTAATTAATGTAAGATTAATATACAAATTAGCAAACTGCTTAACAAAAGGAAATCCAAGTAAAGCTCAATCGGCTTGTGCATATAAATCATTTCATATTACATGGTCTACTCAGTCCTCGAAGGCTAATGCTAAACACAGGCAGATCTCTCTTCAGTATCTCTAAAATGACAGGTGTTTCCAGTTGCTATTTTATGTTCCCCTTGTGCTGAAAACCAGCAAGGTGAAACTAAAGAGCAAATGGGAAAATTTACAAAGACAAACCAAATAAAAACTTTTATGAGAAGAGCAGGTAAAGAAATAGTTAGATTGACTAGCAAGCTCATTTCAACTTAAGTTATATTTTTTTACTTCATTAGACAATAAGGAAGTGGAATAAATGGTGTGTAAATAAGGAAGTGGACTAAATGGTGTGTAAATTAAGTACACTTATTTTAGAAAATTAATTCTAAAAATCAGTTTCATATGGGGCTATTGGTTTATGGAGGCTTATTTGATTGAGATAGCGAAGACTAAAGTACTGGGATCATTCATGCATCCCATTAGATTTAATTAAATTAAGACTGTGAACAAATATGCCAGGAAGAACATAAAGATTTTGGCTTCTGTCCCAGTTACTTCCCTGGGGGCTTTCCTCTAAGGCAATATTTGTGTATCTCTTCTGATGACTGAATTATTGCAAAGTCAAGTTTTCTGGTGACCTTATGCCCTAATATTTACTTTAAAAGAAAGAATAAGGTCATGTGTAACAGACCTTAATCAGATAAAAAAGCTGCAGCATTTATTTTTGTGCTTGATTTCATCATAGAATCATAGATTTTAGAGGTTAACAGAATAGTTAATCTTGATACAGATGCTAAGAGGATGAAGGAGGATGAGATTTTCTTTCTGCAGTGAAATGCAGTTTATGGTGACTGCTTATTCCACTGCCAATTACCTTGTATTTTGACCTGAGAGGTTTGCCTCTCGCTGATTGTGAAATACTGCCAGTGGTAATTTTGTTAATATGTAAACCTGCTTTGGGTAGAAAGAAAATACTATTCAGATCACACACTAATAATCCAGCCCAGTCAAGTTCATTGTATTTTGCCCAATAATTCCTGAACAGAGCTCAACAGGCTGGACCCGAATTTAAGGCTATAGACAGACATCAATCTGTAATTAACAATGAAGAAACTAGCAGATGTCTCAAAAGTCATTTCAGGGTTTCATTGCTCTCACTGATAACAATATTTGCATTTCTTCACTTCTTGATCCTTTATTTATTACACAATTGAGGAGGGGAAAAACAACATTTTATTTGAGCCAAAGGTTACACAAGTCATTCTGGAATCATGGTGAGGTTCTCTCTCAACTTTCCGTCACGCTTGTAGAGAGGGAATGATGGACTGTAAGACTTCAGTTAGCTTTTGCTTTCAAGATAATACTTACTCTCTGACAGAACAACCCAAGAAGCGATGAGGAAGAATGCTTAGTTCTAAAAAAATTTTTAATAAGATGTGAGCTGATAAAACTCTCATGTGACTGTAGAGAAAGGTACAAGAAATCTTAAAATGGCCAATTATCTTCTTTTCAAGACACAATTTATACCATGAAGCATGAGGGTTAACTGCTTTTTCAAGTTTTTATTAATTTGTTTTACTATGATTATATCATTATTCTTATCAAATATACGAATAAGTCAAAGCTTTGGATTTTTTATCTGACTTAAAGTTCTGAGACAGCTGTATGGGCTGTGGGGAATAAAACAAGCCATCAACTCCAAACCTTTTCCATTAGATAACCAGAATAATATGTGCACAATATGCTTCCTTTGTCAAAAATGATGACACGATGATCTTGTTTTTAATTCTGTCCTGACCCAGATGTGAGCACACAATAAAAAATCATATGGAAAACTCTTTATGTTCCCTTTTATGAGCTCAGCTTTGTACCTAATTGAGTGATGCCATCCCAGGGGTAATGAAGATACAAACATCATCAGACATTCTGAAATTCCCAGAATGCAGTTGTTTACTGGATAGTAGTTTATTTTGATTTTAGTAGCTTGTAAAAAATAGCAGTACCCCCAACAGGCTGTCTTAATTAAGATTCATTGAGTTTCAGTTTAAATTAAGTACAGTTAGCATTTTCTGGTTTTTAAGATTTATCCTGAAAACAACTTTTGAATGAGCATAAAGATAAAATATGTTAAGAAACATGGTTGAGACCTGTATACCTTTCAGCAATGAGATATACCCATTTCTCTTTACCCCTGCCTGGCATCTTTACTGTGTGATACTCAAGAGAGACAATGTTAACACTCTGACCCAAACCCAGCTCCTCAGTCCCGAGAGAGTGGGAGAGTTAGAAGAGGTGGAGTTTTTTTGAAATATTTTTTTATTAGAAATGGCCATGATGAGGGGACAGAGGTTTCCATGACACCTGCTGTTACCACTTAGTATCTTTAAAAATTTATAAGAGCCACAATAAATATTTCATAATGCTTAATTTGCAAAGGCATTTTCATGGAAAACTGTCATATTTGAGTATCTTCCCCTGCGATTTCGTAAAGAGTTTAAAGTATAATCAGATTAACTCGATAATGTGTGTAATTCAGTTTATGCTCACACTTCTTTTGCCTTCAAAATGTGTTTTTTTCTCTCTCATTGATTGTTTTAGGGCAGTAATCTGGAATATTCTCAGTCTTTCTTTGCCAGGAAGCACATGTTTACTAAAAGTTGATTTACTCTTCCACCTTTGATCTACTTCAGTAGATCATTTTTCTGTGTGTGTTCTGTGCTCCTGATAGGAAAATTATTTGTTTCTATCTAGTGCACAGGGGGAAAATGAAGCAGACATGCACACTGAGCAAAGCAGCATCTTCAAAGAGTGTTTTGATCAAAATTGTCTTACGTGGCTCATTGGGAAATAAAAGAAGTGAAAATGGGAAGAATTACACTAGGATTTAACTAGTGCCAGCATCCAATATTTAAATACATAAGACTTCTACTAGACAAAAGAGCTGAGCTCTAGCAAGGTTGGCATTTCACAAGACAAATTTAATTTGTGTAGTGTCCTAATGGGTTCTGACAGAAACAGGTTTGTGACTGCAGGCAGAGTGGCTAAAAAACAGAGGGTGCAGGAATCCATCCTACTGCCCCTTCACACTGGCAATGAACAGAAGGTGTAGCTCAGTGTATCACGTGTCATTTAAGGACACAGGATCTTCTATGCTACCTCTGACATTAGGAAATTGCACTCTGAAATGGCTTAGAAATGTGGTAAAATATGTGATGGAGGTCACCACTTCTTATGTGGGAAAGTTCAGTGGGGTGCTTTGAGCACAGAATTGGAATAACTGTATTTATCAGCACCCTTTGGAAATTGCCAGAAAGTAATAAGGTCCTTGCCAGCTCACAGAGGCTTGTTCAGCACAAGCAGCTCCCATCAGATTAGGGACCATATTGCTGACTCTCAGCAATGTTTAGCTTCACAGTAAAAACTGAGGCATGGATACAATCAGAGTCTTCATAACACTTGTTGTTTTAATTTGAAGTCCACATATATAGTGGTAAGCTTGAAATAAATGCCACAAAAATTGGTACTTGTAATTTTCCTTAGAAAACATACTGTAGACTGCAATTTGTGGGCTTTATGTATTTTTATGTTTATAGCAGAAGACACACTCAATAAAGCAGTGTTAGGGCTTCATAAAGATCAAGTTGATTATATTGGTAGAAAAACCCTTCACTGTCACTAGCTGTCAATGTCACTGTCACAGAGGACTGAGCTCCAACTACTCAAAAACTTCTTCACAGGAAAGAAAAATGCCAGATGCTTTCTCAAGAGCAGCACTCCAGTATTTGCTGTTCATGACACTAAATATTTATGATTTTTGAAAGATTTGGTGGAAAATAATAGTTGTTGGCCTGAGCAAGTTTCCATGTCAACTGCTTGCATCAGTGAGATGCTTCCTGTTTTATATTTTGGTCACTCACTTGACTTTAAATAGAAGATTGTTCCATAAATCACTGAATTATGCCTGAAGCATGTTGGTAAAGCATTGAAAAAACCCACAATTTGCCAATAAGTCTGTGTTTTCTAGAGATACAAGGCTGACTGAAGAGGTGTTGAAAGAAACCAGTTAAGAAGCAAAAAGTAGTGTTTGGTACTGACACAAGTCTTCAGTGAGCTGCTGTATCAGCACAAGAAGGGCTTAACCAAGATGAAGAGCACCATATGGTCCCAGCTGCTCTGCAGCACACTTTTTCTCAAGTTGCTGGTCTTACTGCTCCAGCCCAGATTTGTCTGAAAACATCAGTGAGAAAAAACATGATCTGAAATATTTAACTCATTTGCCTTAGCATTTAATTGCAAAAGCAAAGAACTCACTCATCAGTATTTCAGCACTGAACACCGTGCTGGGATTGAGTCATGGCAGGACGCAAATAAAGCAAAGGAATAACTAATTAACAAATATATTATTAATGCTATAAATTTGAATACCCAGTATACTAGAATCAGAGAGGAAAAAGCACCCATTGACATTAAAAAAAAGGGAATTAAAAGAGCTATTAGTTTGCCATGAAATCAAGAAATGTAGTATTATCAGTGGTCTTATTTAATTTTTATAGTTAGTCTTTTGAATCTTTTAAAAGTATAGTTCATTTGTATTCGTGTAGTCAGTTTTGAGGCTGTAAACATTTTTCAGCTAAACTTTATTAATAATTTATTATTAGAAAAAGCCATCTAAAATTCCCAAAGCCGCCTCAACAGCCGAGAGGCCTAGTGACACTAATGGAAAAAAAAAAAATTCCAAACATACAAAATAAAGCTTTACTTTGCAAAATTATATTGTGAATTTGGACATACTGTTAAATTAAGCTGTAGCTTTATGGAAATGTTAGTAAGTTGCAGCAGTATTTTTATCCTGAATATTTTTGTTAACAGTACCAGTGCATAGCTGTAGCTAAGGCTCAGTTGGCAGTAGCATATGAAAACCTCAGGGTGTTTAACTTTATGAAGTCATTACATTTGGATTGATTTATTTTCCTGCAATTTTGCACTGAAATTGATTTTTTAAATCATTTTGAGGACTGTGCATTTTAACAGATGTGCATTTTCTGATAACTGGCAAAAGTGGCATAGTCTATTTCTAAAATAAAAACAATTGCCCTGAACTGGGGCTGCTTTAAACTGAAGGTTTGGTGAGTGTGTGTGTATTGAAGAATCAAGTGTAAAGAGTTTTGTGTAGAAACTTAAAATCCACCCCTTGGCTGGGATTTTGTTATGGACTAAATCTTCTTGAGCAATCCCCCTCCTGCCCTTTGGCAAGACAGCTGCTGCTGAAAGTTAAGGGTGGTCTTCTGTACAAGGAACATGTACACAGACTAGGAGCCTGCAGCCTGGGAAAGCTCAAGGAATGTGCTACAAAGAGCAGGTCACCCTGAGTGGCATGGAGGGTGCAAAGCAGGAATGATTACACACTGAATCTTCCAAAACAGAAACGAGGAAGCATCTAGCAAAAATAGCAGATTCAAAATAACTCTACTTCTTCATATTGTGAGCTTGAATGAGCTTGCAATGGGATGCTGCTGATGCCCGAAGTTTGCATAGGTTGAAATGTAATTGAAAAACTCCTAGGATAAAATCCATTAAGGACTCACATCAGCTGTGAATGCAGTCTGTTACTTTTCTTATTTCTTTTCCTCATGAATGATCCCTAAACAAAATCAGATACAAACTTCACTCTTTCTTCTATTTACCTTAGTTGTGTACACACAGCCTTTACATCATTTCACAGGAGAGCACTTTATGTGCCTTTCCAATGCAAGGGCCTGAAGTGAAATCCAGTGCAAGGGCTAAGACAGACTGATGCAAAGCTGCACAGGGAATTGGATCCAGTCTCTCTCTTCCAATAATTTAGGATTAAGGAAATCAAGTTTTTTCCAAGAATCCAAACCAACCCTCCTCTGGACAAAATTCTACCCTATATTTGCTCAGACAGACAGAGCAGAAAGGATCGCCAGAAGAATCAAAACCAACGAGCAGGAAATCAGAGTTCATACATTATCAGGAAATTGTATTTCACTTGCATTATAGGAACCCCATGTAGCCAATAATAGCTATAGATTTATTTGAAAACCTTTGTAAACCTAAGAAAACTTTAGAAGATGAACCACAATTTCATTTCTTTCTGATCCCTTTCAGTCCTTGATTTCATTTCTTTCTAGTAGCTGCTGACAACCTAACCAATGCCTAACAAGCTACCTTCTAGTAGCTTGACAACCTAACTGATGCCTTTCTGAGGCAAGAAAGTTCTTTTTCACACCTGAATCTGCAGCTCCATTAGGTCCCAACTGAAGGGTCAAGGCACTTGCCAATATTTGCAGTCGTAAAAGGAAACCCCGCCAAGGTTTAAAAACCCTCATCAGGGAGATTTCCTGAAGGACTACAAAATGGAGATTGAACAAAATCTGTGGGCAGGCAACAAGGAAAGCTTTCTAATAAATGTCCTCACTTAAAAGTGCACCAGCATAGTTGATTACTGCCTGATCGGGGTGTGACCCAGAAACATCCACATGCAATTTAAGTTCTATGTCGTACACCGCTCTATACCTCTGCAGCAATGGGATTTCATTTCATATTAATGATAGTGGTACAAGACAAACACAGTAGCCAGTGTGGAAGTTTATCCATGTTTGAAAAAACATCTGGGGCACTTATGAAGCTCAACGTTTCTTTTCTGAGTCACTGGACTGTTGTGGCCAGTTTGCATTCTGCAGTGCAGCCAGCCCAGGAAATGTTTCTCTGAGCAGGCAGTGCCAGGAGCAGGCTGAGACACCAGGGATCCAGCAGGATACAATCACTGTGTAATTCCTAATAAAGCATTTTAAGAACATTTATTTCTCCTGTGACCATAAGGCACTACTTCCAGTCTGCCAGTTTCTTGCTGCTCTCCAAGTACTAAAGATTGAAAATGACAGAAGTGGGTTTTCTGACATTATTTCTTCGTGTTGCCTGTTATCACGGGTCATGAGCTCTCTGCCCTCCAATGTCACAGCCTTTTTCATTTCATCAGATAAGAAGCGATACTGTTTTCCAAAACACTGCCTAACCAAGGAGTTCCCAGAAAAAACTTGCAGCCCATACAGCTGCAAAGGGATGTTCTACCACTTGAACTAAAAAAAATCCCAAACCAAAAATCAAGCTACTGTCCATAGTATCTTGTTGTACATTATTATCCACTCAATTTACACAGGTCAGTCGCTCAGTATACAAACTAATCAACTTGAAAGAAAAAGTTGTGCTATTGGGAGTTTTCTTAGCCAGGCAGAAGGGGAAATGAGCAGACACAGGTCCTTTTTAAGCTATTTTGTCACCAAGCAGCATTCCTGTTTGCTTGCACTGGATATTTAAAAGGTAACAGATTCAATAATTGAAGAGTACTGTAAAAGCCACTTCAGGAAACACACATCAAGCTATCTCATATTGAAGAGCCACTTTTAAATATCACCCAGGAGAGTATCAGTGCATCCAGCTGACAAGTTCCCTTTTGCAAACCACCTTCACTTAGGGAAAGCTGCCATAGAAACAGAG
Organism: Scolopax minor; assembly: GCA_028566535.1. NCBI lineage: Eukaryota > Metazoa > Chordata > Aves > Charadriiformes > Scolopacidae > Scolopax > Scolopax minor. The sequence continues at coordinate 38,150,474 of JAOXNG010000042.1, read as the reverse complement.
CGGGTTTAGCTTGGCCTTGATTTAACTGGTCCATTGTAAAAAACATACAGCAGAAGCCTGATCTTGCTATTGATTCATCAGGAACAAGTTTCAGTCTGACAGCATCACACATTAAAGTACTCCTGCAATAATAGAAATTTTCCAGGGTAGGCAGATTTCTTATAAACCAGGAAAGAAACAACAAAATCTAAGAGTATTCAAGACATCACATTTCAAACACATACCTTTCACTTCACAAGTCACATAACTCAATTTGTCCAGGATTTCTAAAACTGACACGGATTCCCATTATCATACAACAAATGTAACAATTATCACCCATTAAGGTACTGTCTTGAAAGACATTTGCATGACAAAGTTAGGCTTTACTGCTCTTTGTTGCAGTTGTTCCATCACTTATATATACAGAATTTTCTTTTAAAAGGTAGACTGAATTTCCCATTATGAGCACCTTGCATATCTGACCTAAAAATAGTCTACCTCAACGTGCAAATGCATGTTTTTAATACTGATGATAGAACTCTATTTTCTGGATTTTCTGCAAATGTTTGATTACGTGCTTGAAATGAGCTGCTGAACTTTAATGAACAGAAGGCACTAATCCTTTGGAAAAGACTAATGTGCTTAAAATTCTGCTCTTGAAAACCACCTGGAGCTCATGGACAGCTCTCCCAACGGTGTGCCAAAACCTCATGATGTCAAACCAAATGTCAGCACCAAAGTCAAGCGGGATGTAAGTTGAGTGAAACACAAGTATACAGCAGCATGCAATTAAAGTAGGATTTTTCTGTTCTAGTTAGGCCATCAAATTCTATTCATTATTAAATATAATTTAGTTATTTCTCTACCCTTATGCTTGCATGTTTTCAGAATTCCAGTTTGTAGAATTTCATTTTCTGTAGTGAGTTAATTTGATCAGCGTCCCCACTCTGTACATCCTGCTGCGGATGTGCACAAACCTCTTTGTGTAACCTTCATTTTTAAATTAAGTAGAGTGAATATATCAGATTTATACTTTCAAAATGCATCTTCCATCCGACATAGCTGAGATGAACTCACTTAGTGAGAGGAACATTTTCCAAAATAATGCTTAAGCAAACTGCAGAAGTGCTACTGAAAGCTCATTTTGAATATGCAGTTCTGGGTATTGACACTGATTCCTTAAGTCCTCTCAGCCAGCAAGCGGATGGCCCTTGCTCCTGAGCAAGTCATCAACAAAGTACCAGCACACCTCTCAGAACACAGTCACAGGCCAGGAAAGAAAAAAAGAAATCAACACAACACCTATCTAATTGAGATTAAGTTCTAAGGCAGTAATGGTCAGCAGAAAAACAACTGTGAACAGAATCCAATCGTTTTCATTTGCAGATTTGCTTTAGTTTTTGCCTCTAAAGTAATGGGAGTGTCTAATGAAATACTTCAAATAACAGAATGCTGCTGTTTGACAAAATGTGCTGGTGGTTGAGAAGTGGTTATTAATTACATTTTACTGACAGTACAATTTATGCTTAAAGATGCTTTTTTTGTAATTTTATTAAAAAATCTGTGCACTTGTACACAGTACAAATGAAAATCCTACAGACAATATTAAATTAATTGTTTATCCTTGACCCAATACTAGCAAAGAAAACTGGATAATTATACAGCAATGGAAAATTTAATAATTATGTTCCCTGATAAACTTCTGATATCTTGGATGATTTTATGCATCCCATATCTAACACTTGCTCAATATGAAATTTTAATGACAAGTCTGTTTACATAGTATAATCTTTTGGAAAATGTGCGTTTTCTCTTAGGTTTTGGAAGTACTTTTTTTCTTCTGAAAGAATGTGAAAGAAAAAAACAGTCATCTACCATTTTTTGTGTCTCTATACAGCCTCAAATTCATATATTATTAAATTTTATATTTGCCAGGTCTTTCTCAAGTGCCTTGGAGTTCAGGTGACTCTTTTGCTCTCCCAGCCCTTGAATCCACAGTCACAGCTGTTTGGTAGGTTTCTGTTCCTGCTTCTGGGGAGGCTCACAGTACTACCAAGATTTACCCCCCACCTCTCCCCAGTTGATTTCCTGTCCTGAGAAAAGCCAGTACCTTAGAAGAATAAACAGGAAAATGCAGTAAGGGAAGGAATAGATTAATCTATGTTTTTAGAAAAGCCACTTACTTATCAATAATTATGCTATCTATATTATCACTCACACAAACCTTGCCATGAGGTTGAGGAATGAAAACGAAAATGCTGGGATGCCTGTCAGGCAAGACTGCTTTAACTGGAGGGAAATGCATTACTCTTTGATCAGAAGGCTGTGTTGACTGATGGCACATGCAACTATTCTTCACAATATTCCTAGGCCAAACTGACATTCAAAGCACCTGTCCAAGTACTTCAGGGGTTATTTTTCATCATCCTTACATCTATATCCACGCTCTCTCCAGCCTCTCCCTCTGCCATATCCTGGCACCCTGCAGCCTGCACTCAGACCCTGTCTACGCCCAGTTAGCTAATGCTGTGGACTGGGCTGTCTCCCAGTTTGGCAGCAGGCTATCATTTAGAAAGCTTATTTTGCAGCTGTCTTGTCTCCTTATCCCACCTCCTTTCTGCTCTGGCCCCATGATGTTTAAAAGGCAACTAAAAATAATATAGCTGGGCTCTGGATGTTATTGACACAACCAGTTCTCTGTTTCCTTGGATTAACGATGTATGTGTCTGCATTTACTATGGTGCCAAATCTAGTTATTTTCTTGCGAGTTGCATAGAACCTCCTTAAGGCCCCTGTTGTGTAATTGTGCGAGAAAGCCAGCAGCACTTGAAAAGAAAATTTCTAGGCTAAATGTTTGTGGCAAAAGGTTTGAAAACACAAGGAGCCTTATACCCTAAGGCTCCAAAAAAGGCAAAGCAAAAAAGATCCTACATTGTTTTCTTTTTCTTCATGACTTAGAAGTTCATTTTGTAAATTTTCTAGACTATGAACTCACTTTTCAGCGCATGGCTTTGGCATTACTAATGTAAATACTCAGTAATTAGCACAAAGTGTCCCTTTATTTTGGGATCTAGTAAGTCACTTAGTTATGAGAAGTATTTCCCAATGCAAAAGAGTCTTCGTGAATTATAGCACTAGATACTATATCCGTATCACAAGCTCTCAAATAACAAGATCAATCTTACAAGTTTTCAGTTCAAGGCACTACTTTATATTGAAGTCAAATCAGATAATGCTTAAAGATCCATTGTGGTTAAGTGTTTTTTCAAATTCCTAGAAACAGTCTCAAACACTGATGCACTGTTGTTTCTCATACTTTGTTATACTGCATTAATAAGGAGAGAAATTGCAATTCACATTAACATGTAATTGTAACTCTAAGATACGAACTCCATTTTATTGCAGACTAAGTTGAAATTGAACTGATTCCACTTAGGCTGGTCTGTTTTCAAGCTTAAAAAGGTGTTTTTCTACTTTACCTCCTCTGCACGGTAGGACAAATACTTTTGCAGCTATTTAGCACAGCTTTTAATCATTCTCTCCTCTTCTGCCTACTAGCTGATAAAATGAAGCCTTAGAGAGAAATCTCTCAATTTATACTCCACATTATCTTACATCTACCAACGGTATCCTTTCTGGAATTATCCTGAAAAATGCATAATAATTCACATCACAATTTTGAGGCTGGCTTTTGGTGGTATATGCATAATTTTGTATATGTATTTAAGCACGTAGGGTTGAATTTTTTGCTCATTTGTGTCTAGTAGTTTCCCTCCACTTGGTGGACACTGCACTGACTGGGAATCTAGCAGTTTCCAAAACTGAATCTGTTTTGTTGCATTTGATGTTACTAGTTCCTTTGTACTTAGACACCAATCCTGTAACACTGAGCTCTGTGCTCAGGTATGGCTGGAGATGGAAGTACATTGAGCACTGTCAGTACATTGAACCTTTCTAACCAGGGACTCTGAACCATAAACCGAAATATCAAGTGAGACCCCACTAATGCACATCTGAACGACACGAAAAATTAATGCTTTGGTCTGCTTGAATGTTAATTACATATTTCTGAAATCATAGAAGACCAAGGAGGTTAAACACAGCTTAAAAATTACCACATCAAAAGAGCCTGATGTGACACATAGGAGCACACTAAAGACACTTGCTAAATTCATTTGTCCCTAGGAATTGCCACATAGCACCTGCGATGTACGTCACCTCGCTCTCTACAGCACATCCTGGTCACGCCCAGGAGATGGTCAACCATAAAAGATTTTAACCACCTTAATTAGACTGTCTTAACTAATTGCTTATTTGTTTACTACTTCTCCCCTAAGATATAGCTAATTATGGTCATCACACAGGCCTTCCTTTAAAATCCATTGTTGTGTTGCTCCTGCAACATGACTGATCAACAACAGTAACAGGCGTGGTTAGAAGCGAGTGTAGAGCTTTATACTTTGGAAGTCAGATTTATCCATTTCATGTTGGTTATCTCAAGTTACACAATTAGTTCGTTGTCCGGGCATTCTCTCCAAACAATAAGACAACACACTGCAAAGGCCACCTCTACTCCTGGAGATCAGGAGGGGGTGACTAACACCCCTGTACCTGGTCTCCAAGTGTGGCTCTTGGTAGGACTGCTCCCAAAGCAAATGCCATTGCTCAAGTCAGCCACATGCAATCCGAGTCAAGAGGTCAGTTTGACTTCAGTTTAACTCTACCCACTTAAAAAAATAAAAATATTAATTTTGTGGAAATGTCAATTTCGTGCACACATAAAAAAACCAAACAAAAAACAAATGAAAAGGGATTTAAAATGAGAAATATAAATCCCATCCATTTCAGCTGAGACAGTAATTTGGGTTCGGTATAGTACTTCATACTGAAAGTGAAATCATTGTGCTTCCACAGATACCAAGCTGAATTATAAGCTGCAATTGAAAGCTGATAAAAAATCCCATTCATTCACAGGAGTGATTACACTTAATCCACTTACATTGTACTACACGTTCACCAGCTATTTCCCTCCTTCAGGTGTCTTTCACTAAGGCATGCCAGTTGGCACTGTCCAGATGGAGGCCTGGGTAGGATGACGAAAAGGCAGGACAAATTGCCTCAGATGAGGGCACTAGAATCTCTTCTGGGATGTTTCAACACACCAGTACAGACCCAGTCACAGCGACAGAGTTAAGAGTTATGTTCATTGCAGAAAGCAGAAATACATAGAAAAGTAAGTTTGCCCAGGCATTCTGACCTCACACAGGGGTAGTCAGTGTGCCAAGAGGAACTCCTGTCATTCTATCATTACAAGGCACTTACAGAAGCAATTATGATTAATATAGGGACTTATGGAAGAAATCTATTATTATTTATAGTATGTATATATGAACAATAAGGCTTCAGTTCTTGAGCTCTATCTCTGGCAATTTCTTGCCTGGTTCCATAGAATTTACAGACAGGAAAACACACACACCATCTAAATATACAAAAGCATATTACTTGCTGTCTTCTGCTTCTTAATGAAATTGTGACTCTGACAGTCATCCAAAAGCAAAATGTGACCCTCTGTATATTGACGATATTTACAAGGCACTATGTAATTCCAAGGCAAGATGTGTTTGCTGAAATGTAAAATGATAAGCTGCCAGGAAGGGCTGGCAAAGGTGTTCTGCACAGTGTGGCATAACAGCACTCAGCAGTTGTAAAGCAATTTGCATCACTTACAGAAGCCAATGTATGTTGTTGTAAACAGAGCCTTCTCCTGCATTGCAGGAGGTGGGAACATAAAAGCAGACAGGATCAAGACAGTTTCTTTAGAGTTTTTTCATTTGCAGAACTATATCATCTCTCTGCTGTATGCCATTGACATTAAATATTCCACTCATTTCTAAGAGTCTTCCACTCTAATGCACCCTCCCTTTTCCCCTATGTCCAGCTGTCACTCAGTTCAAATGACATTGTTGTTATTTTAGTTGTCAAGGTTTTAGAAGGGCAATACCAAAAAAGGTATTCAGTTTGGAAAATATGTTATGTGTTCTTGGAACTGCATATAATTGGTGACCTCATGACTTTAAATATAAACTCAGAAACCTAAGAATCTATCTGAAGAAATAGTAAGATTTCATGCACATTTTGTTAATCATGCTCATTTAGAGTGACTTGAAGATTCTTGTTTTTTCCTGAATTTGCTTCTCAGTAGATGACAGCACTGGTCAACGTTGAAGGTAGTGGACAAGCACCCAAATACTTCTCTGCTGAGGCTGACTAAGTCCCCTGTGCTACCCAGCCCTGCCTCAGAGCAGCTCTGTCAATATGTTTCCATCTCCACCCGCAGCTCCCGACTCCATCCCTCTCCTGATCCATCTGTCATTTTAGGCCACTCTGCTATTGGGACCGTCCAGGACCACAAAACAGGTACATATTGGAAGGACACAGATGACCTCTCCATAACAAGCAAGACCAAAGGTCATTCAACATCTCCCAACATCAGCCTATAGCAAATGCTTAGCAAAAGAATAGTAATAACAGGATGGGCAGAGGAAGACTCTTCCCAGTCCCAGAAGCACTATCTTTACATTTCTATATATTGTTAGTACAATTTGGACCAGAAACAAGTTGTGACAGGATGGCTTTCTACTACATCATGAACATTATAACCTAGTAAAAATCACTTGATAAACACAGCTATCATTCTCAAGCCCCCCTTTACTTATGGATTGCACAGACCAAATATCAGGATGTTTCCTGAGACAAACAAGACACGGGTTCCAAGGACTGAACCCACTACGTGTGTTTGGGGAGAATATGAGACAGGACAGAACAAGTCTGTCTTTCCTCTTCTGCTTAAGCCCTTTGGAAGAGGAGCTGCTGCTGCTGCTGTCCCTGCAGCAGGGAACCTGCAGAGCAGAGGGGCTCTGCGCACACTCACAGAAGCAAAAGAATCAAGAGAGAAGGTGCTGAGCAATGCTGCCTCTTGCAGAGGCTTTTCTGTCAACCTGCGGGCAGGGCAATCAGCAGGTAAAATCACCTTCATTACAGACCATTGCAAGGACAGCACTGCGCAGAGGCAATGGCAGAGTTTAGTGTAAAATCTCCATCTGCTCCCAGGTTCATGGACTGTGCCTTATGCCTGACTGTTCTTCCCCTGCCCGGGGAAAACTGTTACTACTTCCATCGGCACACATGGATAGGAGGAGGAAAAGGTTTCACTTTACCCTTTACTTGAATTGAGCTGGGGAGGTTTTCTTGTCTCATCAACACTGGATGGAATAAATACCTCTGTCACTGTGCCCACACATACCATTATGTACACATCACACATCAGAAGAAAGGTTTTCCCGCTCCTTCTAGTAACCACTATGTGGTTTTAGCTTTAAGTAGTTAATAGTTTCTTGTGTTTCCTACCTGGACTACTTTCTCTTTTCACTCCGCAAGGTTGCAGTTGTTTAGTAAGTGTAACATGCTCCCTTAAAAAAACTGGCTACTTATAGACAACGTGTACATAGGCACACACTTTTTTTCCATTTGGTTTTTCTTTTTTTAATTGCTTTGTTTCTTTTGTTCCTGGATCATGGTAATATATTTTTGAACTCATAATTTCATTTCCTGTTTCTTATTTTTGTTGTTTAGTTCATGGTCCCTGAACTACACTTTGACTTTTGATGAACATTCCCTCTGGTAAAAACAGCAGCACAACAGGCCAAACAGCCACTGTCAGTTGAACTGATTCCTGCAGTTGGAAGCAGAGCCACTCTTATTAGTGTAATTAACTTTTGTAGCATAAAAGAACATGCACTCGCACTGATCTACAATATGCAGCTGGTGATTAAATTCCAAAAAATTCACTAAGACATTTTGTTCTACTCCAGTTCTCCTGGGATGATCACATGGTCATTCAAAAATTGTTGATATGCACTATTCTGTCATTAAAAGGAGTTGAGAAAGGCCCAAATACAGAGACACAGATTATTTCTTTTGAATCAGACTACAACACATGTTCTAAAAATAGCTGAGGAGAAAACAGCAGCATTTTAAAAGCCAAGAAGAGTAAACAATAGATAAATCTAGCCGAGAAGTAAAAACAACCCATGTCAAAAAAAACCTCACATAACCCCTCCCCCTCTCCCCCAAACAATCAACAAACCCAAGCAAAGACCTTTGAAAAAAAAGAGTTGTTAAGTGTCACTGGAGATATTCGCAAGGGATGGTGAAGTCAGAAGTGCAGAACAACACGAGCAGAATAATATCATCAGGTGGAGAAAGGGAAATTTGTCAGGGGAGACCATATCTCTATGTGTATCCATTGTAGGTACAGAGGATCCATTTAAAGCCAACTCTCTCCCTGTAATTTCTGTACCTTGTAGGCACTGGATATGCAACAGATGTTCAGATATTTCTTTTTAAACTATCAAATATATGGGATTTTCCCTGGCATTGATGGATGTATCACTACTGCTTCATTGCACTGCATTTACTATACATTTCTTCATAGTCACTGGCCTGAAGAAGGCAGAGATCATTGATAGGCACTTCTGTGTAACAGCCAAGGATTATAATGGGCTCTACATCTCATCTGATCATTAAATAAAATAAGACAGAAGTAAGGCCTTGAAAGTCTGTTGAAGCTTTAGCAGAGACAATTTAAAAATTGGTTCTTGAGGAAAATTATATTCTTGGATTTTCATAAACCAAAGAATTCTTCTCCAAGAGCATCTACTCTAGATGAAAAATCGTGGCTTTTATTACTACTGGAAAACTGCCTGGAAAGCAAGTAATTTTCTCCTGAAAGCTAATTTTGTCAAACATAAGTCAGTAATTTTCTCTCAGGTTCATCACCATTACAGCATTTTGTAATGCCAAGGGCTCACCAAAGACTGTTATCTTCCTTTTGCACCATATGTGTGTGTATTGTGCAAATTCCTTGCCACTTTGTCATCCTGTCCTTTCAGGTCTTTCCTCTTGTCTTTTTTTTTTTAAATAACCTTCAGTTCCTCGTTTGTCTGAGGATGCTGCTTCAGTCCTATACACCTTGTTTTATTAGACTTTTGCTACAAGCATTTTCTTGACAGTTCACTCCAGGTCTTCTACTACAAATATTTGTTTTGTCTCCATGCCTCTTTGATTGTAAGATTTTTAGCGCAGAGACTGACTCATTTTCTTCTGTTAAAAAAATGTGTTCATCCATTGTAGATTTCTATGCATATATTATGGCACAAAGATACCGAACAACTGTAATCTTATTTACAACTCATGGTACATTCCCTCTATCATAATCACATTATGTTATCAATCAAATAATATCTCTCCCACTGAAATTAAATAATACATGTTTTTGGAAACTCTCACCTATAGCCAAACGTCAGTCATTATGGAATGCCTGCTTGGAAGGGGGGAAGACCAGAGAAGCCAACAAAAATATTTGACCCACTGGTGAGAGGTAAAATAAAAGATCCAGTTGCCTTAAAAGTGAAACAAGAAAATAAATTTTTTGCTGCCCCAAATCCTGCCTAAACCTCAAAACTGTTACATCTTACACATGTCAAGAGGGTTATTTATGAAACTATTTGCTTGTTAGCCACTGCAGCACATTCTGTCCCTTCGCTAAGATACTGTAAATTCATGAATGATGAGTAAAAGTTTTACTTTGGCAGAAATATTTATATTTATCTGAAAAATAAAATTATCAGCCTGCTTCAATGCTGAGATAGTCTTTCAGTGACTAGTGCTATGCAATTACACCAGGCACTCTCCCTGTGTTAAGGCTCTAATTTGTAACAGCTAGCGTTAGCTCAATAAAGGATTTCAGTTTGGCTGAAAGCAGATTTTCTTCCTTAACAGCTTCAATTTTTTCTTCTAGTGTTAAATTTCCAGGCTTTGTGTGCATGCTTTCTGTTGCTTCAACTTGTGAACTGTTAATATTCTCCTGCAGAGAGAGCTGGGTGCTAAAAGCACACTGACTGCCAGCCTGCCCCGCAGCTTCCACGAGCCGGGGAAATCGGTGCTCTCTGCTTGGACCTCACTTGCTGCACTCCCAGCTGAGGAACTCAAGCCTGAACCTTCTTATCGATCACATAACAGACAAATGTACTCTCACCAGCTGAGATAAAAGAAAGCTTCCCACCCAAAGAGGTGGTTTTTCAGCGGGCCAAGATGATTTATGCCAAATGTATGACTCTCCATAATAACATAAGCTAGAAGGAGGCTGGTGACTAGGAGCTGACAGAGTCAATACGCTCCACAAGCCCATCTCACAAATAAACCAGTCACACAGATGCTTTCACTAAGCAAAGGATGTTTTGTTTCCTTCTCCAAGTTGTAAAACAAGCATTTTATTGTTTAGGGGACTGATGATCTGAAACTGGATGAGTTTCTATGGCTGGAGGTTGGACTCAATGATCTAATTGTCCATCTGCCCATTAAAACTATCATTCCATGAAACACAAGATGTTTTTCAAAGAAACAGAGCTAAACAGCTGCTGTTTGAGAATGGCTATAAAGGGCTCACCTCCTATCACTCTGAAGAGATCAAACAAACAAAAGGGACATTTCTTGCTGCATCCTAAACAACTCCTCAGGGGAAGAAGTGTCTAGAAGTGTCTGTGTTGCAGAGATACCAGAATTAGACCCTAATTTTCTCTGGTTTTGTTTTAAACTAGAGCATAAGAATAGTATTTGCTGCTAACAAAAACCAAATTGCAACAACGTTCAGCTGTTCATTGCAATAATTAATCCTGAATTGTGGATCCTTCTAGGTTAGCATGGACCCAGAAGCATTACAAAATGAGCCATCCTCATGAAAGTCCAATAGTCCCTTCCCCAGAAAGCAAGGTCCAACCGGGAATGGGGGTTTCCTCCCTGAAAACTCATGTGAACAAACTGGTATACACTTGAGAACGGAATGGGAAAAGTTGATATAACTGAGTTTCCATTAATGGAATGTTAACCTCCTTGCTCATCAGAAAGAATGTGGATCATGACTTTATAAATGCATATCTGTAATTATAATCATATTGCTTTATAAAACAGAACAACCATTCTGGCTGGAAATTAGCTGTAAATTTCCACACAAACCTGAAATCTATTTTAAGCAAACATAGTATGTGATCTAACAAATGTCAATTTGGTACACGCTTGCAAGAAGTCACTTATAAATTTGGGTAATGCTTCCAAGTAGTCATTTACTAGCAATGAATAGAATATAAAAAACTGGAGTGTTAGGAGAAGCTTTCCCTGGGACTGACCACAATTCCAGCTCATTAAATGTGGGGTTTTTTTAATGCAATGTTTGTTCTCATTATTTATCTTCATTTCATAACAGAACACTTGTTCTCATGAAAACATAAGTTTGTTCTCACATCCTTTCACAGCACATGCCAAACTTTGTTTCTGACATATTTCGTTTTGTTGGTATTCTGCTACAACTTGGAAAAAGCAGTTACTGAATGACATGAGGGAGCCGTAAACTTTAGCACAAGATGATTGCAATGCCAACAAGTTATCTGTAGGATCTGAGTCAGTCAGCTGAGCTGCTGACCATTTGAAAAACAACCACTGATGAAACTGTAACACACACAAAGCATACATTTACTGTCATCAGAAAATCTTCGACACTTAGACAGGGAAACAACCTCAGATTTATAAGCATTTTCTCTCGTTTTTTTTCACATTTTTACAAAATGCAATAACCAGGTAAACTCACATTTGTAACTTATCCATTGTACAAGAATGGATATTCTTGTATTCACAATTTATACTAATTAGAACAGTTACTCTATCATGGACCCACCACTAAAAAGATGATGCACTTTGGAAGAGAAGGGGTTGAGCCCCAGCTCATGATTTCCAAAAAGAAAACTTCAGTTCTGCTTCACAAACCCTGAGTTCTGTAAATTGGTATGAAGAGCACCAAGGCCAGACACCTCAAAGAATCTCAGTTTTCACAACTCTTCCCAGTGTTTTAGTTCTTCTCTTTCCAGTTTGATGAATTTAGACACTTTTTACTTATTATGGATTTTAAACAAACAAAACTTCACCCACACAATATGTAATACCCATGAGATATAACTGAGGCTAGGGATTAAGATAAGCAAATCTAACCAATTTATCATTCCCGACCTCCCATATATTTAAAAACAAAACAAACAAACCAAACAAACAAACCCCAAACACAAAACCAAAGAAACCCCAGCACCTCCCAAAGACTTCAATAGAGGCTTACTTTTTCTTTCAGAGTTCAAAACATAGTTTTAGGTCACTGCATAGCACCAAAAAGAAAAGTCACTATGAAGGTACCTCGAGAATTATCTGAAGTGTATTTTGTACATGTAAGTGCTTATAGCTGTGTTACACTACCCTGATGCACATGATATAATTATACAGAGCAGTTATGCAACTGGAGAGACATCAGTTATTGTTTCTTTTCAGATATAGACACGGGGGTCAATACCACTGATCCATACTCAAACTTGATTTCCTCACTCTCCTTTTTCCTCCCCCTCTTTATCTGAATCCAAAAGATGAATAAAAACTATTCATTTCCCTATAATTTAGTGCGTTTACAATTCAAGTCTCATTCTTGTGTCTCAGCCCATTTCTAATTAGTATCTGCTTTACTGTTTCCATGTTTTCCATTTCACTGAGTAAAACAAACCACTGATCTGTCCGTCTTCTCCCTGAAACAGATATGAAGCTGAAAAACAATATAATCTTCTCATTTATTTGATCATCCAAAAAATTATGGCCTTGCACTCTGTCTTTAAGCTATCATTGAATATTATTCTGGTTAGAACATTTTAATAATAAAAGATATTGAAATTCCTGTAACCAGTGAATATTCATTAATGCAAAACCACATAGCAATTCCTTATAATTATATAAAGCGTCCAAAGCATTGACCATTGAAGAAAATTATAATTAAAGTCATTAAAATTAACTAGAAAAGGAGATAGTAATTAAATCCCAGTTGCTGGATGTAAAAATACTCTGAAATAAAATAATAGGGATGGCTCCTCCAGAAAGCAGAATGCTAGTGACATCTGTTATTCAAAATTTAAGCTAATTTTTATGGTAAGATTTTTTTTCTTTAACAAAAATATTTGAATAAAATTCTTTACTGAACAAAATTTTTCTAAGATGATAATTTTGTAATTTTTCTGTGAAGTGTATATAGTTCAAATCTTTCCTTTAAAACAGAGACCACAGTATTAACAGAGCTGGTAAAACTCCATGGTCTTAAACATTGGCCACAAAAATAACAACACAGTAGGGTTAATGCCAAAAGCAAAGCAATTTCTCAGTTTTCGACTCCTTTTTCCAAATGTGAGACTAATATTCTTCCTTATTAACATCTCATCAGATTTACTGCAGCAAAGATCTGTTTTCATTCCTCCAGTAAACACTCCCAGCAATAGGCTATCTTTGCCAGTCTCCCTCTGGTTCAGTAAATAAATTTTCTTGTAGAGCACAAAAATTCAGGCTGCAGCAGTGGACTGAGAGCCTTTCCATGCTAAAGGGAGGGAAGGGCAGGCAATTCTGATGGGAGGAAATCCAAGGGCAGGTCCCAAGCATGAGAGCAACTACAGTTAGAATTCTCTCCTCTGCTGAAAAAGGAAGCTAAAATTTGCTGGCTCTTAGTGAATGACCTCAGTCCACTGAGAGAGGTCTCACAGTCTCCACATCAGACACCTTTTTCTCTCCTGAATATCCTTCCAGGAAACGGTTGCATTTTCTAATTGAATCTGCTCAATGGAAGATTGAGTCCCCAATGTACAGAAAGGAATTTTAGATTACTACTTTTATAAAACATGAGTACATCCTTGTTTGTGTTTCCAACTGACTAGGTAATCCTAGCTATGAGAAAATTCATTGCTTCGAGAAGAAAGAGGTGTATATATAGAAGTAAAATATTTTATTTTCCTGGTTATAACAAAGTTAGTCTGTCATTTTTCAAGAAAAGTCATCCCATAGCTGCATAGGCTAAAAATAGTAAAATGCATATAAAATCAGGAATTAAATGTTTTCTAAGGCTTGCCGCATTGATGTTAACTACCTGTAACATAAACACAAAAATGCAAAATTCATTACGCTGCAGGGCCATGAAAGAATAAAGTGTATTTTTATGAGTAACAAAATCAATTTAATGTTATTCTTGTGATTACTGATGGAAATACTGATTCACTCTCTATTGTTAAAATAATATTGAAAGAACAATCACTTTCAGAGGAGAAAATAACACTTCCCCCAATCTCTCTCAGCCATGAATAAAAGAAAATTATAATAAATAATACAACTCCCAATTAAACAAGCTGCACAACAAAGCTTAGGACCTGTGTTTAGCTCTTGTACCAATACACTAGAAGATCTGGTCTGTGCTATGGATAGTTCAGGAACCAGTAAACACACTGATCAAGAGAAAAGAAACAAACAGGCATTAGCACAGACAGATATAGAGAAATTACCACAGCTCTATTTTGAAGATTTTTGTTGCACTTTCTTGACAAATAAGAAATAAGTGATTCAACTTCTGAACTTAACTCATGCAAATTTGTCTGAAGTCTTCATTTAGTCAAGAAATGTTTTATGGGAAACAATGCACATCAGCGCTTTTAATTTCCCCAAAAAAAAAAAAAAAAAAAAAATCCTTCTGTCCAGCATCCCCTCACTTGGAGCACGGTGGAAGCAAAACAGAGCTCTCCTGTCTTGGAGGAACCAGGCACAACTAACTTGTGAACAGCGCTCCC
>JAOXNG010000042.1:38110703-38121233 GCA_028566535.1 Scolopax minor | reverse complement strand
GAGACCTATGCGATACTGGGAGGCGGCGGGTGATACTGGCCGGGCACTCGGCGATACTGGGAGGCGGTGGGAGATACCGGGGTTGCACTGGGTGATACTGGGAGGCGGTGGGAGATAACCGACGGGCACTGGGCGATATAGGGAGGCGGCGGGGAATTGTAAATACTTTTTGTCCCCAAATATATTTCAATACATTTATGGTAATGCCACATTCTTTGGTGGTAGGACTTAAGACAGACACAAAGATAAGATACAGACCATAGTATTTTCCAGAATATTTATCCTGTAGCTGTTTCTATTCTAGACATCTACTGCACTGCTTTGATGGAGATAAAGGTAACAAGTGAAATGCAACCTTATCTCCAATGTATATTCCAAAAAGTCTTGCAGGGTTCTACAGCATTAAAACTGTCTTAGCTCTTTTGCAGTTTTACTAGCATAATGTGCTCATTTAGTTTGCGATGGAAATAGCATGTTTGAGTTATCATTATTCATTACTTTAGCTTCTTCTACACTTTCACTTGTCCTCCTGAAACCCTCCATTGAGTTTGCTTAGGCTATAAATAAAGATCTCTTGGGATCCTGGATCTTGCCTTCTGAACAAAAATTTCAGTGACTCATTCTCATACATATTTTCTTCCATTATCTTCATCACGGGCAAATGTTCATGCTCATTCCAAAAGGTCAGAAGGAAAGAAGCTGTGACTAGCTTCCTGTCAGAAGTAGGTCAGAATGCTCTTTCCTTAGATGTCCTTAAACAAAGGTGAGTTATTTTTTAACCAGAGATTGTTGGAGTAGTTTCTGAGTACAACTAAATCTCCTTAAGCCACAGAGATGTTGGGTGATTCCTACCCAAAAAAGGAAAGCTGCTAATCAGAAGAGTGGTGCCAGACTGACTGACAAGTCTAATGACTTCATTTGGCATCACTAACTTGTAAGCTAGTCGACGCCTTATTGAATTGTTTTTTCTAATGGATATGTACGTGCTGGAGTCAAGAATGTCATTCTTAATTACAACAAATATTAACTTGAGTAATAGGCTTGGAATGGACAAAATCTGCAGAAGCACTGCCTGGGTGGGGACACAAATTATCCAAATGACACCCCATATATCAGCTCATCAACAGATTATTTCTAAAGGATTATTTCCTATTTGTTTGAAACATGTATTTTATATAATTAATTAACTCAGGGACCAGAAATCACTGGCAGTATCTCAAAACACAAATTTCTGAGCATGCTATCAAGTGCCTAGTCCTTTTTCATACATTGCAATGTACCATACCCACTGGTGCACTCAGCTTTTCATAGATACTCCCATTGCATGTCCCTCTACATACTTTTGTTAGATTTATGCAGAGTTTCACTCACAGAGCTCTCAGGTATTTCTCTGACCTTTGCCTGGACACAGTTACTCATAGTACTCCTTCATCATTTAGTTCTTTACACCAACATTAACAAGATCATGAGATGCTCTCCAGGAAAGATGGCTGTGACTGGCTGTGGATTACGCATTGCCCAATGCTGGTGGGGGACAGCTTATAGAATGATCTTGTGAAAACTCTCTGAAACTATCCCTGATGGGTCAAAACTACTGCCTTTAGCTCACTTTCATTTCTGACTGACTCACAATGATCCTGACACTTTCAAGAATATCTCTTGCAGTGAGTGTCCAAAAAATGTGAATTCCATCAAAATCCTATTTATTACCTCAGTTAAGCAATAGCTTGAAGCAGCTGCACTCTGCACCACTCTGCTTTGCTTTGGTAAATGAATCCAAGAGCAGATATTCGTGCAGTTACAGGCCTTTTCAGGAAAAGGCTCTTATCTCGTCTGCCTGATGTTACAGATATATTGTTTGTGTAGGAAAATAACAAATCGATAACTGTGTTTACCTTTAATAAATTATTGACAGCTCTGTGAGGAACCTAGAGTGCTACTGAACTACGCAATCTCTGCTCGGCACTAAGCTCTGTGCTGCTGCCAGTAAACCTCCAGGTTATAGCCAAAATGCTGGCTGTAGACTATAAAGTTCTTAATAGCTTGAATCCCATCAGCTTCCTTCCCTGTCTGCTGTACAATCTGCATTTAGCACTAGAATGCTTCAGGCGACTGTCCTAGTGATGAGACTTCAGGGGCCCTGGGACACAGGGTCAGGCTGCTCACAGGAGCCAGCCCTCCTGGCTGGTGGCATTAGCCAGAGTGGGCAGTTTGAGCATTGTTTATGCTTCATGATAATGACAAGATCATTTTTCTCCTGTTGAAGAGTATGTCTTGTTGCTGCCTGTTTTTAGTTGCTGATGCTAAAAAGGATTATAAATAACTCTGTAATGGTGAATGCTTCTGACTCCAATTTATGTATAACAAATTTAGGCACTGCACCAATAGGCACAACATACCTATGCAATCCATCATAAACATTTAGACTGCTTAGGTACCTGTCAAAGTACTTAAATAATCAAAGTGATATCTGCAAAGTTGGCTTGTGGGTTTTCTTCTTTCTCTCCTTTGCTCTACGGAGGGATCAGGTGATTTCCCTGGCTTGGATCCATTTTTGCAATGCTTTCAAAACCATCTGCGCTCTCCTGATTTGCACTGCACAGGACACGTGTGGGTAAGCAGCAGCCAGATCTTGCATGTCCCTATGCTAAACAACAGGAATATGAAAGCTGCAGAGATTCTTTTGGTTCTGCAAAATAAAGCTGTTCTCATTGTTCTCTTACACTACCATCAAGTATTAGACAATACCCAAAGCAGTTCACTTTTATAGCTAATGCACACTTAATCAGAATTAAATAGGATTAGATCTTTCCCAGGTGCTTTAACAATCATTCCAAATCTTGACAGGAAAAAGAAAAGAAACAGATAGTTCCTTTCACATAATTTTTCTCTGGAGAAATAAAGACTGGTTATAGATTTTTATGGTTTCTCACAAGAACAAAATATGGAAAAAATAGCAGATTCATGAATATTTAGCATTATCTCGAAGATTTCAGTGTTCGTTTTAACAGAAAATACAAGGCAAACCAATTCTTTTCATTGAAGTTCTGACAATGACACCTGACAGGATGTGTTCTAGCTACCGAGTGCACAACTGTCACTGATGCACTATGTAATATTAACTATTTATTATTATATTATTAATTTATTTCTCCTCTTACACTCATCTCTAAATGACATAGTAGCATGTGCTTCTTTTGTTTACTCTGAGTGGTGTGAAACTGCTAGGGCATATTTTAAAGTATTATGAGAAGTTTATATGCCTTCAAAATACTATTGTGAAGGAGAAGAATCTGTAACACCTGCCCCACAAGCTGAGTCTTAATAAAGTATTATGGAAGAGGGAATATCTTGATTCACTACTTAAACAGGAGTCTCTAGTTGTCCTTATAAAAAAGACACAAAAGAGATTCTCTTAGCAAGTTGGAGACTGCAAAATGGTGCAAAATTTTCTTCCTCATGCTTAGGTTAACAGACTATTAGGAGTGACATATTTGAAGATATGAAAGAAGTCACCGTTCCAGTTCTTTTTGCTATGTTTGCTAAAAAGTTTTCTTTCTTTCATTCACTCCCTCCTTGTATAGTAAAGATGTCCTCTTTGTCCTTCTTTACTATCTTATCGCTTTCAACACTGGACCAAAGAAGCTTTCTATCCATTTGCAATCATTCTCCAAGCAATTCTGCCATTTAAGATTATAATTTTTACTGCAATGAGTTAAACAGAGGAAAGACTGGATAATTTTTGAGATACAGAAGGAAAATATGAGTTTCCAGATTGATTCTCTAGGATTTTTAGCTGGAGCAGGGAACCAATAAGACAGGAATCCTAGACTTGCTTCCTTTTTTTTGAGATACCCATATTTCAACAAAACTAGAAGTCAAAAATACTTCGAGAAAAAAGAAATGGCCTGATTCCAATAAAGCTGTCCTCGAATATATCTAAATAGTGATTTATGAAAAGGAGCAGATCAAATTAAATGATAAATTGACGTCGATTTCTTTGAATGAAGATTTAGGGTCCATACTTTAAGGCCGGTATTATTGCACACATAAGACTCTTCCAACCATTTTCATCAAGGCAAAACATCAGAATGGGTTACTATATCATCAGAGCAAGATGAATTTCAGTGTTTATCAGCAGTAAGTCCCCATCCATTTACTGGCAATAAGATATTTATGCTGCAATTGCAAATTCTGAATGTCATAAAGATGTAATGAAGTACTGTGCACACCATGATCAGAACTTAATGAAATGGGGAGAGATGGAAAATAAGTTTATGTTATTTTTTTAAAAAAGGAAATATTGGTCTTTCACTAAAATGTCCCAACCTGTACAATTCAAGTTTAGATTTCAAATGCCCCGGCACTTTGGGACCCAAATTGCTCTGACCTTCTAGAGACAGAATAAACCATCTGGATATTTAAAAACAAAAGGAGAGCTATCATCTGGCTCAGAAGTAATCCTGGCTCTTGTGCTCAGACCAGGGGAAGTTTTCAGAAGTTTCTAAGGGCCAACAAGGTATTCTGGTGTTTAAAGATGAAGGTCAAATATATCAAGACAGCACAACTCCCACTCAGTACAACCACAACGTTGAGCCAGCCTAGATATCTTTGAAAAATCTCTTTGTTAGCCACATTTCTGTCCTGTTAAAAATACTTCTCTAGGAACAGGACCTAATTACTAGAATGAAGAAATGGTTCAGAGAAGGCACAGAAATGGCACTAATTACTTATGACATAATCTGCCAGTATGAGAAGCTTCTCTCCAGCCTTAATTCACCTTCAATTTTATTTCTGGAGATTTATAACACTGCAGTCCTTTTAGCTAGTTTGTGAGTGATTGTTTCATTAGCCTCACAAATGTCTAATCTACTTCTAATCTTGCATGGCTCTTGGCACAATGTTATTTTATGACAGTGAGTAACATGAGTTATGTGTTGTTTTTAAAATGTTTTTTCAACATCTAATTACTGTCCTTTTAATGTCATGTTAAATATTTTAAATGAAGACTGGTTTATTTAATGAAAATAAATATATCCAGCCATATCCCTTTTATAAAAGACTGTCCACTATGTATTAATTTTAAATTTTATGATCTAAACCAGACTATAATATGGAGATTAAAACCTCAAGTTCATTCCATTATAATTCTATTCTAAAAGAGTCAAGTTACGAGACAGCTTAAATGTATAGAAAAGGAAAAGATTCTTTCAGGAGAGCCTAGTATCTCTCTCTTGCCTCACCACCACAATTCAATTGCTTTTCCTAGGAAGCCCAGGCATCCAACAAGGCCTCAGGTTCACCAGTAGGAGTTAATGAAAGGTGAAGATGCTCAGAGCCTTGCAGAATAGTTCAAATAAACTGTGGCAACTTCCTAAATAAATCAGGATGGCGTTGAACACAGTGACTTCTGTGCAGGCATGGCGCAGAAGACCTGTCTTGCTCCACTCATATTTGACCTTGACCAGGCTTTAGCCACCTCTGGCCAAGAAGCCACATAGCCATCGTCCACAGGTCAGTGTTCAGACTCAAAAAATGAGGTGAAGCAGTGGCCTAGAGCAGCTATCAGAGCTGTTCCACTGCTGGGCTGAGCAAGCTAACAGTCAGCCCATGCAAAACACAAGCATTGAAACTCATATGGTTCCCGAAAATGTTCCCTTATTGGATTAAAATTCTGAAAGATTGCACTTTTCACCAAAGTTTAGGACGCATCTCCTGCTGGGATCAGGAGGAAATCCTCTTTCCTCTGTGCAGTTTAGCACAGCATTGTAAGGGATTTACACTTTCTTTTGGATGGCTTCTGTCCAGGTTATCATTGCAGAGGGGGTACAGCCATGACCAACCAGCACATTTCTGCAACAGTTCTATCTTATTGCACTCACCAAAAATAAAATCATTCTTTTTGTAGTAACTTTAACATAGAATTGTTTTTTCTTTAACATAGAAACAGAAACTTATTCTGTTTTCTGCTGTGTTTTGTTTAAAATGTGAGTCCTTCAAATGGCCCAAACTTTTCAGTCAAGTGATGTCTGTCCTGAGCTAGCAACTCACTCACAGCCAGAGTTCCTTTCAGGCCCCTGAGCCATGCCAAATTTTGTAGTATATAATGTTTAGACTGCTGGAGCCTGAATTCAGTCTTGGCTTACAAATCAAGTAGTTTATGAAAGAACCTAAACATACTTTAAAAGGTTACAGCTAGGACTGGGGGGAAATCTGACTATTAAGAAAGGATTAAAGGTGAGAAGTGAAGGAAATAAAATAGAACTTCTGATAAGCCAAAGCTTCACCCATTATTAGAAGTTTGTTACAGGGAATACTGTGTACCCTGCACTGCCAATTAGCCAGTATTCACCACAGCAAGTCCATGGCCTTACATAAAGCTATTTAGTTCATGTACCCAAAGTTTGATCTCTGTGAAAATGCCTCCTGAATATTAAGCTAACTCACTTTCACCTCCCATTGTCCAGTTGAGAATTGTTAGATTATTTCAGTGCTCTAAAAAGGCAAATAAGCTCCTAACTAATACAGTCTCGTGGAATTAGAGTAGATTCCTGAATCTAAAACATGTTTTCCTTTCAACCTTTTTAATTTCAAGGCAGTTAGTAAGGACTATGATCTCTCTTTCAGGGTGGAGTCTGTTTTTTTTCTATAAGGCATACATGTTTCAAGCAACAATTGATCAGGCACAAGAAAAACCTTTAAAATGTTTCACTTTCTTCTCCTGCATTTATGGCTTCAATCCATGTTGTTCTGGTCACACTGCAGGGTAACAGCAACTAAGTGACCAGATTTCTAAATAGAGAAGAAAAGAGGACACCAACCGAGCCTACACCGTGCAACCAGAGCAGCAGCACACGCAGCGCAGGGGCAGTTCTATCACATCAGCTCACCAAGAACAAGGCATTTTTCCAAGCACTTTTACATTGATAGTCTATGACAGATTTTCACTGTTTTGCATTCGCACTAAAAAGGAGTGCACCACTATAACCCTGCACGTGTCAAAAACAGCTTCATGGCTTTTTCTTATTTTTAATAAAGATATCCTATGCTTCATATGAGTAACTTAGTAAGAACTTTTTTTATTGCATTATGGTTTGTCAGAACATCTTATCAGATAATATTATCTTCCAATAGCTCTGTGATCTCCCCATAGTTTGCAATCAGCTCCAAGCCATTGTGGCTTCCTGGAAAAACTCAAAGGAAACTCATAAAATGAAATTTTCTTCCACCAAGTTTTTTATGCTCCCAGAAATGTGCTATTGTTCAATGCCAGTAGGTGGGAACTCTTAAGAAGTTTATAAAAGAACAAGATTTGAGAGGTGGGGAGGGTGTCAATTATGGATGTTACAGGACAGAACCATGTGTTTTGTTTTGCATATAGTCCCAGTGCAACCACAAGCAGAAAGTAAGTTGTCTGCATGAATTGATAGTAGGGTCATAAATAATAAGAAAATGATATCCTATATGCCAGCCTGCCAGCAGACCATGAAGAAAAGTCAAGACTTCACTAGTTCTCACTTTTTTCCTTATCCTCTGGTGATAATTGTCTGATATTTATCTTACTCTGTGGCAGTTACTTTTCCAACAGTTTGTCCTCTCCTGGGAAGATGCCAATAATAATAGCTTGAAGCAGGGAGAAGTATTGAGGGGTTTTTGTTTTTTTTTTTAAGATCAGCAACCCTGAGACCTAATTCAAGCAGCCTGAAGGAGCCTGTTTATAGCTGTTCATTGGTGCTACTGGCTAAGTGAGGGTTTGTTTTTGTAGCAGGAAAGTCTGCAGGCTAGAGCTGCCACTGGACTGTCTTCTGATGAGTAGTGTTCTGCTCTCCTTTCTCCTTCTCCCTCGATCTCCACACGATCAAAACATGGAGGTAGATATACAGAAAAAATGCATAGATAAAGCATAGAGAAAAGGCAGACCGATTCAGATGTAGCACCTCATTACTCTTGTTTTCTCTGGTTTTGGGGAGGATGAAACAGCTTGCAGTCATCTGTGCCTCTTGGATGCTATGGTGATTCTATGTTGTGATACAAAGAGAAAGAAAAAGAGATCCTGGAGCCTGCTGAGATTAGCAGGTCCTCCACCTGTCTTGCTCTTTGTGGAACTGTATAGTGCAATGTTTGGTTGCAAACTGCATACTTTGTGAAAGAGTCTCAGAGCAGAAGACACAAAACAGCATCTGTCAGTCTAAAGGTTCTCCCTTCAGTGTGCTTGTGGAATGGGGGTCTGAGGGGAACCTGTGCACCAAACTGGCTCCCGAGTTCTGATAACATGCAGTTTCCATCCTCCAAAACTGTCTCAGAGACCTGTAACACCAAGGTTTGTCTTTAGAGAGGATATAATTTGCAGTACTGTGAGTTACACATTGGCATTTCTTTTTTTCTTTTTTTTTTCTTTTTTTTAATTCAATTGCTCAGTGATATTTTAGTAAAGACTGACAGCATTAAGTGGGTCCATCAGCTTTCCAAGCATTTTTAAGCTGAAAACTACACACAGAGATACACACTGATTTCTCCCACTGCTGGAGAGACGGAGGCTGTGTTATTTTCTCTCTCCTTTAAGGCAGGGACATACTTTTTCCAGACTTCCAAGTAGTGATTTTTTACTGGACCTAAATACATAGTCCATTACGTTCTGCCCAAAAAAGATGAACTTCATCCTCATGAAGTTTTTTTTTAGATGGGGCTTATATCAGTAATGTAATTTTGAGAGTCTTTAGCACAGCTCTAGCAGAA
Source organism: Scolopax minor (assembly GCA_028566535.1). Classification (NCBI taxonomy): domain Eukaryota; kingdom Metazoa; phylum Chordata; class Aves; order Charadriiformes; family Scolopacidae; genus Scolopax; species Scolopax minor. Next base: position 38,112,497 of record JAOXNG010000042.1, on the reverse strand, counting down.
ACACACAGCTAAAGAAGTATGAGAAAAAACATGGTTTAGTTGGGAAATGCAAAAACCTAAATCTGGAAGAGGATTTAAGAGTCAGTAACAACATGAAAAGCATAATAGCTTAGTTAATTGACTACATTTTACTTAGAAAATGTTCTTTAAATTCTATTTATATAGAAGTGGTAAGCACTAAATCATTGCAGAAAAAAAGATTATTCAAAATTGCAAATGTTTGCAGTCTTCTTTTGGCAAGTTCAGGCCATAAATTCAGATTTTAATACAATCCTAGGATACATTTTTCTTACTCAGAAAATAAAATCCCCAAGATTTTAAATATCATTTCATCATTAATGAAAATTAGCATTTAAAATTTATTTTTTCTCTTGTCATCATGGAAACCCTTTCCTAAGGTTCAGGTTTTCTGTGCACACATTCAAAGGAAACTAACTTCTGCTTAATCATGAAATCTAAGAAAACTATAATCCTGTGTATTTCCAATATCTGTAGAAATTTTTCAGTACTCTGGCTAAGTGGATCACACTGTCTGTGGATTTTAAGTGTTGTCCAGTGGCCCTTAGAGAAAGAAAGAAGAGTTCAGAAAGAACACTTGTACCAAAACAGTACTAACTTTTTGCACCATCTGTAATAAATAAAACAAGCAATAAAATAAGTGTAACTATGTAACTAGCACTGAAGTTTCTAACAAAAATAGACAAGAGTTTAATCTTTTTGTCAGTGTATTTCTGATGACTGGCACCACCTACAAAGAAGCTGTATTGCAAATAAAATAATTGAGTGCCAAAAAATCAGACTAACACTTTCTCTGAGCCGTGGATACATTTTATTCATGACATGAGTGTACATACCCATGCACAATTATATAAAAACTTTTCCCAAGCTCACCTCCTCACTCCTTGGGAATGTTTTAGTATCAGACACAGTGGCAGAGAAGTGAGATATTTCTATAGCTGCATCCAATGCCCTCCTCATTGCTTTTTGATTTTTGTACTTCTTTCATGGCGGGAAGACCTTATGGTTTTCACTGGTATAACAGGAACACTTGTATCAAATATGACAGTGTGTTCACAATACTGTTCAAGTCAGAGTGAATAAACTATACAATTTCTGTTGAAACTCTGTTTCAGTGAGCTATCAGGGGTTCTAATTAAATCAAAGTAAGTAAGAGGAATTATATAAAACTACATATAGATATATTCATTTAAATTCTGTATCAACTCATACTCCCATTCCCAACTAGGAATTGTTATTCAATAATGTTGCAAAAGTGCTCTGGAAGTGCTTCTGCTGTGTTTCTGAAATCAGATCAAAATCAGTACTTATTTTTAACATCATTTTGTAAAAGAAGAATAAAAGGAACACAACTCTTTACAAAACCGAACCATGACATTTTTGCATTATTTATCTGATACAACAAAATGCATTTTAAAAGTTCAGCATATTTAAAATTTTGAACTAGTCTAAGAACATATGAAGATGTCCTCTGTGTTTCCTCAAACGTACATTCTGTATCCAGCCTTTTGCTGCTTCAGCAAGCTCTCAGCAGAAGTACATTGAATCGCTAAAGGGCATCCTGTCTTGCTGCACATCATTATTGAAATGATGTTGAGTATAATCTCCAGGCTATTAAATTTACTTTTTCATTGAAAACTATGATTCATGTGAATGAAAGCAACTTTGCAATGGATATCGTCTGCACTTTTCTGATCAGGTGTTTTCGATTGCACTAGCTTGAAGTGCTGCTACCTTGAACTTGGCAAAAAAGGTAGCCTATTTTTCATGGTACCT
>JAOXNG010000042.1:38081418-38096751 GCA_028566535.1 Scolopax minor | reverse complement strand
GGAGGGAAGGCTTCATAGCACCTAATGCAATGTTGACCCTGCTTTGAGCAGGAGGCTGGACAAGAAATCCCGTAACATCCCCTCCCACTGCAATTCTGTACTTCTGTTAAGTTCTTGGCTTTCAGTCCCATCATGTACAAATATATATGTATTCCTTGCATCAAGGACAAAGGGAGGAAATACAACCACACACTGGAACCCAGTGATACTTCACAAATTACTCTCATCATAAACTACTGTTTGTCACTTACACATAATGGTTTATGGCCCTGTGTTGCTGGAAGTAGCACACAGAGCAGAATGGCATAGAGATATGAAAGTAGTTTCAAAAGTCTTAGCTCATAAATTTTATCCTACACATTGCTTTTCAGATTTAAACTCCAGCTAATCACTGTAGTATCTGATCACTTTGCATATGCACACAACTTGAGTAGCTAGTTTTCTCCCTTCTCCTAGAAGTAGTTTGGGGGGTTTTGTCTGGTTGGTTGGTTGCATTGGCAGGTCTAATTTTGATGCTAAATTCCTTCTTCCACAAAGTGGAAGTGGAAACTCAAACATGTCCTGTGTATTTCACTTTTGTCAAGAAGTTCACCAACTATTACATTAAGGGTCCTTAAATAGAAGGTCTTAACTTTCCCATCCTCCTTTCTCTACGAATACAGTGGCCAGTTGTGAGAAGTAGCAAAGGAGCAGATATTTAGATGGAAGAAAAATAACAGAGTAGGAAAGAACGTGAGAGAGTAGTGTGTGTGTGTGTGTTTCTCCTCTGCAGAGGGCTACATCAAAATCTACGTCAGTGAAGAGTTTTCCTTAATTAAGAATATTGGGATTAAGCTAGTCCAGCTGATTTTCCTGCTGCTCACCCTGCTATTTTAAGGACTCTTTCAAAATCCACTGAAGTCCGTGCAAGCTTTTACAAAGGCTTCCAAAGACTCCCACTGACTCCAGTGGATTCTGAATTTTAATGTGTCAGTTTTGGCCAGATATTCTGCAGAATATATGAAGACAATTAATATGGCAAATTGTTTGCCACAATGTTTCCTAATTTCATTGAGGGTGCTTTACTTACTTTCTGTGTAATAAAGCATTCATTATAAAGAACCAGTCAGACCCTGAATGAAATTAGCTTTTACTAAATAAAATACTTCTTAATTCCTTTTCATTATATTTGCTGTTGCTCAGCGTATTTCCAAACTGAATAGCTCTATCAAGTCTGGTGAGCACAGCTGGTTAAACTAATGGTCAAAAACCCAATCAAAACTGATCAAGCTGATTGAGTTTCTGAAATATTTCCTGTTTTCTATTTGTGCTGGACACAGGCTTTGCAAAAACTTAATTGGTGTCAACGGTGCAATTAGAGGTAAGATTGCGGTGCTATATTTAATAAATCACAGGGTTTAGTGCAGGAGAATAAAAGAAAATAAAAAAATATACATTCACATAGAGTGAAGCTGTTAAACATGAAGCATCAGGAGATCAGTTTGAGTAGGGAAGTCAGCCTGGCTACCTCCATCATAAATAAATCACTGAGGAGATAACCATATACCAAATTTTCCAGCCATTTTGAAAAGCAATCTAAATCAGTACAGGGAAATATCTAATCTGTTTATCAGACTGTGATGGCAAAGCAGTTGGAGATTAGGGAAGGAAATATTAGTCTGATGTAGAGAGTATGTCTAGTGGGCTTAGCTTTATCATTTTATCAAGGTACCAAAATAACCCGCAGTTGTTTGCCCTGACAGGTTAATTATGAGGTACAGCATGTGTACAGCTACATAAAAGGTATTATTGTTATTAATTCCAAGAACAAGGTAGGGAAAAGGGTAATGTTAAAAATATACAAGCTAGTCAAAATATTTTGCATATCTTTATATGATAAAAGGCAGTGTGGATTTGCATAATAGTCATCAAATTAAACTATATTTAGAAGGACATGGCATGTGTAGCAACATCTATCTAAACCACCTTCTGGATATTAAAGAACAGATTTTCTTCTCTCTCTGTAGAAAACTAAGTCTGGGATTCCACCCAGTGAGGAAGGAGGGACTAAACACAAAAAGTCAGAAACTTTCCAAAACCCTGAAAAGAATAAGGCCCAAATAAGTATCTGTCTCAAACATTCCATTTTTTTAAAAGTTAATTCTCAACCTAAATAATGGATAGATTTACCAAGGGGATCTAAGACTAATGTCAGTGGGATTCCAGTACTGCAAATATAAAACTCTGCTGGGGTGCCAAAATTTAAGCCGTAAAGTTTTCTTTAGGAACACAATTATATTCTGCAGTTAATCAGAGAAAGTAGGACTAGAAGGGATCTGAAGAGGTCGTTCATAGCATCCTCAAAATCAAAGGCTGGATTAGCTATACATAAATCAGGAGATGTGTCTACTATTTTTAAGAGTCTCCAGGGTTGGACTTGTTACACTGTTCTTAAGCAGTATGTTCCAGAATTTTCCTATCTTAGAAGTCAGAAAGTGTTTCCTACTCCATAATCTCTGTTTGTCTTGCTGCAATTCAAATCACTGTGCTTCATATATTTGCCACTGTGGACATGGGTAACAATTCCTTCTCCTGTCTCTTCTCAGTCCTATTTCCTTCACCATAACGAAGGTTGTATTACAAAACTATTACATTTCAGAGCATCTGTAGCTGTTCGTGGTGGAGAATCCTTTCATTAGCAATGGATCCCTTCATAGGTAGAATTTTGCTACAATCATGTTGTCAGCATATATAGCCTCTGCAGGACCAGCAATGCATCTGGTCAAATGCATCAACCAGTTTCTGTTAATCTCAGGAAATATTCTTGAATCCTGATTTTTCTTGGGTGGTGGCAAAGGTAGCAGGATCCACCAAACACAGCACTTGAATGTGCTGTATACCCACTGTGAGTTCTAGTGGTTGAGAGAGTCATGCCAGGTCTGATGCTTCTCTTTATGGTAAAACAGAAACTTACTGGTGAAAATAGTTTAGCATAGGACCTTCAGCTGGTTGTTTCTACCTCCCCCAGCTCACATTGCCCCCTGGTAAAATGAGGAGAATGGCATGAAGTCAGGGTGACTGACAGAGGAAAAGTGCTATCTGAGAGCAAATGAGTCGTGCTCCTGTGTATGAACTTATTCTCACTGGGACTGCAGTGACCTCTTTTAATGCTAAGGCCTTCCTGGAGTATCATCTACCACTTGCTTTTTGAAAAAAACTAGCAAGTAATAGTGAATAAAATTCAGTGTTGCACACATATATATTAGGAAGGGTAGAGGAGTTCAAAAGAATTCTATCCAGTTTTAATACATCTGAAATAAGAGCAATTAACACACTAGTCTATAAATCTATGGCTATTTATCAAATTAATATTCCTTATTCAGAAAAGTATACTTTGTTGCCTTATTGCGAAAACTTAATTCTACTAGTTTTTGTATAATCTGAGAGTCAAGCAACACTTGCATTTTGCTGTTTGGAGAACCAGGAAAAAGTGGAGAATGAAGTAGTATTTAGTGATCAGTGTTTTTATTATCTCCTTGACAGTTATTCCCAAATTTTTTAGTTTTAATTTCTTTATTTTTAAATCACACCACCACATAGATTTCCAAACTGATTTATTTCCAGATTTTCTCTTAATGATTCAGCTAGGGTCATGATAGCTTTTAAGTGATTAATTGGGACTTGGTGAGTTTTCTAGAATCAGGCCTGAACACGAGGTGCCTCTATCAATCAGGGTTGCAATGAGGAAATTCTCTGCTCTTTTCTGTTACTGCCCTTTAATATAAAAGAGCTTTGAAAATGTTTGCTGCAGCTGCTAAAAATGGCCTGCTATCATTTTTTTCAAATGGCATTTGAAAAATAGATTATCATGAAAGATAAGCATAAGCTCCTTACCTTTTTTAAGGAGCACATACTTCTTGGAGCAGTTTGCAAAGATTAGCCACTTTTCAGCACTTGGGTTTTCATCTTTTTCCCTACTTTGTCTCTTAGTCTACACTGTATGTAGTTATAGTCAGTTAGTGTGCAATATAGATTATACAAGTACAACTAGTTTATCTGCATTATTTCCTAGTTTTCTTCTCTATGGCTTAGCTCATTTTATTTGTCCTTAGAGAATTTAACAAAATTTGACAGTAAACTTCCTTAATTTTTTTTTAATTTTATTGAAAACTACACCATAGAGTTTCTCTGTCCATATTGAACCTGCCTACAAATATTTAAATTTGATAGAGGAATGCCCTGTAGATTTTCAATTGCTATAGTATGAGAGGCATACTAACTGATCTGGAAAAATTCACCACTGCTCATTCAACATTCACACATAAGAAAAAACAGGTGCTTTTTAGCCACTTCACAAGGTTTACTGGGTTTTAATAATTTATATTTTACAGGAGTTCCAGAAATCAATTTAAGAAATGTTTCAGTATGAGCTCCAAAAAGTTCCTTGTATACAATCATGCTTTGTACTTGTTCTGTAAAGTCACAACACTTCTCCTTTCTCTAAATTGAAGGGAAAATTATCTATGAAATGAATCCTGAAAAGGTTTACAACTGTGCATGTGGAAAATTTTGGAACGTCTTCCTCATCTTGGCTGCAGTTACAAGCTTAGATCAACTTTTTCTAAAGCTTTACAATAATTTGACACCTATTCAATGCCCTATTCCATAGAATCACATGAATTGCTGCTGAATCTTTCATCAAAGAGTATGTAACATTCACAAGACACAGTTCTAAGTATTTGCATTGATTTGATTTATCTGTTGGAAATTTGTCCAATACAATTCATAGTTTCTTTGATGTTAGACATCTTGTACTCTGTACTTTCTGTAGTATTAATGAGGACAGATGTAGGATCTCCATCGGATGCACAGAAGAGGCATTGGTCAAACTGCAAATCATTAACAGCAACAAAGCAGTAAGGAACATGGGTTCAACTTCCAGGAGTCTTGCACATGAAGTAAAAGTCATTAAAAGAAATGCAGGAGTCGTGAAAGAAATACACAGAACCTTGTAATTTAAAACCTCCGTTTTCACCATAAGGGCTAGCATGTTATTTAGCTCCAAGGCACTAGGTAGAGCTAGTGCTAGCTGGCACCATCCCAAAATACTGCCAAGGGAAAAATCTGTTATTCTGGATTCACAAGATCTTTCCTGACTCCTATTGCCCAAGTGAGGAGGGGGAAGAGTCTCTCCAGATAGCTGACGCCATCTCAGCATCTTATTTTCTCTTCTGAGCCACCTCAGGGACTAGTTGATACACTCAGGAGGGCAACTGATGTGTAAGGAATGACACACTTTTACCTCTCTTCAGCTTTCTTGGGAGCTAAGGAGACTCCTATACTCAGCACCAGGCCAGCACTGTCATCTAGATAAACAGTGGTATCTGCTCTGGCATGTAAGAACTATTTACCCAAGAAGCTAGGAAGTGCTTTTGCATAGTTTTGAGGCCCAAGCCATGGCCTCTACATTGCTATGGGATGGGAAATATGCCTAGAATCATATCCCTCCCCACTAAGGCATCCTGATAGTCACAACTGACTCAGCTGCTTTCACAGCCCAGGGAATCTGAAACCACTCCAATGTAAAAGGTCACTCTTCTCAGAGATTTGACATTCAGACTTGAGTGTCATCTTCCATTTGTAAATCTCTTCAAATCTAACTCCAGTTCTTGACATAAGAATTATCTCCTGAATCCCTGCTCTTTGAGTAGACACAAGGTGTTTTCCCAGCTGGATAATTGTTGAATGCCTGCTTTGCTTTAAAAATGTCAAACATTCTTTTATAAAGCCCCATTTGCTAAATTTAGCTGATCAATTTCATGTTTTTAATACTAAAAGTACATTAAATGGATTTCCCAGTAGGAGTTTTTCATGTGGGCAGCCTCTTTAGGGAAATTATTTGGTTGTGAACAGAAGAGAAAGTATTCATAAAATAACCTCTTTGTTTGGGTCACACCATTTTTATGAATGCCTGAGATATGGGAAGTACCACAATTAACTTCAGGTTTCAAGAGGTTTGTACTATCATAATAACCTAAATAAATGGGGTGATGTTCAGCTGCCAGAGAATGTGTTAGAAGTTATAAGGTTTGTTTGGACACAGTCCTTCTGAAAAGCCTGGAAACAGTTAGATCTTCTTCTGCAAAAATGACATTCAAAAGCTCTTTGAAGGAGGCACAGCTTTCTTCCCTGTGTGCATTATGCAGCAGCTTGGACAATGGAGGTTGGATCTTTCATTGGAATCAATAGATGTTAATGCAACAGATGGGTACATATAAACAAAAAGATTTAGGCTTAGTTTTTTAAATCTTCATTAATTATATGATCCTTTAGCTTTCAAATGATGGAAAGCATTTCATTATGAGCTTTAAAAATAACAATTTTTATTACTAAAAGACCAAAAATGAAAGCAATATGCATTTAAAATTTTTAGTAAACAAATTCTAACAGTGATCTGATAGGACATTTATGCTTCCTAACAGCAGTTCAATCATTTATCATTTATCTCTGCTTGTTTCATTTGGACAGGATCTCTCTTTTCAGCTCTGAAGCCCCCTGAAACGATCTTCAAGGTGATTTTTTGGCTTGGCTACTTTAACAGCTGCTTGAATCCAATCATCTACCCATGCTCAAGCAAGGAGTTCAAGAGGGCTTTTATACAGATCCTAAAATGTCAGTGCCACCGTCGAAAGCAGTTGGGCTGGTGGGCCTACAGCTACAGAAACTGGAATCGGTGCTCCTTTGAACACCCTAGGAAGGACTCTATGGAAGACAGTGGGAGTTTCCTAAGTGGCAGTCAGAGGACATTATCTTCAGCATCTCCTAGCCCTGGCTACCTGAGCAAAATCAGTCACCCACATATGGAGATGTGCACATTCCAAGAATGGAAAAACTCCAGCTCTCTCCTAAGCCCCTTAGAGGAAGGCAGAAGACAAAAGGACCCATGCCAGTTCTTTACCTTCAATCTCTTAACAGAGCGCAATGGACACGTTCCTGCTGGCAGCCAAGCTTCCAGCAATGAGGACCATGAAACCATCTGTGACACACTGAATGGCAAAACCGACTGTAGAGCAAATATGATGCTGGAATGAACAGATTCTGAATGGTCTGCTCTTTTTGTACACTAACCCATTTGACGTGTAGCCCAGGTGAAGAAATGGACCTTTGCACAGTTTCTCAGTACAGCACTGTAAGGAAACCAGTAAGAAACAGGCAGATTTATATCACAAGAGCAGCAAAGTGTAGGGGCTAACCATACTCCCAGTCAGGTGCCAGAGAGGCTACTGAAGTAAGACCTGAATGCAGGGAAGGAACTGCATAAACCCAGGGAAGTGCACATCTAATTATTCAGCTGTTGTGGAAGTGCTGTGGAACAGCCAAACACATATGTATATAGAAAGAATGTATAAATATGGGGGTGGGCAGGGGAAATGTGTATGAATGTGTGTGTGTACCTGTGTGCTAGCTGCATGTACGGATGCCTGGGAGCGGAAGCGAGCGATGCAGTGTTATTTGTACCTCTCCGGGGTACTACTTGCCACTGATTTTGCCTGTAAATTCTTACTGTCATTGTACTTCACTGTACATTAGCACTTTAGAAATGGAAAACAATGTCAAAGATTAAAGTAATTTCACAACAATTTAGATACTTGTACCTATTATTATAGGACTGGAATTCAGCCAAGCTCCCTCATCACAATTTTCACTTCAAAATAAAACATTCATAGCAGTTAAGTTTGCCACTGTAACTCCTAGGATGCTCTTGAATCTCTCCACAGCTGCTTCCCTTCCATGATTCCCTTACCACCAACATATGTAACTCCTCTGTCCTTCACCATGCTCTTCTTTGAAAGTTTGAAAATACCAGCAATGATGAGAGCTCACCCTCTACATTTCAGCACATTAGTAAGTATCCTGTAAACATACAGGCTACCAGAGGATCTGTTTTCTAAAAGCAACACTCATAAATCACTCCAAATACCTCATAAACAGTGTCGTGGACACAGCACAAAAGAGCACTGACCGCTGGAAAACCAAAACCCAGCTTTAGGACAAATACACTGAGCCCCTGGTTCCTTCAGCACACTTTGAAAATATTATTGCATATTTAGAGGCTTTTACTTTGCCACTCAGATAAGAAGTGAGAGTCAAAACAGTAGAGTAGTGGAAATTTCACTGTCATTAATACTTTTCAGCTCAATAACACCGTACTGTAACAGAAGTCCTGCGTATATCTTCTAGGACATTTTAGGTCATGTTTGGAAGTTATTTTCATCTCTTGCAATTAAGTGTGAATCATGAAACTAATGACAGATATTTTTACATGAAGCGAAAAATTGGTATTTACTCCTTCCTCCAACCAAGACTTTTCTTATTTAAAACTTGAAACACAGAATGAACCTTAAACAGATGTACTAAAACCACTTAGGGACAATTTAACAATGCTGGATCCCAAGGGAGAGCCATTTCCTTTTGTATCCTTAAATGTGTATTCTCTCATTAAGTTGACAGGGATGGATGTGGTTTGTGGTTAGATGAAATATTTCCCAGCTCAGTGACCAATTTAGGAAAGTCATGTTCCAAGGTCTTCCCATGGTCATATATTACAGTAAGAACCATATAAATATATTATAGGTCTTATCCAGATTGAAGTTATGGCCAATCTCCTATTTTAATAATTCCATTTAGATTGTGGAGAAGGATATAATTTCCTCTAAAAGGACGATGCTTATAAAATTTAAAAGTATCATAAAACAGATAAACAAACTCTTTTTGCTCACATACTGAGATTGCCATAAAGAATATTCTATCTAGCTGTGACATGCTAGTATGAAGCAATCTTCTTTGGGCCTCTAAATGGCAGAGAACTCTAGCTCTAACCACTTCATTCATTTTTGGAGGGAACCTACAGTAGTCGGTCAAATACTTTTTGGTTTTGAAAAGTTTCTTCAAAATTACTGCTAATGGGAAATAAATTTGTTTATCTAACCACCTGACAGCACACTTCAGCTAAATTTTGTATCACACATGACTTGTAAAGTAAATCTAAATAATGTTATCCATATTTGAGAATTTCTAAGTAAACTGCAACGTTTCAGAATAAATAGCATTCCATTACTCTAAAGCCTTTAACTATGTGGCTCTCAGAGACTGATCATTCCTTTAATTAGTTCCTAGTCCTAACAAAGGGTATGTGGTCTTTGATTATCATTTAAGCTCCTTAAACAATGACATAATTTGCTAATTACCTATGAAATCAGTTTATCTCATACTGAAGTAACTTATGAGCACTTATCATCTTTCTATGTTTCTACATGTAATGTCACAAAAACTGCAAGGAAAGTTCCCTTAGTGCTTTTTTGAAATCTATAAAGAGATAATTTCAGCCACATTAGTACTGAAAAAAGTAGCTTTCTCTAAACACTGAAATTGAACAGGAGGAGAAGATATGTGTTAACATCATGCTAGTCCATGCCATTTAGAATATTTGGTGCCTCTATCTTAGAAATCATATAGCAAAATCCTCAAAGAGCCAAAAATCCCAAGACACGTGCCCCACAAGCTTTAAAGAGTGAAGAAGAGAAGGCATTCCACAGGCACACAGTATTATCTTTTCCTCAAGAGTTACATTACTGTTCTGTAAGTTTTAACTGGGAAGGCTGCTAGACTCTGCAGGGGCAACACAGACTCATCCATCCCTCCCTGCTACTTGCTTTCTCTCATAGCCAGCCACAGCACGGCTGCTCCTCCCGTGTCCTGTCTAGCGTGGGAGGCACATTTGCCACATGCAAAACATATGTGGCTCAAGAGACACAGGATCTCTACCCTGTAGTGCTTCCCTTCCTCAAGCCCACTAAGCCCTGAAACATGTTAAGGGCAACCTCCCTGGGACATGACTAGGTGATGCTGCCTTGCCAAGAAAACAGGAAACTAAGAGAAGTCTGCTACAGAATTTCTGATATGATGGAAAACAAGAATGGGGAAAAAGTTTATTGACCGTGTTGAAGTTGAAAAACAAGAAGTTGGGAATAATTACAGGCAACCAAAACAAATATACTTTGCCATTTCTAAGACAGTTATTTACATCAGGCCCATTTTTCTTAGCATATTAATTAGGCCACATCCTAAGAGATGATTTCATACAATCCCTAGCATCAGACAGATGAAGGAATAACAAACTGTAGGCTCCAGCACAGCAACCACAGAAAAAAAGTGAGAACAAGTTCAGGCAATACCTGATGTATACATCAAGTATCATTTTAACAAACTGTGTCTTAATGAATTAAATTTTAAGACTGGAGAGCTCACAACTTGTAACTGTAACAATATAAGATGGAAGGATTCCTAATATTTCTCCAAAATACATTTCTCCACGTTTTTTTCCCAGGTCATGTACATACCTTGCCATGCCATATCGGGCTCTCCATAGCTATTCATGTTGTTACATGACTTCCCAAAAAACAAATAGATGACTGCTTTTCTTCTAAGCTTTTTACTTTTTGTCTCGTGAATTCCCATTTTGTAGGGCCCCATACAGGCTATTCTTATACTAAGCCACACTGTACGAGTGGGGATCCACCCATGCAAATATGGCAAACTGTGTAAGAGTTTGTTACATCTGCTCATAAGCTGCCAACAACATCTACTTCATCTCCTGCCACAGTTCAATGAAGGTACAGGCAATAGAACAGAGAGTAAAAACACACAAGAAAAGCCCCCATAGATCTGAAAGAGCGACCATAAAGTTTACAGAGAAGAAATTCTGATATGCCACATTAAAATACAAAACTCTTGCAAGGCCACCAGACTTCCCTACAACAAATCTATTCTAAATGTATTTATTTTTACCATTGGAATCTTCTACAACCTCCACCAGGCACAGCCTGCCCAAATGAGGCCATACAAATCACCCTCTTCCCTTTGTTAGTCCTTCGTTTGTTGCAACGTTTTCCTTTAAAGGAAAAACTATTTGGGTCAGAGCATCATCATCAAACCTTGTGGGACAAGCCCATATTAGCCCATTTTTTTAGTGCAGCCAAAATTAATTTGACAAGCAGAACATCCACAACCTAGTGAAATGGCAATTGGCACACGATGGTGGTCTATCAGATGCAACTATACTCCATCATGGATATTTTTCTGCATATTAGCAGACCTTCTGATGAATGCATTTTGTGGGCAAATGAATTTGCCTCCAAAGAGGAGCTGCTGCCATTTAGCACAAAAGGTATTCATAAAACACTGTGAATTTCTCCAGGTTAAGCCACTGTGTGGAGCTTAATCACTAACTAGGGGCTTGTACAAAGCCATTCAGTTGAGAGGCACAGCTGTAATGGCTCACAGAGCATTGTTACAGCCCAGCTGCACCTAAATTAAACCCATTAGGCTTCAATGCACTCAGCTATCACAAGTGCTCCTTATTTTTGAAGAGAGTTATGGTAAAATCAATCTAACTGAATGAGACTGGAATTCTAGAGCATTATACATTCTTTACTCTTTGGAAGTGCAGTTTTCTCTTATCTTTCCATATGTGATGGGGAGGGAAGAGGGGACATTAATATTATAAAGCACAGTTCTAATTTGGAAAATGTAAAAATAGCAACTTTCTATTCAACAGATGTGCTCTCTGCTCTCAGTTTCTGTGCTTGACTTTCACCTGATACAAACGAGCATAAAATTGCACAAGAGAGGAGATGATAATCCACAGCAGCTATGGTATGAAAATATTGGCATACTAACAACTGCCTATTCCTGTAAGTGGCCACAAATTAACCAGCACATTCCCACGAGAATAAACTGGATTCTGTTTTGATACACTCAACAACACATATGCTTACCATTTTTCCAAACTGCGCTGGCAATGCTATAGCTCACATACTTCATAGGCCAGAGCATGGCATTGCAGGGATGGTGCATCAGACAAGAAACCACCATTTTCATCCTGAAATGGTCAAAAGAAAAAAATTCAGAATATGAACATATGTCATGCTAGTTGAAGTTACTTTAATGGAACCAAAAAATGTTTCCACCCACTATGACTTTTTTGGGTCTGGAAGAGGGACACAAAGCACACTATTTACACAAAAGGTAACATGATTCCCAAAATCAGTAAAACTATCTAAAGCAGTAACATAGTGGTCGGGGCACTAACCTAGGAAAATTCCAGACTCTGCTTTAATGACTGTTTTTATGTTTAACCACCAGGCTGTATAATAATGTGCACAGACAGTGCAAGGAGCAAAGAACAGTACTCCTCCCTTTCAGATGGCTGTGCAAGGCCCCGTGGCATGACATTCCTTCCCCTTTGCACAATGCATCTTGAGGTCCCAGCTCTACAGTGGCATGACTTCTACAGGAAACACCTACCAAAACATTTTCTCTAGCATTTAAGACAGTCGCTAGAGCAAAAAGAAAACTGAACCATGAGTCCCTCCTACAGAATGACTGTTATGCCAATTGCCATCCTGTAACTGTTGGGCATCCTCTCACTGTTTGGGTTTTTCTTCAAAGAGTGTGCTTTACTCTTCCCTTCAAAGAACCATTGAAAGTGCCTGATCTCAGCAGATATATCTAGGCTGTGGATCCCAAGTGTTTGGAGATACCTGCCTGCAGCATACAGCAATGTCCTTGGGCAAGGCAGGATTTCGGGATGCCTTCTGTCCTCCCAGCAATGCCCTAATACAGGCCAGCAGGCAGCTTTCAGCTTAGCTTCTCCCAGGTGGTCTGTATTAGATCCCATTGTCAACACACACCTAACTCTCTCCATGCATTGCACACAATCCATAGATAACAGTACTCTGTTGTCTACTGTTATCATCCTAGACAACCCTTATTTATGCAGGCAATTTTTTGCCTTTATCAGATATTATCCCATGCACTTGTTAAGTTTAATACTTTCTAGCAGAAAGTATTATGTATAGCATTCAGCAAATATGTTAAGTATGAAAGAAAACCTCCAAAGGCTCACAGAAGAAAGGGGAAGTGCTATTTTCCATAGAAGTGGCTCACTGGAGCTGAGCTGACATTACAAGCAGGCAGAAATGATACATCTTCTTAAGCTTTCTCTATCCATTACTTATTATTTCAGGTTTGTATGCTTACAAATGCAAAAAGCTTTAAACTCCCTCATTGTTCTCTTGGGATGTGTAATTATTGGTTTGCCTATGAAATGGAAGAGAAATTTTTCTCTGAACATACACTAATCAAAGAATCATTAACCATGCTTTCTGTGGTAAAGAGTACAGAAATTTTTTAGTCCATTCTCCTGCCTGTGTGGAGTTGTTTGTGCCAGCCAACTGAGAACAAGCATGATGTTTGAAAGGCATCAACAAAGTTCATATATATTGGACAGCGTGTAATATTTTCTGGGAAACAGAATGAAATCTAGATATAAAAATAGATGTAGTTTAGACTATTCATAGAAAATTCTGGATTCAGGAACGGAGACCTTACTCCAATATATTATGCAAAGCTGCTTTCAACTTTTATTGTAGATGAATAGATGAATATATATAAAAGTTTGCAAATAGCATTTTGTTCATTAACTTGCATGAATTTTCACCCCGATATTTTAAAGAAATTAGGCTCACACAATCATTCTACCTGTCCATACACATTAGCTTCCTTTCCCATCCTCTTCTTACTAGCCTTTGAACATCTTTGCTGATTTCTACCAAACTGAACAAGAAGTTAAATTAAGAAAGGTAATCAATTCCATATTATAAAAGTTTGTGGTTGAATAGAGGAAATTAGAGATTAGTGCCTTTTCTCAGGAAAAGACCTTTATAAGTCTGTCCCTTGACCAATTTCAAAGCCTGCTGGCTACTAAGTTTGTACATGCTGACTAGCTAGTCAGCACACACAGAGCCCAGAGGCAGGTAAGCCACACGCTCCCATTTGCCCAATGAGACAGGCCAATAAGACTAGAACAAGGCATGTGGGAGCACAACATGAAAGACAAATGAGGGCACTGAAAATACCAAGTAAAAGGGAGGAGTGTTAAAAGAGAAGGTTGTAAATCCATAAATCAGCCTTTATTCATCCTAATAGCCATTATACTATGTTTATCTGATTGGTTTATAATTAAAATAAAATAAGCAAAGCCTCCCTTTAGAGAAAAGCAAGGCTATTATGCCAATTTATGTCACTACAACATGGAGATGCATCTTTACGAGGAAGGGTAGCGACAGGACAAGAGGCAACAGTTTTAAATGGGAAGATTTAGATTAGACACCAGAAAGAAATTCTTTACAGTGAGGGTGGTGAGACACTGGAACAGGTTGCCCAGAGAAGCTGTAGATGCCCCATCCCTGGAAGTGTTCAAGGCCAGGCTGGATGGGGCTTTGAGCAACCTGCTCTAGTGGGAGGTGCCCCTGCTCATGGCCAGGGGGTTTGGAACTCGATGATCTTTAAGGTCCCTTCCAACTCTAACCATTCTATGCACCTTCGTCTGTGTTAGGGCCGTGGTTCTTCCTCTGGACCATTCCTCAGGGAGCAGCCAGGACATGGCAAAGATCCAATAAGCAGCCAGCCACTTCCCTTTGGTGGGTTGATGTCAGCTCCCTGCCCAGAGAAGCAGAGACATGTGCTTGGGTGGCATTTGCCCACAAGTCACCTCCTGTCCCCTTTTCGGGATTTCTCCACTTGTTTTCAGGTCTCTGTAGGGTCTCTGACACAAGAGAGTGGGACGTCCACAACCTTTCTCACAGAATCATGCCAGCTCAGGAGCTTCAAGGTAAACGGCAGTGGGGGGGGGGTGTGTCTTGGCAGGGACAACATGGACTCGATTATTTTGCATGTTGCTGTGGTGTGTTTCTGCAGCTGTTTGGTACGGACCCCTCTCCACCCTTCACACCTTCAAAGTATTCTGGTAAAAAAATGCCCTTTTCTCTTTGAGTTGCAAGGTTACTTTTTATTTTAAATTGTGACTAGTTTTGTGAGAAGGATAAGCAAATCAACATATGCTGTTATCATTCCTCACTTCTGAAAAAAACAAGGTAAGGGCTATCCTCAGTAAGTGATATTCCTGCACAGATTGAAAGTGATACACAAAGAGAGGAGCAGAATGCTTTGTCTGTGCTCTAGCTTCAAAAAGCCATGCCAATGATTGTCTTACATGGCCTCCAGTTTTAGACTGGTTCTTTGACCTTTTGGACTGTTTAGTTCGTTAGCTCATTTACTCTGACAATTTCAAATGCCTTGGACCTATGTAATTTTTAGCTGTGTATGTAGAATATAAAACTATTGAAGTGATGCTATCTAAGTTAACATTGTCCACTAAATGATTGTTAGAAGACGTGTATAAATAATGTATCAATTTCATGTAATTCTTTTGCACTAAAAAATACATCTATA
>JAOXNG010000042.1:37786212-37803257 GCA_028566535.1 Scolopax minor | reverse complement strand
CTTCTTAAAATGCACGCACACTTAACTCTAAATCCAAATGTCTTTCTGATGCTGATAGTTAGGTCTAGAAAAATACACACATCCCAAAGCCTGGTTTCTTTTTGTCTTAGCAGCACATTATCCATTTTGCTATTGGCACCTGCATATTTCTGACCCTGGGACCTCTGCGCTGAGGGAAAAGCCTCCCCAGGGGCTCGCTCAGGAAAGCCTGGGTAGCCAGCAAGTGGCTTCTTAACCTCAAGATACTAATTTAAAAATGCCCTTGAGTAAGCTCCAAGTCAGGTAACAAAACAAAAAGCCCAGAGAGGGATGGATGTTCAGTAAATAGCAGGACCTGTAAGACATTACTGCTGGTGACAGGCAGACAGATTCAATACATAGAGCTTGAGTCCTACTGAAAGTTGTTAAAAACCACTTAGGTACAGTTTCTTTTTCAGAAATACAATCAAATTGTTCACTTTCCTTTTCCCAAATATTGGATTATTTAGCAGAGCTGAACTATTAGTGGCCAAAAAAGAAAGAAGTATACACAAGCTAATAACAGTATTTTTACACTGAATTCTCTGTTTTGCCTTTTGTGAGATGAAATAATCTTTTTGATGCTGACAGACAACTGATTAGAGACAAACAGTATTAAGCATACCAAATAGTTCTTGAATGTGAGCATTTAGGGGATTCTGAATATTTCCGTATCTCTTATCGATCTTTGAAAGGATTTTAATTTATCACTGAACAGCATACCTAAATAAGTTGCAAAACATTGGTTTGCCCATAAACCATTGACTTTGGCTACCTGCATTTTCCCAAACAACTAATTTTCACTTTAAGCTATTTCCTGCTTTTTTTTTTCTTTAGGTGATTTTATCTTTCCAGTATGAAAACAAAGCATTATTATATGTAACAAATAGAGCACATCTAAGGACATACTTTCAACGAAAGAGTTTTCAATCTTTTGATGTTTGTAACCATTATCATGAAGGTTAATGATGATAGGAATAACAGCAAGCAATAGGTGCTGAAATTCTAACAATATAAGAGCAGCAATGTGGATATGAAGCTTTAATGTACTGACATTTATATGTATCTATTATCCTGATATTTGACTGACTCTGCAAATTCCATTTTGCTTCAAGATATCTGCATTTTTATACCAAAAGCATTTTATGGAAACCTGATGTTTTGAAAATTGACTGATCTCATATTAATTCTGCATCATGATAAAACTTTTGCCATTATCCACATAACAGCTATGAAATATATGTTTCTATTTCAGTTGATTTAGAAAAACGTATCAATTTCTATATACTGGGGCTGATACAGAAGTCCAAAAAAGTGAAAGTGCTAAAGCCAGTTTAATTAGAAAAAAAATGAAAATATCAATGATTTTCCCATTTCTTAGGTATGGACCTATCCCTGTGCCACTGAATGCAGTAGAGGCTTTACCACTGAACCCGTGAAGGGGTTAGGGGGGCTACCTCCAGCACAGCACCCACCCCTCCTTTCACAAGAGAATTCCACTGTCTCTTCCAACCTGTCCCTCAAGTCTAGTATGTGCTAATGAAATTGCTCTATTACATTAGCAATTACTGAGCCAAATATAAAAATGTAGCTCCACTCAGCAGAAACAAAAAATGATGAAGCCCTGCAACAGAAAACTCTGTATTTTCAAATGTTGTGATTAAACATCCAGTTTTGGAAACACACAAAAAATATAAACCAAAGAGAGCTCTTAAAGATGGGCTACAGCTGATTTCCCTTTACAGCTTGTCTTTTAGTTTCTCTGGTTGCTAAGATACTAGCAGTATTACCTTTTACTATGTCCTTGGGATCTGAAGATTTACATTTTCTTTCCCCCTTGAAAAGTCTCCTACAGGTATTGCATCCATACATTTACCTGCACCTTTCCTTTCAGAAAGAGGAGAAATTTAGAAATTAACAGTTTTGAGGTTGTGTCATACCAGGTAATGTAGACTCTTCTATAAATGCAAATACCTTGACTGTTGTAAAAGCTGCCACAATTATTTTATATGAGGGTACTGATTTTCAAGGTTAACTTTCAAATTCTATGCTCAAATACCTCATTGCCTCAATGAAAATAATTTTGATGTCTAAATGGTTTTGTATTTTACTGCCCTACCATCAGCCTTGAACCATCATGAAGCCAATGAAGTCCATTTCCAGGAGAAGTGAAGATGGAGTGATTTGGAAGAAACTCATTCTTTAAAGTTCATCATTCTCACTAAGCGTGATTAAACACTATATAATTTAACATTATTTGCTGATTGAAAATCAAAGCATTTGCCCCCAGCATGCTGACATTTACAGCAGTGGAGAATATTTGCACATTTTATGCTTATAATAACAGATGAGGTATGAAATGGATTCTGATAATGCTTTGAACACCATGGAAGTCTTGTCATTTATCACAGCATACGAGCTTGCTCAGGATCCTTACCATTATTGCAATATATTGCTATATGGTAGAAGTAGAGAAAAGCTTTATTTCAATCACAGATAGTGAATCTTCAAAAGTCCAGTAAGCAGGTTCTCTACAAGCAAGCCCCACTGTAGTGCTGATCTCATTTCTCAGAGTTGGTTTTTTGCTTTATTTGTTGTTAATAAAGACTTGGGTAGACAAACAGATGATGTGGATTTTCTGTAACTCCTTCCTGCAAAAAGAACAAATTCTCTCTTCAGATGCTCTACTGTCTTACATTTCCGTGAAACTGATATATCACAAATAACCAGTTATGTGGAAGAAACTAAAAATCACTCTAAATTTTAAATAAGTGCAAGTCAAAAGCACGTACAATGCCAGAATATTCCTTTTAAATAAGCTGCCTTCTGAATCAGTTATTAGGTTTTAAAATATTTATTTGGTATGTGCTCCAAAAGGGCCGGACTCCTTTATTGAAAGGTGTTGGAGAGTTAGATTCCTTTGGGCTGTAAATTTTAGCTTTGGGGTTTTTTTGATCTGAGAACTAATAGCTGCAAGCACAGTTCTGGCTCTTTGATGTTTCTGGTCTGTATTTCCTCCTTATTGTGAAACTGAAGATTATGAAAAGGAGTAAAAGATCTCAAGAAGAAATTCCCATTATTTATAGAAATGTTAAAAATTTTTGAGAAATTGTATTTGAATGTTTAGAGCATTACTGTCTTTCAAAACAAGATAAAAAGGAAAATCATCCCACATCTTAGCCTGCAAGTGTGCGGCCATTCTTCACAGTCCTCGCGCTTAATCCAGAACATACATGGACACATACTTTACTCATTTTACTTGTTATAAAACATGTTAAGCGGACACTTCAAGCCTTGATTGACCTCTGAACAATGCTTGAAAGTAGTTTAAGATTTTAATTCAGAAATCTCCAGGAGGCCTTGGACATGTTCATATTCTCCTTTTATCATTGTCCCAGTCTTGATATTTACCAGTCTATCTCCCACTCTGTCCCGTGTACACAGTAACAGGATGAACAATCTACTCTCCTCTTCAAATCGTGATTTAGACTGTGATGTTACTGGCCACAACTTGCCTAAACACTGAAAGAGGAATATTCAGATTGAGCATTTATACATGTTTGTTCTTCCTGGCAAAAGTCTTTAGAATTAATGTTGTAACAAAACATGATAGGTGCTAATAAAATTTCAGTTGAATCCAGCTGATTTTAAATGAGGTCTATTGACCTGCCTGTAGCCTACTGATTTACATTTGTCTTTTTTTGAATAAAACCAATAAATGTACAGGTGTTCCCTAAATTATCTATCTGAGGTTAAATAGGACAATGTTAGCAAAACGGGGAGGAATACAAGCATACAAAAAGAAGGCCCCAGCTGTGTTTGGACTCATCTTTCAACATATGGGAAATTGAGAATAATATCCATTGAGAATAATACATTCTTTCCATTTGAAGTTCTTTGAATGACCAGTATCTCATGCAAGGTACGATGCTCAGGAAGACTACAGGGGAACAGCCCGTGGGACTATAAGCATAGCAGCTCTTAAACCAATGCATTCAACTTCAGAGCCCAGCATTGCTTTCCAGCTGGCTTCAAACCCTTGCAGGGACTGCAGGCAAATTGGAGAACAAGATCTAAACAACTGAAAGCATAGCTGAGAGCTTTGACAACTTCCTTGTCGGGGTTATCTGAAGCAGCCAAAGAGATTATCTGTGGCTGTTGAGCCACCCCTGTGACGAGGACAATAAACTGTGGCAGAGAAATAGTGCCCAGTGCTGGCAGCAGTGGTGTGTTAAATTGCTCCTCCTCCCCAGTCCCACACGGATCTTGACTCAGCTTTCTGGGGATGAATCGATGGCAACAGCAGTTGATCATTTATAGAGCTCTGTTCTCCTTTGAAGAACACAATAACCGCTCAAGTTCTTTGGGCACTAACATGGAAAGAAACCTGCAAAGTATGCATGGAGGTGGGAGCATTCTTCAGCAGCTGTACTGGGAATGGTGGCTAAATAACCATAGCCTTCAATGATTTTTTTGAAAAATAATGATTCAGACTCTGTTCAATCTCAGCCTTGTTTATGTAGCTGAGAATAATCAGGTGTTATATTAAAGAGCTGGGCAGCAAGTTCTTGTTCACAGTTGTCTCATGTACTGATAATTGCAGCAAGTTCCAATCACTAGCAACGTCAAGTACTTTACAGATCTTCAGTGCTATTTGGTCAGCTCTCTAAATCCTACCCTCTGTGATCATTATCTTCAAGAGTCTCTTGTCTCTGCGTTTATATTTTTACTCATCAGTGCTGCTTACAAGTACCTAATCATGCCACATCCTGCCTGCAGTCACCTTACCCCTAAAGCAAATAGCTCTGTACTTGCACATCACCTCAAACTGCAATCAAACAAATGACTTAAACATTGCAGCATCAGCCAACAAAGTGGCAAAGTATATGCAATTCATCCTTGGGAAAAGTGGTTTGTGGGCTGAAGCATGAGCCACACTGATCTCTAACATAGTTTACACCCTGGTTTTGTATTTCTGAGATATATAAGAAAAAAGAACAAACTAGATTCCCCTTTTATCCCACCTGGATAATTCTGGATTTTAGACTGAACAATTATTGCTGATATCAAGCAAATAACAACTATAACTGTCAAAGACCACATCTCCAACATGCTGTTCTAAGACAGATGTTTCCCGCACCTTGTATTAAAAAAACCCAAACCCTCAAACAACTTGCCTCTTTTGAGTAGATGACCGATGGCTCTTCACTGACCATTGCAAGTAGCATCTTGGGACTGCATCTGTTACTTAGCCAATAGACGTGGTAAGTCAGCTCCTGTTCACCTCTGTGTGAAATGCCACTTCAGTTTGTCATGTAGGTATAGCTATGCATAGCTCAAAGCACTGTTGTGTATGCAGTATCATTATTATAATCATATCATAGATCAAACTAAAAAGTATACAATAATTTCACAAAAAAAAACCATTAACATCAGTGTTTTGTAGTCCAGGTGTATGCAACATTGAATATCACCAGAGGATACAGTAAAAAGTGAGACCCCTGTTCTCTTGTGAAGCATTAATTACATTAGAACAATGGAATGTGTATCTTGAGAGTATTATTAAATATGTTTTGAAATAAAAAAGCTATCTTGGAGATCCAGTTATGTCTGAATAACCTGTTTAGTAAATACACTTCCCCTCTTGCAAATTAATTCATTGGAAGGCTTGCTTGCTTACTGTAGGCTTGCTTTCACTGGAAAAAAATAATGTTTTTAAACTCTAGATCCTACTCCCCGAGAGATTGATACTCTTCACTAATTTACCTCATGATCAAAGGAAAGTGCCTGTTTACGATCTTTTTAACATGAGACAGTTGATGGTCACTGCTTACCCAAGAAAAGATCATGCTCTTTAGCAGTGAATGTAGGCCCTGAATCATGGCATCATCTGCTTTGGAGGAGGGATGGCTGCTTCCTCACCCACAGTGAGGGGTATCAGGGGGAGAGCGTCATAAAGCTGCAGAGCCAGGTCTTGCCTGCTGCTTGTCCAAAGCCAGGATGGACAGGGCTTGCCTGCTGCTGCCTTTTGTTTCTGGTTGTTTCCGCTTTCTCTTTCCTCAAGGGCCAGGGATGCTTTTCCTCTATGTTTCAAACTCTCCAGGTAAATAAACCTATCGGATGGTTTTGTTACCATCTAACACACAACAGAATTAAAGACTGTAGGTCTAGCTGTAGAGTTATTTAATCCATGCAAAATTGGATTCTTTCTTTTAACTGAAATAACTATTTTTGGCTACAATCTAGAAACTACTTAGAGAGGGACTGTCTTCCACTTCTTTTATCACCTGACATAGCATGGACTCCATCGCTATAGGGTTTGGAGAGGCTATTTTTCTCTCCAGCCACATTGTCTTCATTCCCCTTTTAACTATATGCCATTTCTGAACCTAAGCCCAGCCGTCAGGGAAAAAGGCATGGTAGAATGGATTTGCAAAAGTTGTGATGAGAAAACATCACACTAATTCTTGACTTTGAATTCAGGAATAGCTACAGGTCTTCCTGATTTGCTTAAATATAACCTGTCTGGCCCTTTTCCATATATGCTCAGTCCCCTTGCCACATGCAGATAAATTTGTTACCTAGTTTTCACGATAAGCATTCCCATAGTGTGGCCTACTAAAACCAGGAGTGGCCTCTGAAAACATGAGTTTGCCATTCACGGATGACAACAGGAAAACCATTCCTCTGCCTCTGTTTTTATCCCCTCAACAGCGCAGCAAGTCATGAACATATTACATTTATTACTATAAAACCACTTCACATTTTGCAATAAAATGTATAAGAAACTGGAACAAAGGAAAACAAAGGAAACTGATCACTCAATGTAAAAACATGGCTGTGAATCATAAAAACTTGATCTTAAGTCTTGTCACCCAAGGTCCATTCCCAGCTAGTGTGCAAACATTTCAGCAATCTCATACTTTGTTAACAATAATCCCAGCTATGTCTAATTCCCTTCATTTTGTACATCACACAAGAAATCTATGAATAGTTTTACAGCTGACAATTAATACTTTAACATTTACTTTAGCACTTATGTGTGCTCTTGCTCTGGCTACCAGAAATCCCAGTGGCAGACACGCTACTCAGTTTTGCCTGAGTTGCTTTGAAGTAACATCTTGAATCCTCTAGTTACAGTAATTATTATAACACACATAAATTAAATTAGTATTTGCTAAAGAGGTTATTAAACAGATTGCACATTGTGACAGATAGTAAACAGCTAAATTAATATAGCATGTATTAAACCGGCTAAAAACCTACTTAAATCAGAAACAGTGGTAGACGCACAAGAGTTTGGATGGCTTGAATTTGAAACATAGCTAAGATTTCACCCCACATTGTGAAGAAAAACTTGGGAAATGGTCTTACTAGTCTACATTTCTATAAGAAATACCAACATCACTTTTCATTGCATTGCAATAGGTAGTGATGATGGTGACATTTTATGGGATTTTTTCCCTGCATCTTGTTGCCCTGAGATACTGAAAAGTATGAATGTGTTATACATATTTTGGTTGTTCTACGCCTTGTACTTACTGCAACATGATTAGTGACCTTCACATACTGTTTGTGAAAATCTCCATTATTGAGATCTCCATCAACTACTAATTGTAACCAACTGTGGTGAGGAGCATGATTTATACCTGAATGAATGCAGCAACATTATATAAAAGTATACATAATGGAAGGAAGAAACTGAATTTCTAGGTTCAAAAACAGGGAAAATTTTAGAATTCTAGAACATAAATCCTTGAATTTGACTTGTTATATCTCTAATTCTGTAAGTATTAAAAAGTAGACTCCACTTACTACTGAGTTTATCCTGACAGTTCTTGTAGTCCAGTATTTGCATTCTTCTACTTTCTAAACTTATTTGTCCTCTGCAGTACCAGGTCAAACCACTGCCTGCATAAAAATTCTGAGCTTATTGTTCAGGGAAAACAGACTATAGACCTGATATTGTAATATGCATAAAATCCATATATTAAAAACTGGAACATTCTCTAATCTCTTTCCAATGTTGTTATTTTGCAAATACCTTTAGTACCAGGAGGTAACGTTTTTTTCCAGGCTGAACTGTAATTTTTAAGTTAGTAAGGTCTTTTTAAGTCTTTGATAGTAAAAACTAGTGTGATGTGTTGCTCTAAGTTTTGACTTCATATAGAACAGCTCCTCTTTCTGTTACCTCAATAGCATAATAACATTGAAACATCACTAGTAAAATTAATCCTTATTACTGTGAAATAAAAATATTCCTTGCTGAAAGAAAGTAATTGTACGTTTCTCAGCAATTGTCTGATACTGATGTAACACTCCTCAAGTGAGACAAAAGCAGGAAGATCAAGAAGTATGTAATGACAAACCCAAACTGTATATGCACTCAGGGAAAGTTGCATATTAGAGATGTTATTGCACTACTCCATCAGGTTTGTGACTCCACATGTCTCTCTCTCCTTTTGTAGTGAGAATCATGGTTAAGGATAAATAGACTTTTTATTTTCCCTATGGTAGCCTTCTCCACAAGACTGTGGATCCCATTTCTAAATGTTTCCTCAGAGTGTCACTGCGCTCACAGATCGACGATGGCTTCCATGGTTAAAATTATCTTTAGTCATTTTGCCACTGTCCTGTTCATGAGTTGTTACCTTACTGGGTACAAGGGGGCTGTGGCCAGAGATAGGTCCTGCTGAAGAGTCCGAAACAGTAGATTCTTCCTCTGCCCACCTATTAAAGAAGTAGTAGCCTTCCTCAGGTGTTTGTTTTCTGAACGGATTTGCTTCAGAGGCAGAAAGTCCCCGACTTTCTGTGTCCCCATGAGACACAGATGCTGCTGCTGGATGTAAAAATGGTGACACACATAAGTGGCTGATGTTTTGTTCAAGGTCATCATTAGATGCAGGCAATACACTAGAAGTAGCTTGCTTTCTTGATCTCAATTTCTTAATTTCAAGATCCCGCTGTCCTTTAGGAAGCTTATCAAGTTGCTGTGCTTTCAGAATCAGAGATGCTCCAAAGGTTCCTCGTAGAGCAAAAATAATGAACCTGATGAATGAAGAAAAGAATGGATTGTCTTAACAATGGGCTCATTCCATTATCTGCATTGCATAACACAAATCCAGTGCTAACTTTCCTTTGCTCTACAGGGATCTTGTTACCACCTTTTAGCTGGTAGATGAACTCCTGAACTCCTGAAAAAAGCGTCTTACCTGCACTTTGCAGGACGACGAACTTATATGACTATATACTGCATGCAGTGAGAGAACACAAATCCTCTCTCCATGTCATCTCAGTTTTGTTTGAAAACCAAAGTCTCCTTCAAAGCATCTTTGTAATAGGATTTGACCTTTACGTACATGGCCTCAATACAGATTTTAAAACAAACACACGGACTCTCTGAAATTGCATTAAAAAAGCTGTCGTCTTCACATCCAGCTGCTAAATATATGCATAAATAAGTATAACAAGATTAAAAAACCCTCAAAGCTAGACTTACTACAGAAAGGGGTTTTAAGGTGATGGATTTCTGAGGTCTATCTGCACAAGTAGGAGTGGGTAGACACACATTTAATGTACCTGTGCTCGGGTTGACCAACCCCACAGCACATGGGACCCGTGCAGTTGCTAGTTACACTTGTGCAGCTAAGGGCACACTACGGCAAACCCAGGTCAGCCCTGTGCAGATCTGGTGTGGATCATATTGTCCTCTGTCTTTCCTCTCAACTTGTCCTCTGTAGCTTCTGTGCAAGTTGTGGGTGGACTAGACAGGAGGATAGAGAAGGGAAGGAGAACAGTGGCTCCAGTCTCATGTGCTGCTTTCAGCTACTCCTGTCCTTCCTACAGCCTTGCAGGGTGCGAGACTCAATTACCTGTGAGGCCTCTGCAAGGCTTCCTGGCAGATTACAGTCTGCCTTCCACAGCTGGAGAAATACACCTGGAATGTTGAAATCTCCCAGTAAACACAGCACCTTTCCTTGCCAACATGATATTTGAATCCCTTTCTTCTTCTCAGACTTGAGGGATTTAGTACTTAGCACTGCACAGTTCCTGTCCCAAAGCAAAGTTCAGAGGCAGTTTTGAGATGCAACTACAGAGAGGATGGGCTGCAAAATATGGCCAGAGAGTGGTCCAGGAAAAGCCTGCAGGCAGGCAGGGCACAGGCGAGCCCCCCAGAGCATCTGCAGTGTCTCAGGAATGTCACCTAGCACAGATGGCAGTAGCAAGAGGAAGAACTAAGCAGAGCAAGGATTTTAACAAAACGTCTTAGAAAGAAACCAGAATCTCAAAGTTCCTACTGTTTCTGAAGGAGATAGGGAGCAGGCAATGTAGTGAGATGAACTAACTGAAACTTAAAATTAAGTGCATTTTAACAAAGGGTGGTTTTCCCACTGCTGACACAGCTAAATCATAGCAGAAACTGGGGGCTGGATATTCTGTGAAGACTGCCAAAAATAATCTGGAGTACCTATATGACAGAACAGTTCTCCAGCTCCGAAGATATCAAGATACAAATATTTAAACTCAGTACCATGCTGAGGTAGCAACGATCTTAACCTTGCTGAAATCTCAGGATGGAGATGCGAGTTCCTAACCACGTGTTTGATGTAGCTCAGTAGAAAGCTCAGGGGCAAAACTGACACTGTGAATGAGGGCTGATCGGAAACCAAGTATCACACAGGAGCAAAACAGACTGGAAAAGGATGCCCTGCCTAGAAGACATGAGACCTTACTGAATTATGTGTTGTTTATCCTGACCTGAAGTTACACAATATAGCATGAAATCACAAGAGAATCTCAACTCAAATGGGGAAATAATAATAATGTGAAGACAAATATTATCTAGTCTTAGACAAAGTTAGGGGTCAGGTTCTAATGCCTTAAAGCACTTACAGATACTAAAAATACTTTTCTGATTTTTGCAATACCAATGTGCTGCACTACTTCATGACAATTAGGATGAGGAAACTAGCAAGACAGCCAAACAAACCCATTTTTTTCATTGTCCAAGCAGAAATAAAATTTTAAGTGGCGCAACTCAGACAAAGCACATCTGTTTAAGGAATGACTAAGGTATCAAACATAAAAATTACCATATATATATATGGGAACAGAATTATTATGTTTTTCAATCCAGATTTTTTCAGCAACCTATCAAAACAATTATCCCTCTCCAATTATTATTCAACCTCAGTTAAAGCTATCTTTAACATACCTGATTCTGGATGCAGAAAATTATTTGGTATAGAAATGTTCTTAAATTTGGCTTAGTATTGCACTGTAATGTACTAAAGAAACAATATATTTTGTAACTCTCAAAGCTCATAGGAATATTTCAACAGGAATATAAGACTAGAACTTTCTTTCTAGTCTTGACCAGCATAACAACTCTGTGTTTATAATACCCAACAATTATGTAGCAGATTTGTATTGGTAAACTTTGAAACACCCCAGAAAGGAAGGTTTTCCTGATGGGAAAACAAAAGCAGTAGATATACAGTGACTTATCTAGGGCTGTATGACTGAATAAATGAATGGTTCATGAACCGTAAAGTTGAACCCAAGTATCTGACGTCCACACTTATTACCTGTCCCTGTGCAACACGTGTGCCTGACATCTCTCGTATCTATAGATATCATTATTATAATTTCACTAAAATGCCTACAAATCCACAAAATAAAAATTGAGAGGAAAAAAGTGCATCATTCAAACCTTGGCAAGAGTGCGATGACTGGAGTAATAAGGCACAGTAAGTAGAAGTTGGGGTCTGAAAGCTGTTTCTCCATAATCCAGTAGGGGTTGGTGGGAGGGTTGCAGACCACACAGGCAGCATTGTAGATCAGAGAGAAGATGAGGTAAAATATCACGCTGCCAAGCATGGTTACCAAGTGGAACAGGGTCTGTAGGCAGAATTACATGAAATGACAGTGATGCTGGTGAAACTGACTCTGGGTGCAAGACAGGAGGATAGAAAAAAGGATTAGAAAGAAGGTATCCAACAACTCCATGCTACTGAAAAGTGCAGCAGGAGAAATACCTGGAAATTAACTCACAAAACAACAGTTAAAGGGAATATGGTTCTTAAAGAAAACATGTCCTCATATATCAACATAAAAATCCTGTCCAGTGACATACAAGTCCTGTCTAATGGCACAGCAGAAGCAAATTCCATTGCTGTGCACATTAAGGTATTATCCTTCATATAATCAATTCTGGCACATTGTGAAATCTCAGTGCATCTGTTACTTTTTGTGACCCAGAATTCAGGTAAATGACTCTGAAAGACAATGCCAATTCTACACAGTCTTTCTATGTTCAGAAAGGAAAAATAGTCATGTGAATAGGACAGGTCAAAGACATACCCATGTTCTCATTTCTAGAGCCTGGTGCAAGAGAATGGTCAGGAGGGAGACGGTATTGATGGGGTTTCCAAATGAAAACACATCTATGTCAGAGTCTTCGTAGGTCTAGAAAACAGGCAGACTGTGACAAATCTGACTATTCAGAAGTGATTTTTTTCTACTTTTTAAGAAGGATAGGAGGAGGACAATATTAATGACCTGAGTACTTACCAAATAGGGGAAAAAGAAGCAAATGAGACTCTGATAGAAGGCATCCAACATTGTAATAATAAACGTTGACAGCTTGTATATCTGCAGGAGTTTATAGATAACAGTCATTATGATGGGACACACATCTCTAGTCTGATCTGCAGGCATAATTGCTGTCAGTTTTTCTTCCATTCAGACTATTGATTATAGCTAACTAGTCTCTGTGAGTAAATGCCTCCTGAGCAGCTGATTCAGATCAAAGGGTTATCTCCGAACAGGCATTTTTCTTGTGTTAACCAAAGACAGACCTTAGGAAGGTTAGGCAGTCAACGCAGGGTCTTAAAAGCTGAATGTTATGAATGTCCCATCCTTCCCCCAACATCCCCATTCCTCAAATTCTTTTTCAAATAAAGCTCTGGCAAATAACATATATTTCATATATATATATAAGTTCCAAGAGATCCTAAGAAAAGGCATGGAAAATCCTACAGAGAGAATCCTCAAAATCTGCACTCCCTTACTAATGGTTTTCAAAACACCATTAAACATGCTGTGAACCACCAGTGTACCTCAGTGCTAAAAATCACAGTCCAGGATAATTAAAGTAGGTATTAGGAGAAAAAGAAAGAGAGGGATTTCTAAGCATCCTGCAATACTTAGATTTTGTGATTTTGTGATGTAAAACTAAGGCCACTTCAATTTTTCCTCATTAAGATTTTCATAGTTTCCTATTAACAGTGTTAAGGCAATTTGGGAATAAGGACTACTTATGTATATGCATACGTATGTATGTGCATATACGTGTGCTTCTCACAAACACAAAGAGATCAAACTGGTTCTCTAAACATGACAGGCAAACTGAGGTAAAAACAACATGCTTCATACATATTTTCTGAGGTTTGCAAATACTGACTTCAAAGTAAAAGAAGTAAACAAATTAAAGTTCATGTCTGGAACAGGCTGGGCACCATGCTGTGACAAAGTCCTTTATGTATTAACAGATGTATTTCTGAACCTGAGAGCAGAAAAAAATGTTGGGTTGTTTATTGATTTAAGAGTTTGCATTTTCTTGTCACTTTTTGCTGTAATCTTTTAAACAAGCTTTTCTTCTTCAGTAGGTTGAGACTGTTCAAAGCACCAAATCTAAGCAGAGTTAAATCAGGGACCAGCTAAGCTATTTTACCCTCCTTTGTTACATTTCATATCCTGTTTCATTTATTTCTCCCTGTGCCTCCACTGAGAAATTTTCTCTATATATGGTGTGTACATATACACACACACAT
Organism: Scolopax minor; assembly: GCA_028566535.1. Taxonomy (NCBI): domain Eukaryota; kingdom Metazoa; phylum Chordata; class Aves; order Charadriiformes; family Scolopacidae; genus Scolopax; species Scolopax minor. The sequence goes on along the minus strand of JAOXNG010000042.1, from coordinate 37,789,404 downwards.
TTGCTCCATCATCTCTTCTTCAGATCAGAAACACCAAACACAGGGCTGATTCACTAACAAATCACTTTACTTATTCTAATGCAGCATGTTCGTTTTGAACTGGATTGCTCCATATATTTAACGGCAGAATAAACTTTCCCATTTACATCTCCTACCTATGGCCAAGCACACAGACCACTTCCAGGAAGTAATGTCAACCATATGTTCCTTGCCAGTTCTTCTGCCAGCTACAGTTACACCTTCTTTTAGCGGATATCATTAAATTAGAAACCACAAATGGATCATTTGGTTCTAAGTAAGTCTAAACTCTTGTCTTCCCTCCCTCCTCACAAACCCAAAAAGCTTGTGGTTGTTTGGTTTATCAAGCAGTTATTTTAACAACCAAGACATACCTCAGAATTTTGTCCGTTCTTGTACAACTCGGGCAATTCTAGAAGTGTTTCTGCAGAAACATCTTTATCCAGGACTCCAAAAAGAAGAGGAGGCATCGAGGTGAAGAAGAGATTGAAAAAAATCATCTGCCAGTAATCTATCATTGTGCTTCCTGAGAACCCACAGAAGAACTGGTACCAGAAGAGCAGATTGACATAGCTCTGTGGAGAAGCAAATGCAAACACAACATTCTGATAGAAGCTGGACTGTGGCTCCCCACATGCGCAGAAGCACATCCTTCATACTGATGTGCTTTCATTTCTCTGGGTTGTGGGAGTTGTGAAGCTGCACCTTTCCTGTGGCCTGTCCTTTACACCCTCTGTTCCATACTGAAACAACTGACCTGGACCCTTTAGTTCACAAAGCATACACAGTCTATGTCTCTCTTAGCTCCTTCCGCCTATGAGGTTTATGTAGTACATTGGTTATCAACAGAGCCTCTCAAGAATACATTATTTTGGTTAAAGGCACTGTCAGTGGACAGCTCTGCACTTTATTGCATAAAGCAGTATATCTCAAGGGACCACTTCACACCGATCCACTACTGATGGCTTCTTAAAAGACATTAGGTTTCTTTAAGAAAATATTAGAGAACAGAATATTAGAGTAAACTGTTCACAGCTCTGAGCACCAGATTTTAAAATCCTTTTACAAACTGGTTGTCCATGTGGAATCCTGCTCTCTAATGGTACTGGGGAGATAATAAGACAGCAGCATCCCAGTCTGGAGACCTCTTTTACACTGCAAATAAATATCCTTTGAACTCTGAAAGGATGTCCAATGAAGAATAAAAAAGGTCCCATTTCCACTATAAATTTTAACACCGATAAAAAGTAATCCTTATTCAAAATTATTTAAAAAAAACTCCAACAGATACTTTGAATTCTAAGTAAATAGTCTTTCATGCTCAGAGTGTATTTCATGTCAAATGGACTTGTTTGCACAGTCTTGTAGGAATCGTATTACTATCAGGTTTTTCCACTTTACATTATTCTTCAATGCACGGTTCATTTGCATATACATTAATTTTTTAATAAAAATGCCAGATATGACTGCATTATTATTTGCAATAGGTACCTACCAAGTTAAATGCAAAAATTCAGAGGTTTCACAGACAACCAATTCTTAGTAGAGTTATCTTCTATATTCTAACTCTAATAATCCGCTCTTCCTTATGCAAATTTTATTTTGAGGCTCCTGGGTATTATTAATAAAGTTTCTTGAACTATCATATAACAGTTACTAAGCCTTGAGTCTTTTTTCCCTCTGGAATAATGCCCTTTCAAAATTTAGATTTAGAAAATATAGATTTAGACTTATAGATTTAGATAAATATAGATTTAGAATCTATATTTACCTCAATGTTTTATGCAGCACATTGCTAAGAAGGAGGTAGCATACTATAAACTTGCAAAGTGAAGAAACAGGAACTTTAACTTCATAAAAAGTAAGAAAGTATAACCTGCAAAAAAAAAAAAAATCGAAACAAAACCCTCCCCCTTGTCTTAACCCTTGCTAGGATGAAAACTTCCAGAATTTTAATAATCTTACCACATTTTTGCAGAAGAAGTAAATCACCATCTTTGCCAGGCGAGCATAACACCAATGTCCATGGACAAGAAGCAGTTTTTTGAGATGCTTAAATCGGGATATTGCAAAGTCACTAGCCATCACAGCCTTTGGTAAAAGGAACAGAAGTTAATTTACAAATATTCCCCCCCCCCAGTATGATGAGATGTGAACATGGACATTGAAATGATTTCCATATTGTAGAAAAAATAATCACCATGAGAAAATAGTTGGAAATTTCTATCTCTGCAGAACTCTCTAGCTTAGGAGAAGGAGGAAGGGGGATGTGTGTGAAAGAATTTGGAGCAGAAAACACTGAAAGAGAATCAACAAAACTGGAAATGCTATAGTAGAGATGATTCAGAAACCAGTTGCTAACCTAACACTGGACAGGCATCTGCTAATTTTCCATGCTTATGAGCAAACACACGTTTGTTGATGCATGCTAATTGTTGGCTCAAAATGGTCTTTTTTGGCTGGACCCATAATTATGAACTGCATATTAATTTATGACTGTAATGATGCCAAATTGCATTTTTAAGATAACACTCAAGAGTATACAGCTGCTATGGAACTTATTAAGAAGCAACAGATCACGTAACAAAAGAGGAAAGAAAATAAATTGGAGGGATACCTGCATGCCTTCTTGACCAGATATTCCAATTCCAACATCAGCTGCTTGAATCATACTTACATCATTTGCACCATCACCTAGAATAGAAGGATATTTAATACAAAATGCTTCTATCAAAAAAAAGAAAAAAACTCCAGCTATACTGATAAATAATGACTATTCTGTACCACAATACATCTAAATTAGGGTAACAGATACTCAGCATCAAGAAATTATGACCTCTAGGCTCTGATCTTGGTTGGAACACCCTCCTTCCCAGGAGACCTGGATCTATCAGGGACAAGCCAAACAGTGTGACCAGCTGGGTGATGGCACCCAAATGGGTGACACCCAATACCATCTACTTCTGCATTGTTTTGTATGTTTCTGCTTGGTGAACTCCATATGCTCAGCAACATGTTTTGCAGCACCCTACTTGAATTCTCCAAATTATATGATAAATTTTATTGTAGTTGACATGGTCTACCAAAACATCCTGCTTGCCAAATTGGAGAGATATGGGTTTGATGGGTGGACTGTTCAGAGGATAAGGAATTGGCTAGATGGTCACATCCAGA
>JAOXNG010000042.1:37770616-37786112 GCA_028566535.1 Scolopax minor | reverse complement strand
GGAGACATTCAAGGTGAGGCTCGACGAGGCCCTGGGCAACCTGGTCTAGTTGGAGGTGTCCCTGCGGAGGGTTGGACTAGATGGCCTTTGGAGGTCCCTTCCGGCCCAGATGATTCTATGATTCTATATAACAAGCCGATTTCAGTTGATCTGATCATTTCAACTTGCATCAATATGTTAAATACATAACCAAATTTCCATGGAAAGAACAGCCATGGTTGTTGCCTGCAATGTGGAGATTGTGAATAAGATTAGCTGGTAAAGCAAAACAAATGAAGCAGAAGCTAAAAACTTGTATTTTTAAACTTTAAGGCAAAGCAAGAAATTTAAAAATATATCAGACTCTTTCTTTTTTGTTTGGTCCACAGAGGTGTATTTTTTAGTTTTAAGTCATAAAAATCAATTCTGCAAGGGTTTTAGTGGGATCGCTTACTGAAAGTGGAGCAGAAACTCAAAGCATTTCATATATTTGAAGGAAAAGAGCAAATGAGTCAATGCTTAATACCACTCTGGGGATAACTCTGTTTTCACCAGTTGGGAAAATCTGACAGAAAAAAGGCTTTATGAAAAGACAAATCAGTGACTACTATTGACTGTTTTCCATGCCCAAAGTGAGGGAATCCTGGAGGAAATGCATATATGTTTGTGCTCGTGTGCATGAAAGGGACTGCTCAGAGATTCTGAAGTGTCTTCATCTTGTTTAAATGGGGACAAGATTTGCTCAGTGAAAGTTGAAGAAGGACTTTCATATGTTTTTTGATCAGGAAAGACTATTCAATGCTTTTTTTTCTGCTATCTGAGGCACAAGAAATAGCTCATAAAATATATTCCATACATTTCCATAACTCATAAAGAACATGCTTCTCATTTGTCCCATGAGATTCAGAGTGGAGGTACCTATTGACAGGGTCATCACTTTAAACTGCCTCCGGATGAGCTTGACCACCATGCTCTTCTGAAGAGGGGTGGAACGGCAGCAAAGCACTGAGCGGCAGTGCTTTGTCAGCACCAGGAACTTCTGCTCCAGGCCCCCCTGGAAGATGATGTCCAGTGTCTGTCCCTCAATCACCAGTCCAAACTCAGGGCTGGGGTCCTCAGAGGCTGAGAAAGATGTTGGGATAATGCCAAAAAATTTCCTCCGTGGTTTTTCAACCTCATAATTCTTCCTCACCTCTTCCAAGGTTAAATTCAAGAGAGACTCACAAGTTTCCTGTGAAAAAACACAAGTGGTTGTAGAAATAGTTATCACCATCTCCCTTTCTAGCACAGCACCTTAAAAAGCGTATGTTAAACGCTTAAAAATGTATGTATAAACATGTCAGTGGGTTTAAGTCTATCAGATAAACATCAGGGAAAACTGACTGAAAAATGCAACGATTCATCAGACTGGAGATTATTTCAACATCATCAAATCCTTCAGTGAAAATGCTGTGCATCTTATCAGCTAGTTACTGTAGTAAGGAATTATTTTAAAAGAAAAGAAAATAATCTTCACATCAGGAGGACATATTTGTATTTCAATGCTGAGAGTTCAGAAATGTCTTTTTTATTTTTTTCTAAAGCAGATTTTAAAAATTTAGCTCTGATACGAATGATGTGAGATATTGCAACATTTTCTTCCCTCAGAAATAAAATGCAGTAGAAAAACAAGAGGTTCAGATTTTCAAAATTATGCAGGAGCTTTGACAGTTTGGCCCTTTCTAGGTCAGAAATCAAGCATGTTTCACAGTTAGGGACAGAAATAAAGCTTCATATTGCCCAGCACCGTGCCTCAAACACAAAGAAAGAATCACAAATTCCACATAACAAATCTGCCTTTTTTTTGGACCAAAGCCCCCTTTTAGATGCAAACAACTGGAACTGACTTAGTATCAAACACAAACAGATTTAAGCAGAGCACTTTTACCTCTTCTATACAGATGTCCTAAACTGGCACACCACTATCAGAGAAACCCCAGAATGATCTACAAGTTAATTTGCTGCCTGTGAGTACTAATAGTCATGCTTTTGTGGCATGGCACTAAATACCTGAGGAGTTAAGCACTCCCTTTTCTACCTTTTCTATCAGCTTTTTTGAGTGATGATTCAGTTCTAAAGTGTTATTTTCACTTTATGTTGCATAAGGTACATGTGTAGGATGTTTGCAAGATTTAAATTACACTTAAGTGGGAGGTTCTGGAATCAAATGTACCTCTGACATCTAATAAAAAGCCGCATCTAGCCTGCATGCTGAAAACCTCTAAAAAAACCCCAAAGCAGCATCATCTTTCTGTGAACGAACCAAATACTGTAGTGGAAATTCCTGGTTTGCCTTGACTTGCCTTTTTAAATTAATCTCCCAAACTACACATTTGTGTTGCTTTTTCCTGGAAGATATTTAATTTTCTGTGTTTGAATAAACTGATGGGCCCAGAGGGGACAGAGAATGCATTCCCACTGAAGCCAGTTAAAGGGTTAACTTTGGCAAAATTAATGGGTTAAATGCTTTGTACGTATTACTTGTTTTCCCCCCACTGCTGCCATTGGGAGACTCAGAACTTGGCTTCGTTTTGAAAGGAAGGGAACTAAATCAGATTGGGGAGCAACATCAGTGCCCACTGAGCCACATGTAATCACACAAGCATCCGCATGTGCCCAGCTTGTGCCCGAGCCTGCAGGAAGAGCCCTACACCACCCTACACCATGCTATAGGTAAGTGCATGCATCTATGTTTCCTGGAGCCAGAGTGGTCCTGCCTGTAGCATCACTTCTCTGACAGAAACCATCTTCTAATTTCCATCTTAAATGTATTCATTCTGCCTTCCGTTAAAGCAGATATGTGTATCAAATGAAATTACACATTAAAGCAAGGAATGTATTCCGTGCCAAATTCCATATCATCTTTGTGTGTTTCCCTATTTCCATGACATTAAAAGAGAGAGACATTTACATAGGATTCTATTCTTGTTTGGAGAGCTACTAACTGCAGACAAAAGCAGTTAGAAAGTAGGCCACCTATCACAAGAAAAACAGTATTTTAACTACATTAAATCAATCCCCACAATAGCTTTATAGAGAAAGGCAAACTTGTATTTGTAACCCCCGTTTTGCAGGGAGAAAAGCTGAGGCAACAAAGACCAGTGAGTTGCCTTATGGCAGACAGAAGCCCTGCTGTTTCTCCTCATCCTCCTGTCTACCCATGGAATGACTGGTCCTACGGTAACTCCTGTTACCACAAGTGTCACAAGGGTACACTGCATGAAAAGGACAAAGCTGGATGCCAGGAAAAGGACAGTGGCTGTTGCCTGGGACACCTCAGGGACATCCAGGGCTATAGAGAAGAGGTCACTAGCAGAGAAATAAAAAGAGCAGCACACCTGGCATTTTGGACCCTGGTTTTGGGCTTTAAAAATGGTCAGGTCTGACCTCGCCTTAGTAAGTAGGTCTGGTTTAGCCATAATGCCTGAACTCACTCTCCCCTAAACCCATCTCAGAATGCCATCTGTCCTACCAGGATGCCCAGAGAGACGGGATGCTAGAGTATGCACAGTGGTAGCCATTCTACTTTCCAAAAGTAAGGCATGATTTTCCTGGTACCCTACCTTCCTGGTACAACCTGCCAAAGCCAGCATTGCTTTTCTAAAGCCTTTTACTTTTTCCATCCTTAATGGCATTTACCCTCTTCAAAAAGTTAGGACTCTATTTTCTCTCTTCTGTTCAGACAGTTTCAGGAATAGACAAAGATTGCACATCAGATTGTCCACTGTATTTTAGTGAGTCACAGGAGCTGACAGACATGCCCCTGAAGTGATTTTCCTCATTTTGGAGTATGTTTGCTTTGCCTGCTGCCTGACCTTCTTATTGCCCATGGAAATTCAGGGAATATCTGTGCACATCAACAACTACGTATGCCACCATGGAATGTCAAGAAAGTGACTGTATTTTTAACTGGCTCACAAGAACTATATTTAGGTTTCCAAGAAGGTGAAATGCTGCTTACACAAAAAATGCTGGATTAAACTGTTCACTAATAAATTTCTGATTAAGCCTAATCCTATTAGGGAACATGTGACTAGAAAGTTTTGGATTTAATTAAATCTACACCTGCATACATTTTCCAAACTGACTCACACAGTACTTTCCAAATGTCTTCCTACAGATATTACCTAGGGTTAAAATATCACTGTAGCTGAAATTGCCATTGCAAGGTGAATATCAATATTATTAAGGAATCAGACAAACTACGCATTATCTTCTTTCTAAACCCTTCTACTCAGATGATTTTTTTAAAGAATATTTTCATTTGAAAAAAACATTGTATTTTAATTGAATAAAACTCTACATAACTGTTTTGTGTTTCAATTAATCTTGTTACATGTGGTCTAAAGAGTTTCTGGCCTAATGCTGTTATGTGGGGTTTTGGTTGGCTGTTTTTGTTGAATGCAGCCTAAAGCAAAACACTGCCAAGCTGCAAGACATAGAGAAAGGGAAAAATAGCAAATTCTGTGCAACTCTCTGTACCCACCTTATTTTCAGTGTTAATGGTGAAGACAGTGTCTCTTTGGTTCAGGAGTTTACAGGAATAGGCAATGTTAACTGCTGTTTCCTGTTTGTCTCCTGTCAAGACCCAGATTTGTATCCCAGCTTCTCGAAGAGCTGCGATAGTGTCAGGCACTCCATCTTGCAGCCGATCTTCAATCCCTGTGGCTCCTGGGCAAACAGGAAGAGAAGAAGTAAACTAGTTTTCTCTCATTTGTAAATGATGTTGCTGTTTTGTTTTTTTAAGAAAAGGTCTTTGACTTCCTCTAGTGATCCTGAATTTAGCAAGAGCTGAGCCAAGGTAGTGACCAGCAAATAAACACAAAGGCATAAGATCTGCATTTGGATTAAGTTCTGAACATGTCAGCAATCAAGTTCCAGCTCTTCAATTTACTCATTGCTAGAACAGTGTGTTTCATTTCTTCTTAATAATCCAAAATGGCAATGTAGTGGCAGAGGAATTACACCATATGCATTTTTAAAGTACTGCATTAAGTCCCATCAAAGCAACCAGAGGAAAGATGAACTTTGACTGTTTCAATGAATGCTCTCCCTCTTGTCAAGTTAGATGCTTTGCCCATCAAAGGGAGAAGAAACAGTACAGTAAGTTTTCTTTTTTAAAATGCGCAAACTTAGAAGTAGATGTCAACATTATCTGATGGTAAATCACTATCTGAATACTACAATACTCCTCTTCCTATCTCTTCCACTAGAGGTCAGTTTGAAGATGCTGTATACTGATACATTAAAGATAGATACTGATTTAAGCTAAAAGAACACATTTTTGAAACAAAGTATAGAAGCACAGGGAGCCTTAAGAGTTGGCAAAAGTAACAGATTCTGACAAGATCTACAGTATCTCTTATGTGGTTCTGCTTATGCCATTTACTGTTATTACTCTAATTTTTTAAATCACTGCAGAGATTATGAGAAGCCATAATGCTAATAGCTTGCAATCAGAGAAATCCAGGATAATGAAGTATGGACACAGAGTGTATTCACAGGAAGATGAGACAGACAACTCTGAAAATCAAAGTCAGAAGAACAAGATGCTTGGAAATCAATTCAAAGAACAAAATGTTTTGGAAACAACATAGAAAAGAAAAAGTTAAAGTGCTCTGTAATTTAACAGAATAGTGGTGTTAGGTATGACGGTGATGCACAAGTGCCAATGAATGTAAGTTTTAACATGAAATATCCTTTTATAAAGTGCAGAGACCAAACATGATGATGCAACAACAGCATGAATTCACTACCAAAATTGCTAACATGTGGGCAGCAGTTTACCATTTTTATAATACAGTTTAATTACCAAAAATCCCTTGGAATTTGTGCTCAAAACTGACATTAATTTATGGCATTTTATAGGTTTATCTAAGGACACACACATGATTGAAGGGGAACTTCATTATCTATTGTACCAGCTGAGCCATAGTAACAGCTGATGTACATGTTCTTTGCTCCTGGCACATGATAGTTTCAGTACACCTTTCAAATTTACTGCTGTTCAAAATGCACGAGAATTCATTTAGACACTGTCATTGGACTGTATACCTTAGCTCTGAGATTTCCAAATCTCAGAGGAAGACTTTTTTATATAAATTAGTATAAGCTGTTGTCGGTCTGATTGCCAAGAATGTCACAAGAGAGCAAGTGATACTTCATGCAATGACGATTCTTATTTTTAGCTACCTAGCAAGGTGAGTTTGGTCTCCAGATGCTGTGCTGTCTCCATTAAAAGCTCATCTCTGTTGTCAATTGCAGCTTCAGCCTCCCGACGAAAGTTGGCCCATTTTTGAAAGTCATCTTCATTCAAGACCTGCATAACACAATTTAAACAGTGCTCATTTTAAATTTAAATAAGAGAAGAATGCCAACATTCTGGATCATGGAGACTTAACTCATATCCAGGCTTGTAAAGCACTGTGTCATCTTTAAAATAACACAAACTTTTCCAGGAGAGCATTACAAGAACTAGTAGTAATGAGAAAAATAGATCTGCCTTCCTGTTTGTATAAATGGCTTATGGCTGAGACTTGAAAACATGACCTAGAGGAACTCCTGATCCCACAGCCCTTAGCAGTGACTCTGAAACTCTGCACAGTTTCTGAAGGTTGCTCTGCACTTCTCTATAGCTTGAATATGAGATATTTGTTGCACAGAGACAACTTCTGTATTAAAGAATGAGACTAAGATGTACTAACCCAGGCTGAGGGCAAGATTTTTGAAAGCTGAACACCAAGCAAAACAGAAAAAGGTTGGCTCCCCTGTGGACTTTTTATTTCTTGCTTGGAATCACTGTAGAGAAGGTCAGCTAGAATTACCGTAAGAGTATCAGAAGTGAATGTTTCGAGGCTGACCAAAAATCCATCATCTGTTCACACTGGGGAAAAAGAGGGGAAAAAATACTGTGGAGCAATCAAATAGAGAGACAAAAAAATGGGATGTATCTGGCTTGTTCTCTGAAGCAGAAAGAATTATAGCTATTATATTTTTCTAATAAATCTATTGACATGTACAGAGCAAAGCTGTAAACAATATTAGGCTAATGCCCTCCTACCTTCTTAGCTATACACAGAGTTCTTAGGCCATCACGGGCATAGCAGTCCAGATGTTTCTGTGTCTTTTCTTTTATTCTTTTCATTCTCTTCTCTGTACTAATGTCAGCTGTGAAATACAAGGAAAAGACTCCATATTTTAAGTGCAGATCATTTCAGAGCTAATGGCCTAAGACTAAAAAGAGTGGGCATTAGAGAAAACTAGATTCCATATAACAGCAATTCCTTTAACAGCTCAAAGTGTTGGCCATGCACTAGCTGAAAGCTTGCTAAAGATCCTTGTTTCCTTTAAAATCACATTACTTGGGTTTTCTTGTTTGTTTGTTTGTTAATGTTACAGCACTCTTGCTGACAAGCTGAAATACAATGGTCAGGCCCTTATGACAGTATTATTGCAGAGTACACAATCCACAGGGGTTAGCGCTGTCAGTGAATTTTAATTAGCCCATTCCATATTCTAAGCACTACTCAGGTTAAATAAATACCTCAGTTCTGATCTCCAAGGATAACACTAGAGAACGCTTATTCTTTTTATATGCTTCTAATACCTAGATATAATAGTTAATGCAGAAAAGAGTATGGCAAACTTCTTGTGCTTCTTTACAGGAGATGGAACAGAAATAGCTCATTGACTAATTACCTTTGTCAGAGTCTTCCAGCAAGTCCATTATAACCGAGTCAGCTCCTTTTGTGTAGACAATAATCTCCTTGGTTAGAGGGTGCCTCACCACCACAGACATCCTTTTCCTTACTGAGTCAAATCCCAAAGTATAGAGAATATCGAAAGTCAGGAGTGTGCCTTGTGGCAACCGTACTGTCACCTGTTCAGGAGTTCGGGACACTAAAGTAAAACTGTATGCCTGGGCAGCATAGACAAGCGCTGCCTCATCTGGGCTCTCAGCCTCATAACAAAGGTCTGTTGGCAAAGAACTGTTAGTGACAGATTTAAAAACCACATCCAAGGAAGCACCACCAATATCTGTGCTGCCCCTGCCCTGGAGCTCATCACCTCTACCGCTGGCACAGCAGTCGTCGTCATTGACACAGCAATCCAACGCAGCAAGATGTTCCTCAGTGTTCTTTGCACTGAAGCTAGCACCTAGGTCTGAACTAGACTGAGAAGATGAAAAGGACTGACTAAGGCTTGCTAATTTTAGCCGTTGGAATATCTGATGAATCTTTTCCAGGGTGATTCCTGAAGGTTTTATTGGTGGTGGGACTGTGACCTAGAAATATGAGAAAACCTATGTTAAAAATAAATAAGTGCAAACTAAAAGACACTTTTCAAAGCTTAAACATGTTTTTTTCTGTATCTAAATGATGATAATGAGAAAAGCAACATCCCTCTTCCCCCCATATAACTGAGGTGGGGGGATTCAGTAGAGGAGTCATAGGTGAGTTGGCATCCAAATTTGATGGTGATTTGGAATCAAGCCCCTTGTAGTTCTGCCAGTGGTCTGGGAGATCAGAGAAAAGCCAGCATGTTCAACATACTTCCTATAGTATATATAAGATAAAATCTAAAAGAAAAAGTGCAGATACTGTGGTAGCCATAGCTATTTATCTATACAAAATGCCATGTTTGGAAGGGATATACACAGGTAGGGAAATAGTAGATATTACGCAAAAGGCGACAGAACTAGAGAAGAAGTCCGAAAAAAAGCTATTTTTTACCCTTTTAGGTTTCACTGAACACTGCTCTGTGTTATGAAATGGAAACATAATCAATTTTCCTCATAAACTTAAAGTTAGATTACCCTTTGTCTTGGCTCGGTAGCTGTTGAGACCAGGACTGTATTGCAAATGGCAAGGGCAAGAAAAAAGTCAGTAAAAGAGGTGGAAGTCTTCATAAAAGGAGAAAGATTTTCCATCTGGAGTGCAGCTTCTCTCACTTGCCTCAGCAGCCTGCTATCGGGAGTCACATCCTTTTCCTGGAAGAGAAATTACTTAATGAAGATTATTCCCATTTACCCTTGTCCTCAAGGAAGAACTATCAATTTGATATCTCCTTCTTGCCTCTTATTGAATTTACTCCCAGAATTGTGTAAGGTAAATGTCTTTTGTACTTAACATCTAGGGAAAAAAATGTTTCTAAAAGCTGTGTAACTAGATAATTAGAAGGAAATGCATCTTGAAATAAAAGATGAGTTCAGAATTTTATTTCTTTTGAGATCTATTAGAAATCAAAAAGTCACCAACTTTAAAACTGCTGACTACTGAATTAAAGGGCATTCCAGATGGAACCAGACTTGGGATCTTCCGTTTCAGTGTGGGAGCATATTGTTATTTCAACAGAGAATATATTGTGCTTATTGCTTAGTTACAGCAGTATCACTTTTTGTTTCCAGAGTCATTTTGCTTTGCACCCAGAACAAGAAGCTGTCTCAAAGTATTCTTAGTTTTTACAATAAATAAATACATACATACTTCATTTGTTCCTGAAATGTAACTGGAATTTTACTACCACACTCTTTCTAATCAAACTTAAATTTGCAAGCCAAACTACTAATGATGTCTCTTATCTACAATTTCATTTGATGTAGGGCTATGGGAGTATTACTTTTAATGGAAATTTCATGTTAGCAGAGTCTGGTTTGGATTTAATTGAGGGCCATATTTAACAACAGCTTCCAAATTTAAAGACACCTTCCTGTGAGCCAACACTTTTGGATGCCTTCTTTAAGGAACTGCCAAAGTGATTTAGCTGCTTTCTAGTTTATCTCAGCTATTACCCTCTCCTCCTTCAATCTGGCATAGTTTTCCTAAGTCCTCTAAATATGCAACAGAAGTAAACCAGCCACCTTCACGGCTGTGTTGTGCTGAGCTGAATATGTTGCATTTAATTCCTGCTTGCTAAAGCGAGTATCGGTTCTTAAATCACCCCAGTAATTGCAAATAAATCTACTGCTCATTTTGCAGCACAGAGCTCAATTGAAATCCTACGATGGAACCAGCTTTTTCCTTTTCTCTGACACAGGAGGCTCTGGTTCCTCCAGATCAGTGTTGTCATGCATTTTTGTTTCACATATGGGGAAGTGTTTTAAGTATAGATGCTGTCCTTTCTCTAGTGAACATATATACTGAGGATATGTCTGATATTTCAGTTATCATCTTAGGTCTCATAAAAGGAAGAACAGGCTGAAAAGTTAAAGCTGTCGTTCTTTAGAAACCCTTTCACAAAATTGTACTGCAGCAGACAGTTACTGTGGGCAAGAGTGTATCTGTGGCCTATACTGTGCTTGCTACCTATAGCAATCCCAAATAGCTTAACTGGACAATTCCAAGGAAGAACACATATGCAGACACAATTCTTAAAACAGTTCTGTTAGGAATTCTATTCAGTTTGAAACATGAATGATTAGAAAAAAAATGACTGCCCAACTGTTCATATAATTTCCTCATGCATTGCCACAATAAGAATGAACCTCACAAACCACATGTTATTCCATATGGATCTCAGCCTCTCCTATCCATCATCATGCTACACAATTTCTTTTGCATCTATATTTTCAATATCTACCTCTTGTTCATGCCAAAAATGACAATGCACTAGTAGGAATTCCACTTTTGCAGAAACTTTCTGAACTCAAAATACTACTCTGGAAACATATAAAATTGTCAGGTCGATTATGGACTCAGAGATGGGTTTTTAAAACAAAACATTATAAAAATCAATAGTTATCAGAAAAGCTTTTCTTATTTTTTTTCACATTCAGTGAAAACAGAGATGAACTGGATTTCCATTTTCATAGAACTTCAGGAGATAAAAATTTAAATAAGCAAATCTGTTCATTCACCAGCCTGAACATATATAAAAACAAACAAATGAAAAGAAATAAAACAGCACTAATTATGATGATCAGTTAAATGTACTACCCTTTCATTGTTACCAATTTTGTTAGTGAAAATGCTTGAGTTATAAAATGGCTAGTGCCATTCAGTTTTTAAGATTTCCTCTTTAATTTGATAGCATTGTCTTCTATTTAATGGCATTAAATGACAATAGGACAATTGAAATGCTTCTAATAGCAAGGCACTATTTATTGGAATGATTAAATCTAGAAGGAAACGTGCTGTCATGATCTTAATTCATAAGAACACCTAAAGGTAGACAGAGTAAATGTTAATGATCCATCTTGTTTACAAATTTGTGTATAATTTTGCATGTTTCATATTTTTTTAAAGTTTCCTTAAGCCCTCTGTCAACCATAGCTCTGTTGTTCTATAATACATTGTTTTATTTTTCCCTCCGAGAAACTGAAACACAGGAGGTTCCATCTGAACATCAGGAAACACTTTTGTACTGTGAGAATGACAGAACACTGGCACAGGTTGCCCAGAGAGCTTATGGAGCCACCGTCCTTGGAGATATTAAAAAGCTGTCTGGTCATGGTCCTGGGTACCTGGCTGTAGATCAGCAGGAGGATTGGACCAGATGACCTCCAGACATCACTTCTGATCTCAACCATTCAGTGCTTCTGTGGTCTGTCTCCCTTCAGAATTTTTTCATAAATGTTTATGAAATTAATAAATCAGTCTCTATATTTATCCTGGGAGATTTCTGAAGTAAAGACTACAACATTCTTCTTTCCTATCCATTCCACATAAAACCTAAGGCATGGACATTGCACATATTTATGGTATTTATATAAACACTATATATACTGAACTGTAACTTTTTGGAATAGCTTGAATTTGTGTTCAAAGAGATCTGTTCAGCTCAGTCTCTAATTTTCCAAGTCTAACTGTTAATAGGTAGATCTCTCTTTGTATTAATGTTTAGTAAGAGTAGCAAGAGATATGATTGCTGACAATATGCTAGGAATTTGCTTTCCCATTGTCCAAGACCTGGTCAAGCTCCTACCCAAAGAATAGATTTTGCCACTGAATTTTTGGAACCTCTAACTGGACATAGGATTCATCATGTCTGGACTATGACAAAGTTATTGGAAGAGGCAAACCAGAGGGTAAGCCCTAGGAGTTTGGCTCTGCATCATACATTGGTACTTGTACTCCAGAAAAGACAGGTAATGCTATTTATTTATTCTTCTAGGATCTGCAGACTGTAGTTTAATTAACTTTATCAAATGCCATGAGAAACCTCACCTCTATCTCAGAGACTCACTGAGATGAACGTTAATTGATAAGAGCTTCTCAGATTTCAGCAGAACATCGAAACTTGTCAAGCAGAGAACACTTTCACAAATAGTAAGGCTGAAATACATTCTGTAGCTGCAGAGCTTCCTAATTGCAGAACTGCTCACAATACTGAGACAAAGTTCAAACATGCTGATTTTCAGGCACAATCAATTACCACTGTGCAAATGCACTTAAAATACCATATGCAACCTTCTTATCACTGATTCTTGTAAGGCTGATTGAGAGTAAGTAAATTTTGTGATCACCGCATAGATAATTCTCCTTTAAAACCTGTTCACAGATAAATATGACATTTGTAAATTATTATCCTTTATTTGGCACAGTTACTTTCCAATTAAACTCTCTACATTTTGTAGGATACTATTATGTTAATGGCCCTCTTGCTTTAAAATGCTTTTCTTGGCAACAGTTCTCACATGCAGGTGCTCACAGCAGATGCTGTGCTAACCCTTACCCAAAAACCCCTGTATCTTCTCAGCAGTGAAAAGTTCTTCAGTGTTACTATTAACTGAGGCTACCAGTTTTCATGAATAGTTTTATGGGGCTGGCATCAACCCTTGGAAATTTGACATCTATTAAGAAAAAAGCCTACAACAACAAATTGTGTAATGCCAACTATTGGCCTTCATGTTGTTTATTATGTAAAGTGGGTTTTTTTTTGTTTTTCTCTTGTATTTTGTTGGTTTGAAGAAGTTGAGACTGCAATTTCTTAGCGAGGATTGTGTTTGACAATCACCGACTGCCACTGAATACTTCAATACTTTTATTTTAACAGTACCATTTATCCATAAGGGCTCTGCAAGCCTTAAATTAACCAAGTCACTAACACACTAACAAATTCCCAGAACTGCTCTGGAGAGTGCTACTTAGCCACCTTGCATGCAGAGCACAGGGGTGGCTGATCTTTGTTTAACGGAGATGATACATTGCAGTGCTAGCAGCAGAACAAGTTTGTGGCTTTCTGAAATATGTTCCAATTCAGACTTCAAACCCATACCCATTTCCTAACCATCATCTCCCAGGAGGACCTGTACTCCTCTTTCTGCAGAGCCATGCCCTGGACTCACTTCCTTAGCTCCTTTTGCACAGTCCCAGCCCAGAATCCCCACCTCACTTGCTTTGGTATTTTAGTGTTCCAGAATGGTACAAAAAGCTCATTTCCCTTTGTGAAAAGGACCTCTTGCTGTTATGAACCACAGCCTCAATCCTTGGAACACAAATTCATGTCTTCTCCTCCTATCAAGCAGCCATGACAAAAACTCACCTTGTACCCCTACTTTTCCATTGCAGGTTCCCAAACCCTCACCCAGCTCTCCTCTCACTGCATTCCACACACTCTAAGTATGTACCCGAGTGCTTTCTCTCCCCCTTCCCTCTCTCAGCTCCACCAGGGCTTGGATTTCTCCTGTCTACTGTTGGCTCCCTGTTACAAAATGCAACAGAAAGAGAACTCCTTAATCAGTGTTAGCTCTGTCTGCTCATACTCACAATGGTACTGCTGAAGGCCACTTGAGACTGGTTGCTGTCACGACGACCGAGTGACCTGTTCCTTGTATGCCCCTGAAAATGAGGTCTAGCACTCTGGCACCTCCTTAAAGGTCTCATGGTCCTCTGCTTGTAAGTGGCTTGTCTCTCAATATTCATGTGAGGAAGAGTGAAGTGAAGTTTTGCAAAGTCCTCATCATCTAAATCCAACTCTTTGTGGGTTTCCAGGCGTCTGGCTGTAAGAGAAAAATGAAACCTCACCTCTTATTCTGTTCTTTGCATTGCTCAGGAGGAATTCCTTGGTTGGTTAAAAAACCTGAAACAAACTAACACAAAGCCAAAACATCTCAAAAGCCCGGACCAGAAAAACTTCATTATGTATTTTAGTTTCTGGCAACTCCCACTCTCCAATGTTTATTACAGCAAGAAAACAAAAATGTTTTCAAAGCAATCAGCCACTTTTATGGATCTTTGGTAATGCTTGGTCTCCTTAGCTGCACTTTGCAGTTGACTGGAACAGAAGAGTGAAATATGGTAATTTACAAATCTGCTAATATTTTCAGTCAGAGCACAAACTTCTTTTTAGCAGCTGCTTGCCAGCTTAATAAAATCCTTCTCACTCTGTAGAGAACCACCAAGAATGGGCCCGAGTCAAACCCCCAGATTCGTAGTATCAAATGCCAAGAGAGTCCAGATACAGATACAGACTGCAGCTGGGGTCAACTCAAGAAAATGTGTAGCTGTACCCTTCATATCACACAGAAGACTTTGTTAATTACTTTTGGACCTACTGAGCTTAATTACCAACTAATCTCAGTTTGTGAGTTTATAAAAGGTTAGCTGGCACTCACTTTGAAATGAAAGAGAAAATGTTCTCTCCACACTCCTGAATGGGTATTGAATGCAGGCAAAGCATGAGATGCCTGCAGAGGGAACTAGAAAACCATTTCCATCTGACTTCTGAATCATCTAAAACACCTTCACTTTCGTCAATGTCCATAACAGGAGTACCCCACAAAATGGAGACAAGTCCACAAAGTTCAATCAGAAGACTCAGTAGGTTTAAATATTGATACTTAAATTAATAAAATTTAATTGCTTATAGAGAAAATCAATTATAAAAAAGTGTGTCTCACCATTTTCCTGGTGTGAAAACTCAATTCCATTGACAGTACAGCGTCGAAATACCATTTTGTTTTCTGTTAGTGTCCCAGTTTTGTCTGAGAAGATATACTGGATTTGTCCAAGATCTTCAGCAATATTTAGGGCACGGCACTGTATGGGCAAATCTGCTTCTTCATCATACAGGTCAATATCAGTGTGTATTAAGAAGACTTGGCCCAACTTGACCAACTCAATGGACACATAAAGAGATATGGGGATTAAAACCTGAAAGAGAGTTCAAATTTTCAGTGAAGGGTAAGATAAGTCTTACTGCTTTATGTCAGCAATGTCCTGGGACAGATATACAGACAATTTTTAAGCAGATCTTACTAGAAACATATTGTAGGACTGAATAACAATAGTTTGGGGGCAGCAAAAATCACGCACAGAACAGCTATGGATCAACAGGGACAATAAGTGACAAATTTAAGACAATATTCCTATAATACAAATGCAAAGCAGATCTAAAGGATGCTCTTACAATGCACATTTTCTGGACTCTGAAAGGATGCACTAGCACAGACTATTTCTTAACATAAAAAAAGTTTCACAAGTGTCATGGTTTAACCTCAGCTGGAATTAGGACCACGCAGCCATTCACTCCCTCCCTC
>JAOXNG010000042.1:37727416-37750907 GCA_028566535.1 Scolopax minor | reverse complement strand
CCCTTCCCTTCCCTTCCCTTCCCTTCCCTTCCCTTCCCTTTCCTTCCCTTCCCTTCCCTTCCCTTCCCTTCCCTTGAGTTGGCCATGTCACATATTTCTTCACCACACAATCAGCATGCTCACCATAAGATGAATGCATGTTTTATTTTTTTTTCTTCACAATTTGGGTACTGCTGGTTTCAAGCAATTGCACTGTGACATAACAAAGCTGAGTGTATTGTTGGTTCAGACCATTTTCTCAGCTCACCAAAATTTTGAAGAGTGTCTCAGCTCGCACAAACAGAAGGCATTGTTTATGCCTTCAGTAAGACCCACTGTTAATTCAGGTATCCAGAGTTAAACTAGGTACAAAAATTCCATAGACATTAAGCAAGGTAGAGGCACTGGATCTCTCCTGAGGGATACTGAGTTGCAATAATATTATAGCACATAAAAATCCTGTGGTCGTTGCAACTTATTCATATTGCTACTTTTATAAGAAGTAATTCATGTTTCAATCCATCAAAGTTCATGTTTTCTGTTAAAGGAATGCACCTCCAGCTGATGAAATCCATGTGCTCTTCAGAGAAGGCACCACTGAATTGTAGAAGCCTTGATATTGCTATGCCCAAGAAAACCGATCGCAATTTTGCCTGAGGGAACGTGGTGGGACTTCAAGTGGGCCACAGGCTTTAGACTCTTTTTTTTTTGGTTGTATAAAAATGAACCCACTAAAGCCTCCAGCAAGCTCCTAGTCTTTAAAGTTATACTTTACTAGAAACAAAAATAATAAAGCAGAAGAAAAGACTCTTTAACAAGTGAAAACTCAGTACTACTGAACAAAACTTTAAATGAAACCATTGGCAACAGAATTTTTGCTTACTGTGCCCTTGGCAGGATGGTATTTTCTTCCCATCCTGATTTCTGCTCTGGAAACTTTCAGGTTCACCCTGGGTTGAATGAGCTGCATGTGATGTTTCCTGGGTCTAGAGAAAAACTGTCTTTTTTTTTCAACTCTGAGATTTGACAGTAGGTCAATTCCTGTTTTCAAGCATGCTTCCTACCCTCCTCTCATATCTTCCAGATGCCACAGACCTCTCTTGGTTATCACATCCCTGGCCAGTCCTGGTTGCTCTCCCAGATGTGGGGAGCATCCGGGGAAGGTACAACCTCTCCTCCCTTCAGAAGGCCCAGCTGATTAAAGCATATGAAGTAGGCTGAAAAAGAAAGGTAGCCTTCATTTCACCACCCAGCTTCTTGAATTTTAAGAAAATATAAAGTATACTATATACATTATATAGCCTGTAGGCAAGCAGATCACCATTGCTGTCATGGAGATAAATTACAAGACTGAATCAAAAAACTTCAGTTGACTGAAAAATTTTAATTCTTATAAACAGTGAACTTAGCTTAAGCTAGTTCCCACTTTTCAGCTGTTGGCAGTTCTGACTTCGTGCAACACAGAGATGAGTTCTTTGTTTTTTCCTTATTTCCACTTCACTGCTCCAGGACTAACCCAGAGTTAGTGTGATGCAGAAATTGTTAAATATTCTAAAACCTTACACTAAGCAGATAAAGAGTCACAGCTAAGGCCAGTCTGGATTTTTTATGTCACAGACATCAGTGAACCTACAGAGGAAGAGGAGACTGGTGCTTGCAGGAACTATTTGAAAACCACAAGGCCTACAAGGATCACAGAGAAACTTTCTATTGAGAGAGCAATGAGGCTGTCTTATTTAAGAAGCCTGTTGACTGACTGAGTTAGCTGGCAGCTCCACAGGATGATTCAAAGCTTATAAACTAGGCTTCTCAGATTTCTGAATGTAGGAGCTTAAAATTAAGCAATGTAAATAGCTTAAATAACGTTTCTGTTTTTATGGGTGCTCCTCTGTGATGCACATGCATTCAGTCAAGTGTGCTGCTGTGCCATCTTGAACTGTGTACAATCATTGAATTTGTATGTGAATGTCTCTTGAAATCCTGAGAAAAAATTAGATTAAATCTTTCTAAAGTGTGAAATTGATGTAAAAACTGATCTGGATGCTATGGAGTATTTACAGACTGTTATACCTTTAGCCTAGAGTGTATCAGATCCAGTCCATATATTAATTACATATTAAGTAGTTTCTTGAACATTATAGAACTTCAAGATAGTAGCTCTTCGCAGCTGTTGGGTTGACATTCACTTACAGGTTTGTATACGACATTCAGTGCCAGCCCCTGCTATTAGTAAGCTAGTGCCAAACCAGAAAGAGATCAGAAAAAAGTAATCACAGTAGGTTTGGAGGGTCTGACTGACAAAAAAGATGAAAAGAGTGATTTATTTAGAGATCTTGACTAAAAGGTGTCTGGGCGTAGAAAAACAAACATGATAAAAATAACATGTATTTGAAGATTATAATTAAATGTTATGAATGAAGAATAACTAATTAGAGTTGCATGAAGCCAGGTGACTTGAGGAATTTCAATGTAATTAAAGAGGGATAATAAAGCATATATCATAGAAAAAGCTTT
Organism: Scolopax minor; assembly: GCA_028566535.1. Taxonomy (NCBI): domain Eukaryota; kingdom Metazoa; phylum Chordata; class Aves; order Charadriiformes; family Scolopacidae; genus Scolopax; species Scolopax minor. The sequence goes on along the minus strand of JAOXNG010000042.1, from coordinate 37,748,414 downwards.
GACAACTACACTTTGTAGTAATGGAAGTCCCTCTGCTTGGAAAATTTAAAAGCAAAGGCAACTAAACATAAGGCTGTGCCATCTACAATTGATTTTTTTGTTCTCTTCGTTTGATGTTGCAGGATTTGTTCTAACGGCATAACAGTTTGTATACAATTATTATGAATCCAAAAGTTTTGTTCAGAAATTAAAATCTCCACAATCAAACATTAGATCTACGTTACTGCATCTCCCCAAGACACTTTAATGCCTATTAATTGTCTCCTGTTTTCTCAATTAAACACTCTTTAAATACGCTACCCAAGTACCTTTTCCTTCATTTGACTAGCAGACTATTTTCCCATCCCAGCTGATCTCTGTAAAAAGAAAATTGGAAGAAATGTGTTTACAGGGCAGCCTATTTAAATTCAATTTCCTTCATTCTATGTTGAAATACTGCATTTCCCCCAGTCTTCAAGAAAGTTTTGGAGAACATTCAGCATTTGGAAAAGATTTTTCTGCCTTCATATTTCTTTTGGGACTGGAACCAGAATTCTTGTTATTGAAATACAAAATAAAGGCAATATACTTTCCAAGATTAACTCTTAAAATTTATGTAATCTTTAATTTTAGGATGGAAGAGCAGTTCCTCTATTAAAAAGCTTTTTTTGATGCCACATGATTTTCAATGTCTTAAAAAAGACTTTCACCTATGTTAAAAAATTACCTACAGCAGATGATTCATAAAGAAGAAAATTAGAAGACATCATGCTCTTCCATGACTTTGCAGCTAGCAAGAAGAACAAGAAATATCAGCTTCCCAAAGCGCTATAGAAGCCTGATTAAAATTATTCACGACATAATAAGCTGTAGCTACTGATCTGATGGCAGTTGTAATTACCCACAATTTTTCCAGACAGGATGAATTCTATAGTCTGAAGCCCTCCTCATTTTTCTTTCCCTTACATCACCTTTTTGGGACATAAAACTTTGGTGAAAGACAAGATTCTAGACAAGATTTATTCATAGATCAAAGTATTTTTAATGGGACGTGGTAACAAATTTTAAGACAGGCCCAAGTCAAGTTTCTGCATAAGAAAGTACTCATGGCTATAACTTGAATCTGGATCTGTACATAAGCTGTAATTCCATGATGGATTTTTCTCTTCTGTGAAAAAGAAGTTTTATTCTATTTTCCACTGCTCATATTTCCATGGTAAAAGACTTTCAGATATAAATTAACACGGTTGCTTTATGTAAAGAGGAAATAAATAAGATTCCTATGCAGATCTATTCATTAATACGTACTGCACCACATTCTCTCTTTCATATGAGTCTTTAACAAGCATTAACAAATAACCCATTGCTTAAAGAATTAATGTAATATTGAAAAGATTAAAAAAATCCCATCAGATTGCAATCTCAAAGGTGGGTAGAATTTTGCCACCCTACCTAAAAAGCTACAATTATTGACAGTCTTCATGGTGGAAAAGAGAAGAAACAATATTTAGAAAGTCTGTTTTTTCAGACAAGTTGGCAAGGAGAGTAGTATGATTTTGTTTCTGACAAGTAATTATCTATATGTGGTCATAAGTTTAGCCCCCAAACAAGCAAATCCATTGTTTTCCTGTTTAATCAGCAGTATATAAAAATAAAAATCTGACAAACAGGCAAGAAAAACAAACAGAAATGACAGCACTGTGTGATAAAAGCCAAAGTTCTGCAAGATCTTACTTGTGAAAACATATATTATATAAAGCACTGTTGATTAATCAGAAGGATGACAAGCAACATCCACAGAGATGGAAAGTTTTGCTCTTCTGACTCCCAGATGCAATATTTTAAGAGGGAGCAATAATTTTCTACTTTGCTGAGAACAGTTTTGATACAATAAAACATATTTTTTAAACTCCTGAAAGTCCTAAAGACAGGAAGTCATGAAACATTTTGAAGAAGTGAGCACAGACACATGTACTTACTTAATTTAGAAATGGCTGAACAGAGGCAGGTATTATTATCTCCCATTTTAAAACTGCATGTTTATAGTTTTATTTTACATACAAGCTGGCAAAAGAAATACAATGGAAAGCTAGTCTACAGCACAGGATATAAAAATTCAACATAGTTTAAAGGACTATATTTTAAAGATTTTTCTTGGCATTTACAAATGCAGATAGGTTCCATATCAGATCTTCTGTGCTACCTTATATTTACAGAATTTAGGCCTCTTGAAAATTCCTTAGAAATCCAAGTTCTCAATAGCTATTTAAGCACCTGTTCTTAGTGCACTCCACATTTAAGAGGCCAACGGCCACCTGAGTACAGTGAAACTTACTTTCCCTGGAAATGAGGTTTAAACAAAAAAAAGAAATTTCTTTCTCTGTATCAGAATAAAGGCCAGGTGTTATATAGTCACTATGACTTCTTTTTTTTCACTTAATCACTGTGAATTTCCAGCACTTATTTGTTAATTTTTTTAAAGCAAAAAGCCTCACCATAGATAAAAAATCTCAAGCCAACTGCTTTTTGTAATAAAAACTGTATGAAACTTACCTGCTGTAAATGCAGCATCCCATATGATTGATTTCTTTGTCTAATTTATACCGCCGAAAGTCTTCCCAAGCATCTTTAATGGCTGTAATAGCCATTATAACACAAATTGGGATCACAGAAACTTCTGGTTGGAAAGCATTCACCACTGGCACAAAATTCAACAGTGCAATGACCACAAAATAAATATTGGCAAAGCGGTGAAACTGCTCATAGATATTTTTAGGGAGGAAAGTAAAGACAGTATATTTTGTGGTCTTAATTTTATTGGAGTCATAGTATCTGTTTGGATTTTCCTTCCACTTCTTACTTCCAAAGGGCAAATTGGAGATGATCACTCGTTTATTTTCATTTTTCTTCTTTCTTTTCTTTACTTTTGCCCTCTTTTCCAGCTCTTCATTTTGAATTTCAGTGTCCGGAGCACCACATCGGCAGCAAGTTTCCTTGAAAAAATGTTGCTTCCATATCATTCTGGAGAAGCAGCCTGGAACACTTTTCCTCGACATCTTGTTTTCCTCTCAGAAAGTAGCCTCAAGTTGAAAACTGACAAAGTTAGAAGAGTTCAATAATCCAGATAAATTCCCAAGTGGCAGAGAGAAGAGTCAATATGTCGGAAGCCCAGGGCTGCCTCTCCCTTGACTCCAGCCTCCACCTGCTGAGGAACAGGTATCATCCTGACTCAGCGGCACCGGGTCCTAGAGCCTGCTGGGGAGGCTGCACCTCACGTATGTACAGCAAAAGCATCCTGTTATTCCTGTTAGCGTATGCCTCGAGGCCCCGTTCAGAGCATTTACCTGGCATCAACCGTCCGCTCACATGAAGTGTCGGTTTTAACACAGAGCAGTGACAAAGCTAAGAACCTACCCGCAACTTTCACGGTTCACTCCATGAGTTTCAGAATCATTTTATAAGCCTAGGAGTTGCCAGGAAGTTCAAAGGTAATGGGCAGAGCTCTACGTCCCGGAAGTCAACAGAAATCTGCTATAAGCCTCAGTACAGGCAGTATCTTCCTCTTCTACATCCTTTATCTATTATTTGTTTTTTGTGACCGTAATATGGATTATTAAGCAAACAAATAACCCCCATTCCTCCAAACCAAGGAAACCTATGATTTGGTAGTTGTGAGAACAATACATAGACGCAGGCAATTGAAGGGCAGTTTACCTAGATTGCTTCTCAGCCTGATCCTTCTCCTCTGATAGACCTCCTTCTGGACACCCAAAGTGTTCCTCTCTCACCCAGCAACCCCTTCCATTCTCTCATTTCTTCTTTCCCATTGGTCCTTTTGCCTCTGGTTTATAAGTACGTAGCACAGATATGGGCTTATTGCCAAGAGAGCTAGTGAGATGTGTACAAACCATAGTAATATTTTTTTTCCTGTGCCCTGGGCTTAAGAAGAAAAAAGAAAGAGATTCAAACATTTAAACTTCTTTCAAAAGAAAACTCCTGTCTATTGCATTATGTAGGTACACGTAGTCTCAAGTCAAGTTAGTACTTGGACCAGAAACTCTGATGAAATTGAAATGTTGCAATAAGAATTGCACTTGAAAATATTTCTTCCTTCTGAGTCAGTAGTGAGCAAACATTGCAGCTCATTGCAGATGTTGTACCATCTCCAAAGTGAAACCGTGCTCTATTGATCACCTGTGTCTACGGGAAGAACTGTAAATTTTGTTTTCAGTTCCTTGTTATGCTTGGATATAGTTCATCATTAATTTTTGTATTAGTAGTTTTAGCATGAGATGTCTGAAAGACATTGTTCCAATTAATAATCCTTTCCAGACTTGGATACATTTCATTTTTCCTCCAGATCCTTCTACTGCCTGAGAGGATGTTATGTGTGTGTTGGCAAGCTAGTTTGGAAACTTGGAATGAAAACTTGTATATCAGCACACACTGCTGTGACATGAAACAAAATTTCAATGATATTAAGATCACTTAAGTGAAATAATTGAGGCATTTTTAAAGGCAGAACAAAACTCTTTTATAGTAGATTTCCAAACTTACTGTACTCCAAAGGGTCAGTGAAGGAATTACTGGAAAATTAGATGAGCAGTTTCCACCACATCAAATACAAGGAAAAATAATTAGTTTAGTGTACTTACTTGTCATATACCCTGGTTTTAGACAAGTTTATCATCTTATCAAATCTGTATTTTCTACAGTCTTCTACAGCATCCTTAATCATACTGGCAAGCAGCACCACAATCAGAGGCAGCATAGTAATCTCTCTGTGGAAGACTTCCACTTGTGGGAACCAGTTCAGAACCACCAGGAAGAAGAAATAAATATTACCCAGTCTGCAGAAATATAAAAGAAATTAAAAGAAGTCAGAAATTAGAATGCGTTGTTTTCTTAATGACCATCATCCATTTTGTGTCAAAGGAACATTTATAACACCTCTACCTTCCTCTTCCTTTCACTGAATGAATTAATCAGTTACTTAACTAAGACATTAATTCTTTTCTTTAGAAGAGCCTGTGAGATACATTTTCATAATATTATAGCTACCTCCACTTTTCAACGTATTTCAAACACTTTTTATCTCTAGGAGCTAAAACTTCTTTAATGATCTTCCACTGCCTCAGTCTTGAAAATAAGCATAAAATCAAACAAAAGTAAAAAAAACCTTAAAAAACCAAACCAATGTAACAAAATGGGTATAAACACCCACATGTTCAGAATTATGGAAATGTCCTCATCAGGAATCCTTGCTGAATTCCACACGTGGAAGGCTAAATTATGAATGTGCAAATCTAATATACAGAATGAAAGTTTCAAAGCTAGAGACAGATATACGACTTTCATTTATCTTTATCATAATAATATTTCCCTGGACATCTTATTGACATGATTCATTATGCTGGGGGAGTACGTAATTTCAAACCATCACTTGGAAAGAAACCTGACCTAGAACTTGCCATCTTTGATATAAAACACTGTATGCATATACAAGAATACTGTTTGCAAGTCAGTAGACAGACTCACTTGCATGCTGCTAAAAATGTAATAAAATTAATATATGAGCCTTTGGCATCTACAGAATTTCATAGGTATCTCAATACATCCAATTAACATCTTTTTTGTGTTCTTAAGAATCAGAAGTTTATTCAACACAGAAACAGAGAGATTTTTAATAAAAACTTGACATTTTTACATAGAAAACTGTTTCAGCATTCAAACAAGAAAGCTGGCCACAGCACCACTTTAAAGTACACCTAGTTTTACTTGCTTTAAACCAGTGAGAATCAAGTGACATTTGTTACAAATAATCATCACCTAAATTTTAGTAACGTGGCAACTACAAAAGCAGCCCCTCTCTGTTACCCTCAAATATCATTGTTTCAGAGCCAGTTCTTTAAATTCATGTATCATTGAATGATACTTTTTACCTGTGAAACTGCTCAAAAAGATTTTGGGGCAAAAAGGTGAACCACGTGTATTTCGTAGTCTGTATCTTGTTTCCAGAATAAAACGTAGAAGCTTGCTTCCAGTCTTCCCACTGTCTCCCATTGTTGGGAAACACAATCCTCCATTTGTTTAAGTTGAGTTTTGATTTGCCTCTGAGGGGAAACAGCAGTGGCGTCGATTCTGATAGAGGACTGGGACTTTTAGCTCCCAGTCGCTGCCAACGGTAGAGAGCAGAGTCCACAGACAGAGCCATTCACACCAGGGATGTCAGACTGAAAGACAAATGCACAATAAGGACTGAAAACCAACTCCGTTCTGGTAGAAAATTCACTTCATGTCTTGCTAGCAGAGGCTTAAACAGCAAACAATACTCCAGTGCATTACATGTTCAGTCTTCAAGCTCAGCACTTTCTGCAGAGAACGCATGGAATAAAGGATAGAATAAAATCCTCAACGTGGAAAAAACTATTTCTATCTCTGGGGGGAAAAAAAAATTCCAAATCTATTTTCTGTGTTATAACAGCAAGCTAACATAGATAAAGCCAATTTAACAGAGACGAACACTGGCTTTTCCATCACAAATCCTCCATCATTTTCCTTGGTCATAAACTAACACAAAATCTATTCAGTAATTTTTCTTCAAATGTCTGACTTTCTTACAATGCTTTTTCTATTCACACTTACTTACAAAGGGACCAGTTCAGGTGTTGAATCTTAATAGCTCAGATGATAAAGAAATGCAGCAATAGCTTAATCTCATTTACACTCACGTAACAGTTTTCCAGTGTCTCCATACAAATCTGATATGGATGGAAAATGGCAGTGAGCACTAAAACAATGAATGTTTTATGGGTTGAAAGATAAAGGAATTAAATCTCCCAATACTAATCCTGTTATCATTGAACACTTGTCTTCTGACTTGTTCACACATCCACAACTGCCATTCCCTTCCAGCTTGCAGGATGCTCGGGTTCCGGCAGCGCAGGTGTATACACTGTTAGGCTCAGTCTAAACACAGTAAGACCTCAATCCAAAGCTGAATTTTGAGGACTGGAAACTGCCTTAAAATGAGGAGGCACTAAATGTGAGAAAGCAAACAAAAAACCCAAAGGGACTGGTCTTTTGCAACTTTAAGGTTCCACTAAACAGAACATGTGAACTGAACCCATCTCACTTAGACTGTGGGAAATAAAGACAAAAAAAAAAAATTTAGATTTGGACACCGTCATTTAGATTCATTCACTGAAGAATTGGTTTAAAAAAAGACACCTAAACACAACAAGAAGTATGAAAAGAATCAAAGGAAAGCCTTCTATAGCTTCCAAGTTGTAACAGCCAATGTTTTTAGACAACCTGAATCTCAGAAACATTTTCTCTATAAAATAACAGATTAAACAACTAACACAAGAGAGAACTAGAAGTACAGCAGACATGACAACGGATTTCCTTGTGTCTGGACTTTAGCACGCTTGGTGCTTGTTTACTGAAGAAAATCAATCATTTGAAGGTGTCATATTAACACACAAAACCTGAATAGCTTGAAGCAAATAAATTTGTAGTTTAACCCACAGACACGACCTCCTGTAATCCATGTTAACTACTCTGCCAACACCCAAATGAATGAGTACTTTGACTGAAATCAAAATGATATCTAACCTAAACTATCTTAGAGCCAGTACTTCCTTACAATATACTTTTAATCTGTGGTGCTGAAAGATTTAGCAATGAAAAGGCACAAAATTGATTGTTGGTAGCTATTAAAATAGGTACAGTGATCACTCAGTGAAAATGCTATGGGGAAATTATGCAGCTCACATATGCTAGTTAAAGGCTGGACACTTTTGTCACTTTGTTCTGAGCAGTAAGCTCTCCAGCTGACTTCAGCTACATCCTAAATTAAGATCTGAACAGTGGATGGAAGAGTGGCAGTCTTAATATATAAGTATACCACAGTATACATATATGTATGTGTATATATATATTGCACATAACAGAGCTACATATACAGAATCACAAAACGATATGGAGTTGGAAGGGGCCTCTGGAGATCATCTAGTGCAACTCACCTGCCAAAGCAGGTCCACCAAGAGCAGGTTGCACAGGAACGTGTCCAGAAGGTTTTTGAATGTCTCCAGAGATGGAGACTTTACCACCTCTCTGGGCAGCCTGTTCCAGGGCTCTGCCTCCCTCTCCTCACGGTTTTCTTTGAAAGGCAGTGGTCATAAACAGTGCTATACCCATGAAGAAAAAGACCAGCTGGTGCCACCATGCAATTAAATGTGCTGCAGGAGAGCAGACACTTCATAACATAAACCATGCAAAAACTAAGCTTATGTAAGTTATGTAGCTGAGTGAATAATCAAAGCAGCAAGCTAATGGCTTTCCTGACATGTAAATTTCAGTGCTAGCAATGAAAAGATAGTAGAAACAAACATAATACTTATTATTTTGAATCAGTAAGAATAAAAAGGAGCCTAAACTTGCCATCAGCGTTAGGACAAAAGAAGAAAGAACTCAAAGATGTTAAAAATGGCAATTTTCTATAATTCAGCCAACTGCTTACAAGAATCTTTCAACTTACTAGCACTTTGATGTGTTATGCCAGTTACTTTCTGTATGGTAGGGAATCCGTAAAAAATATTGCTTTCCTCTGGCAATATATTTAACATGTCTGTCCCAACTCTTTCTAAAAGAGCTTCATAAAATCCTTTTTCTGCAATTCTAGAATATTTTACATGTGCTCACCCATTTGATTTATGTTTTTACAGAGATACCATTGAAAGAATCCATGATGTGAGTTTTTTCAACCTACATTTACTGAAGTGACTGATTTTCTTCCATCTAGATAGTGAAGATTCACTACAGCAATACGTATCCTGAAAAGGAAAGATCAAGGTAATGCAGACCTTTCCAACACCATTATGTTAAGGATTTGTCATCTATTCCACTCCACTTCAGCACAGAGATTACAAGTGCTAATTCCAGTGCTGGCACATTAGAGCTATTACTGTTTAGCCTGAGCTCCCCTTAGTCAGACGCTTCAGAAATGTTTGCCTTTAAAAGGAATCAGCAAGTTCCAGTGGTCTGGCTTTTTCTGACTGAGATTTTGAGACTTTCCACAGCATGAGATCGGAAACACCAGAGAAGCACAGGCCATGGCTACAGAAAGTTGCATTATGCTCAGCTACCCTGTAACTGCTCGAGGCAAAACAGGATGAGAAATACAAGGAAAACGTGGTTGTGCTATGGCTCACACTTGACAGACTTGGAAACCAGGGGTCAAAAGGAAGCCCTCTATGGCCTTAAAGCTGCAAAATCTAATAAGTGGGAGAGAGCCTGGAGAAATTATTAAGGTAGGTCATACAGAAGAATATCCATCACAATTTCCCTCTACTGCTATATAATCATAATAGCATAAGCTTCTAGTGTCTCATTGTCCAGTCATTTGTGAAGTTGCAATCAATGCTATTATCATTATTCCCATGGACTCCTATTCAAAAGCCTAAAAAGCCTCAATTTCATTTTCCCTCTTTTTTTCTATTTCATTATTGATGATATACTGTGGGCAGCTCTCACAATAGGGCAGACACATTTTCCCCATCTTTAATTCCTATGAGGTATTCCAGGGAGAAAACACTGGGCACTCTAGCCTAGGACAAGTCATCTTCCTCCTTGCATAGATGTCCCTCAAGGTTCCCACAACTAAACACATACTATATGAAATGATAAGTAAACATTATCTTATTCTTCATTTTAGGAAAGGCACCCTTTTCCACAATACAAACTTTTGTCTCTCTCCTCTGACCTTCCAGTGAAGCTACTATGGTTTCTTGATACAGGCAAAAATCTAAAACATGCCTAGGTATCTCAATTCTTGAACTTCTGTATTTGGAAAAAAACCAAGAAAAGCAACATCATAAGTGATTAAAGTATTACCTATTTATAGCAAAGGTAATTTAGCCATATAGAAATGTGTCAGCTAGACACCCAGTTACACTAAGATGTGAAATGAGAAATATGTAAGCTGGTGTTAGCACAGGGGTTAGACACATCATTTCACAAGCCTGCATCAAAATTTCTGAAATGTAAAGCAATAACCAAAGCGTGAAAACCTTTTCTTCTCTCACCTAAAGTTCTGGAACAACACATGTCAAAGAAAATTTTCAAGATTTCTGATGTTTGATTATAAGAGTGAACAATCCACTGTAAATTAAAAAGGTATCATTCATGCTGTCATCAGGAAGCTCTTGAAAAGTCAGAATTTGTTTGCAACAAGAGGAGGACTGACAGGATACTCTGAAGAATCTGGGGTGCAATTTGATAACTTGTTCATCAGGCAATTCAGAGGAACACTGTCATTACACATTTTCCTTCTTTGCATTTGCATATGGAACAAAATATCCAACTTTTATTCACTAAAAAGAGAACACCGCTATTCTTGGGAAAGATAAACAGGGGACATGATCACATTTGGAAAATAGAAAGAAAGAGGATATTTATTCCTTTTGTAGGGAGAAGAGCTGAAAGGCATACTGGGTCAGCAGAGGCAGAAGGAATGATGCTGAGTTCTTTCCAAGTGAGGATTTCAATATGTTCAGTTAGTTCAGCATTATCAGAGATGAACTACTGTATACTTACCTGTCTCAAACACTGTCAGGCAGGCCTATGTTAACTTTTTTATTATTTTATATATATCATACTATAGTGGGAATATGTAGGCACTCTTATACAAAAGGTAGAACAAGAAACAAACCAGAGGGAAGACAGCACTATAAAACCCAGCATGCAGTTGGTAGAATTTGGCATTTTTATCCCCAAATATTTTGAGCTTCTCTTCTATTGGTGAGTATTGCAATTGTAAACTAGCAAAAGTATTTGGGAAATATTTCCCTTTATTGGAAAAAGGATGCTAAAACAGCCCACTGACGGTGTTTTCCTCTTGCATCCTTGTGTTGACAATGGGAAGAGCCCCTCTCAATTTTTCATAGATAGTCTATGCAATTGGTATCCTCCCTGTGATTGCTTATTCTCTTCCAACAGCCAAGAAAACTTTCCCTTTATATGACAGAAACAGACTGCACTGGAGAGTCATGTCAATGCTGTTAACAAGGAAGGATTAGTTATGACACATACTTAACAAGTATTCTTTTTAAATACTATCTCTTTTTTGAAGATTCTTGCATTCAAAAAAGGTATTGTTGACTGTTAAGAGAAAGCTCATCAGAAAATCAGCAATTAGAAAACAACTCTTTCTCTTTTGAGGTTGCCTCATTTCTGCAAAATGGCAGGCTCAGCTGCAGATTTCTGCATCCCAAACTTCAGAAGCCACAGAGAGGAATCCTGCCTCTACTGCATATGCACAACAATTATGCTTCGTGATGTTTATTAAAGGAGATGATATAACCACATTAAGAGGAAAATAATTCTGCTTATAGGCATTTGTAAAAGTAACTTCAGAAGCCAGCAATACAAAGCAGCAACTTTCAGAGCTATCAAACAAGACAAGGTCTATAACTTGTTTTCAATAGTTGGTTGGGTATTTCTGAAAATCTGACTTTGGAGCAAAATTTCAGACAGGGTGGAGCTTATTTATGAAAATCAGTACTGTGAGAAAAGGCGGCAGTAGCACTGAAATGAAGATGTGTACATTATCAAGAACTAAGACTAACATAATGTCCTTCCCAGTTTTCACCTGATATTTTCTTTTCTAAATTGCCTCTAAGGCAAGAAGGCATTAAATAATACAAATCCTCTCTAATACTCAATTCCATTATTCCAAAACTTTTATTGTATTTCCTAATTAAAAGAAGCAGCAATTTTTCTTCTTGATTCCCTGTATAGATGTTTTGGCATCCATTCAAAAAAGCCATTCTGGAAAAGGTTTGGCTGGAGAGATAAACATTACTAAGTGAGCTAAGTATTATAGAAATTTCAGCCACAAACTTCTTTATCTGCTTTGCAATTATCTGCTAGGAAGCTCTTTCATTTTTTGGTGGCACCGTATAGAAATTCCTCCTCAGTCACATCAGGTCAGAGAAAATATTTTGTGGTTAAGATTAATGGAAAAGGGGAAAGAGATTGGGAAGAAGGAGGAAGGCAATTACATTGATTAGTAGCACACAGACCACAACCTAAAATTAGGCTGCAACATTTTATATCAGAGAAAGGATACTTGCAGTATGAAAGTAAGTTCCTAGAAATAGAAAAAGATCTCCAAAGAACTGTTCCATTAAAAAAAAAAAAAGCTGGTCATTGCAGACTGTTGTCATTCAGCTGACAAAAGAAATGTATTATGGTTTAACAATTATATAATCTTTTTGATTGTGTGGGATAAACAGAATAATATATATATAGAATTATATATATTTTATATATATATTATATAATCTTTTTGATTTGTGTGGGATAAACAGAAAAGAGCTTTTCATAAATCTACTACATCATTAGATTACATGGCTTCACTATTCTATTATTATATTAGATTGACACGTTTTTCATGTCTCAACTAGATTCTCTTTCCTTGGGGAATAAATCCAAAAATCTTGCAATAATAGGTTAATTATAAGACTCTTTCTCGAGGACAGACTAGATTTCAGTGCCTGATGCAGAACTTTCCTTTAGCTGGAGCAGTACAGAGGCATGTTCAGACAGCACAGTCTTCTGCAGGGCTGCAGCTGTGTTATTAAGACTGGTTTCAAAATAGATGTGCTCTCAGCATATGCTGACATATAGGTCATACAGACAAGGATGATTATCAGATATTATTCAAGAAGAAAGTTGCCAACTTGCAAACGGTAGTGCTGGATGCTGTGTTTAGATTCATTTTGTGAACAAGAAATTTGCTTTGGTCTCCCACATTATATGCTCATTTAAATGAAGAGTTAGACTAAAATTATCTGGCAAACTGCAATGAGTATCGTTGCTGCCAACATGCCCAAATACTTCGGTGATCTATTCTTATTACATTTTGGCCCACTGCACTTTACACAAGTGTAGGCAGAGGCAGCTTCTGCATCTTTACCACCTTCCAACATAGTCATTACACTTGCTCCGCTCACACCTTCAGCTGAGGAGGCACTGGGAAGAGGCACTTGCAGAGAGCTTTTATGAAGTCCAAAAATGACAAGGTGTTGCCTGGAGATGGCAGATTGAAAGGGCAACCAAGTCTGTGGTTTTCATGATTTTGAGCGAGATGTTCTTGAGGTTTCTCTTACAAGCTTGTGCCCAGGCATGGCTAGTGAATCCCACTGTATAACCTAAAAATATTTTACGTGAATATGGCTTTTCAAACAAGTAAACACAGTTCCAAACACACAACTCTAGGCTTCAGGCCAGTGCAGAAGTGAAACTGGCCATTATAATATATAGCTAAAACTACACATATGGACACATGGGTAGTTTTGAGGATGCACATGATAGTACTGTCCTAAAAACAGATGTTTTATGAAATCAAGCCTTTATTACTCTTATAGAGGGAAATATAAGAGCAATAATATAGGAGCTCTTCACACTTACATTTCACTTTAAATAATGTTGAAAAAATTTCTATGCCACATGAACATAAATTGCCCTTACAAAACTGTATACGATACAAACAAAGTGTCTATACCATGGCCTTTGGAAACAGTCTCCATGTAAATTCTTACATACAAACACTGAATTATTTCTTTGTTCATAGAAGAAAGTGTAATTCACAAAGTTTATAAAGAACAAGCAAAATGAAAAATGTTCCAAACCTACCTCCTCCTTGAGCTCTAGAAAACTACATTACCCTTCTTCCCTGAAGCTGGTTGTCAGAAAAGAAAACTCAGATAAGGAAATGAAAAGATGCACATACTACATTACCTCTCATTCATTTGTCATATCATACATCTCTGACTCACCTCTACTTCTTGGCAGACAGCAAGTTCTGCATCTGAGGACTCTGCCTTGTTTATCTATAAAAACACCCAAGACACCAATAACCAGAGAAAGAAGCAGCAATCTGTATCATCAGGTGTTCTACACTTCTGAAATCCCTCCATGGTGGGGAAAACTCCATCTTTAAGAATTTTAAAAGTAGTGAAGAATTTTAGGCCCAGTTATTCAATTTCTTGTTGGGCCCAAAACATTTAGCCTAAAAACACTAATGGAATAACAGACTGCAGTAAGCTCTCCAAAACAGAAAATAAACATGACTACATAAACTCTGCTTGAACCAAGTAACTTCCATTGCAAACACAATGCAGGTGGCAATCAGCACAGCTATTTGCTAAGCTATCACCACCCAGTCCCTGGAGAAAAAGAAAGCAGAGAGAGACAGGCATGTCAGGTCAGGGTAAGGCAAACTGAGGCAAATTGTATATCCACTCTCCTGGAAGCTCATTTAATCAGAAAAGATTACTTTGGTAAATTGCAAATAATACACATCCAACCCAGTATCCTAGTCAGGAGGAGTGGCTTTTGCACAGCTGGTTCTTGTCTTTCTGTGCCACGTGAGAAGCATTCCCATTGCTGCAGGTTGGGGAAATTTTCCCTTGTGCTGGCTATTCAGAAATCCTTTGAGTTTTATTGCTAAAGAGACTAATATCTGTTTCAATCCAATGTATGCCTCTATCTCTAGCTCTTTGAGTGGTCCTGCATACTACTTAATTAGAAGACCATGTATTTCAAACTCCGGCAATGGCAGAATTTAGTTGCATTTTAGCCCAGAAATGAGGACACCAAAATTAGAGCAATTGTCTGAATAATAATTTTTTTTTCGTTTGTTCCACTTAATATTCAAAATCAAAGTGAAGTGGCCTTTAAAAGACAATCTAATATTTATAGCGTGTATGATTATAAAGCACTTATGATCAAAATTATGTTGCAGATGTTCATGTGGGAACTCAGCAATGCTGAAAAAGTCCAAAAGGAAGCAGAAAAATTGAAAATAAACTGGAAACTGACCAGAAGATCCTTTATATGTAAAAACCTTTTATGCAACTATGTTTTTGTCAGAATGTGCTGACTCTAATTTCAGTTCTCCAAATGTGAATATTAAACTAAAGTGCCTCAAAGAGAATAGTTACTTATTCACATGAAATGGAAAGAAAAAACAGAGAGGCTAAACCAACTGCCAATTCAGTAGGGCACAGCTCCACGTCAATCAAAGACCAAAGGAAAGCTTAATCAGGATCTAATCACACAGTATTGTTGAAGGCATGCCCAGTAACACCTGGGGTGGTGAACTGCGTCTGTACATAGGATACAGTTGTTCTGGTTTGGAAAGAATGACAGGAAAAGGCCTTAAATTCAGAAAGTACTCCTGGCACCACATTAAGAGCATTAGGAAAACCGAGAGGACCATGTCAGCTAGTGGAGGATGGAGCTAGGTTAACAGGCAGGAAACTGATCTCCCCTTCCTGCTCAGGTACAGGTTTCCTTGGCCTCAAAGGAGACCACAAATTTCTATATAAGAATCTGAGCACAAAATGCATAATAAAACCCTACTTATGAAATGCTTCTTGGAAGCATTAACTCTTTTTTAAAAGCAGTAGTAAGATTCAATTCAATCCTATCTTTTTTCATCCTCTACTCTTTCATCCTCCCCCAGACTAAGGTAACTGGGATGCACATTTTTGCATTTAATTAAACTAGATAGATAAAATAGAATGATGCACCAAAAGCCATTTTATAAGACCACAAAAAAATATAGTACAAAAGCTCACTTCTTGACAAACTATTTTTCCCCCACCTTGTGTTAATAGAATCTAAAAGACCAAAATATACAATATGCCAAGTCAAGGCTAGTTTTCCTCAAAAGGTAACTAATCATCTTCTTCTATCTGTATCTCATTTCCTCTGCAATCGTTCTCTTTCTTCCTCCTGTCAGGACACAGTGATATAAATTAACCTTAGGAAATGCCACCTTGTCCCAAAGAAAATGAGTCTCTTCAAAGGCAGCCATCTTGGGCAGCAGTGATGGGAGAAGGTGGGAGAGTTCGGGGCAGGGGTAAGTGCTGCTGGACTCACATTGCAAAGTATTACAGGTACCTTAAACTAGTTAAACTATTCTGGCTCTCTCTAAAGCAAGAAATCGAGAAGCAGTTGCCTACAGGCAATGTTCCATAGAGGCAAAGGGAGTCACCTTTGCATCACAAGATGATTCAAGCCAGACCTTTTGCAATGGAACCGATTATTAAGAAATCTTGGGAAACTTCACATCTTACTCCTGCAGAAAACTACAGACTGAAAACAAGAGAAGTGAACCCAGTCACTTCAGAAACTATAGATTTACAGACTATCAGACTTGCTGCAGTGAGGTAGCACAAGCAGAGACTCAAATGCACATTAAAAAAGTGAGCACTAGAAAAATGTCAGAAAAATGTATTTTACTCTATTTACTCAGGCTGCATGTAGAGAAAATAGTGATTATATTTAAATATCAGCCCTATTAAGCAGAACTAGGACAGACCTGATGAAGCACCTCTTTGTTATTCAGCAGTGCAATTCTTTTATAAAATTAGGCAAGGCAAAGACTTGCCAAGACAAATGGGCTTATGGGAAGCATAAAACTGTAATGTTCCATGCCATGACTACTTTGAACGTATCAGAAACAGTTATCCTGAGTGAGCATCTCCTCATGCTGGGGTACAGATACTTCCTTGCCAGAATCTCTCAGGAGCACAGACACAGAATTCAAACTCCCTCTCCCAACCTATGTTCAAGCTCTACATTTCTAGCAAGGTTTACCACAAAATCAGTTATAAGGGAATAAACAGTAAGCTTTGTCAAATTGTTCTTTCTGGTCTCAAACTTCATGTCATGTGGAACCTTAAGGTACAAAGCAATAAGCAATATTTGTACTAAGTAAAAGCAAAGCAATAAGAATCTGTTATCCTGAAGATTACCTGGGCTTGTTTTTTTATTGCATTGCATCTCGTGAAGTCATTTACATATATGCCAAATCATCATGATAGTGAGTAATCTGTTGTCTGATTCCAAAAAATGAGAGGCAGAACATGATACAAATGATATCAGAACAGCAAGTGAAACCAAAGGGAATTTAATAAATCTAATTCTAAACTGGAGTTTCACTTGCTACTGGTTGCAACATCTGAGACCGTATTATCATAATCTGTGTTGTTAAATACTACTTAACAAATGGAAATGAGGAAATTCTAATTCTACTGGAGATTGCTTAAGTCTGAAACATATCTTTAAAGCAGAATGATAAGTATCAGACTGCGAAAACATTCTGAAGAAATGTCTTAAGTGACAAAAAATATTTTTCTGCTATTGTTGTTTTAATTTCTAAAGTATCCAAGAAACTGTTTTAGAACCTAAATTCTAAGAGATGAAAAGCTGTTTTGTTCACCCACTCTGAAAGCTATTTGTCTGGTTGTGGTACACGATAACTTTAACATAAACACTGGCATAAAGTCAGGTTGATGAAACTATGTAATTAAAAAGCAGAACATGAAGTACGCCGTCACTCTGATGATTTGCAGCCAAAGCTTGTTTCAACAAAACCAGCAAATATTTTTTTCCTTGTCTTTAAAGTATGATGGTGGCTGATTTTTGATGCAAATTGAAAGACTGGTTATTCAAAGTACTCCATTCATTTAATTATAACCCAAAGCAGATGATATTCAAAGTCAAACACAACAAAAGGTGTTAGTAAGCATAAATACTGTGTGAGTCTCATGTATAAATGACTTCATTTCTAGGCTTTTTACATACAACAGTTTCCACTGAAATTGCGTAAGATCATGAATCTGTTTTTGAGTCAAAGGACAGAGAGTTCTTATCATCCTATTCTTGCTCGTACTGCTGGCACATCAGTCTTGCAGGCAACTCTTCCTAACAAAATCTGCAGTGTTACAAGCGGTCCCACTGTGTGTGTGAATGAGTTTCTCTACCGCTCCATCCAAAGACTCTGTTTTTGTCAGAGCAGTCTAATTGTGTGTTACTACAGTGATTTCAAGCTGACTTTTTTGCTTTTAAAAGCACCCGATTAGGTTTATATCTTCACAGTGAAGTTGATTACAACCTGCTGTTACATGTGGCACTTGACTCAGTCATCTCCAGTTATCAACTGATCTGGGTTCAACTATAACCTGAAGTGGATGATGGAAACCATAATTGTTTAATAGCTTTGTTTTGAAGCTTATGAAGTGTCAGTCTTTCTGGAATTTTGCTCATTTATTAGTTATCTTATCTAAGCCCAGCTGACCTGCTGAAAACAATGGAACTTCTTTCCCTCTAAACTCCGAGAGACAATTTCAAACCCTTAAACTGTGTTCCCTTCTCTTTTCTATTTCTTAAATATTTTCTTTAACTCAAGTGTCCTGTTGTTGATCCTGCTGTCTCTTCTCACTACACCAGCATACAGTGAAATTATAAATATCATAGCGTGCTGGGAGTTACGTTTCCTGGAATAAAGGTGTGACATTCATAGGCTGCTTGTAATCACTAACTGACACCGCTGCTTGAGTGGGTGAAGGTTATAACATAACCACCGCAACCTGTAGTTATTATTGCACCAGTCTAAACTGGAAGCTACTGCACAGCAATTTTACTGTTTTCATTAGCAGTTACCAGACAAACTTTCTAGTCAAAATCGTCTATTTCTGCATCCAGTATACCTCCTCTTCATTCACCAGTGCACTGCAGCACCTCAAGACAGTATTTGTTATGGTATCATGTGAATTTCATAAAGGAAATTATTTTCAGGAGTAAGGTCCCCTTCATCAAAAGCTACAGGCCATGTTGGTCAATCTTACCATTATGTAATACTAGTCTTTCCTGAAAAAAGTACTCAGATAATCTGTAATATCTGAGAACCTTTTTCAGGGAACGCTAGCATAAAAGACAATATATAGAGCCTAGGAACCTTGTTCACAAGAGCTAGTTGCACATTCTTTACCCAGGAGCTGTATTTCCATTGGTAAGATAGAAGTGAGTTGTTTTTAAAACTGAAATGTTTCTAGTTCAGTAGCTGTCTGGGGCATGAGATCGCACAGCCTGATTTCCTATTAACACTGGTCAATACTTTTATCAAGTTGTTAATGTATTCAGGGTAAGTCTGTGTTTGATGTCATTCTTGATTTGATAAAACCAAGAAATAAAGTAGAGGCCTCTCCTAAACCATATTTTCATTAATTTCATAAAATACAGTTATATAGCATATATAGACATATATAGATTTCCTATAGGAATATGAAAGGCACAACATTTCAAGGCTATTGTACAGGAAGTTCCACCTTTTGCTGACCACAAACGATGAGTACTGCCAGTTGTGACGGATCTTGGAATTCGTGGTACAACATGAGGCATCTCTCCTCAAGAGACCTGTCACACACTATATAACCATATAGATGGTTACCCAAAGAATAGCAGCACAGATGCTAAGATTACTAAAGAAAAAGTATTTTAATGATTTTTTCAGTAGAGAGTCATGACAAGGAGTTTGCACAACCTTAGTTAATTGCCAAGAACCTTGTCATACCTGTGAGAGGGTTTTGCAGACATGGTTCCTTAGTTGCCCGGACCCCGGACAAAGCCAAGTACATCTTGGCTCCATCCATGCTCCCTTGACTAGATTTCCTTCTGACAGAAACCAGAGCGTATGGTCAAGTTTGCTTTGCCCTCAAGCCTTGCAGCTGGGAAGCACTTGTGGCTATCTCTGTTCAAATTATACCCCTGAGACCCCGTTACTGGATTAGAGCTAAAAATCTACAACTGCGCTGGTACCTATTGATGGTTCCAATAAACAGGGAAGAGTGTTCAAATATTAAATGATGCCATTTCCAAGGGATTCTGGCTCTGATCAACGTAAGAACAGGATAAGAAGCAGTTTACCACTTATTTTAATGCCTTCTGTCTATTTTGTAATAATTAACTAGATAGCCATTGTAAAGATTTGATGATGTCAATGAACCACCCATTTTGCAAATAGAAACATGGGTTAGTGTCACAGAAAGGACAAAGATTCAAGGGCAAGTACCTCAGCCTTACACTCCATCCCAACAGGATTTCATCATACAGACAGAAATACAAAGCAATTGCCTCCATAAATGTAGTAATGTGTGGAGTACGTTGGGTTAACTCACTTCAGCTGGTTAACAGAGCCTGGCAAATTTACAAGCACAATACTTTGAAGGCAAACAGCAGACAGAAAATGTGGATTGAGGATTCTATTTCAATTTTCTTTGTTTTTCCTATGTTTACTTGTTTTATCTTAGTAGGCCACTCCCATTTTAAAAGAAAGGTTAACACATAATATATCCACAATTATTTTAACAGCATTAAAGTAGATTGATACCATTTATTAGAAATGAATGTTTTAGTGCAGAAAGATATTTCCATTTGTCTTGTTGCCTCTAGGGAAAAATCCTATAGATTCTAGTAGTAAACAGACACTTCTCTACTGACTTACATTTTGATTGTAAATTTATTAAAATCTTTCTTTTTTATTAATGGACCTAGAAGGGGTCCTTCCTGAACTATAGAAACCAAACAGATTTGCTATCTGAGCTATACGGTGTCAAGAAACAAAAAAAAGAATAGCAAGAATCCTTCCTTTCATCCAACATGTAAGAGTGAAAGGAGAATCAGATACACATCTTTTATAAGTTTACTAGTTGCTGACAGCCCAGATTAAATTTTTTTTCACTATGCAGTACTGCAAAGGTTAACAGAAGAACAGGCATGAAGGCAGTCGTGGCTGGTGCTGCACACTGAAGATGAGCAGAACTGCCTAAGAAAAAGCTCACAGATACTTCTGCTGAAAATATCACCTCTCAGTCAGTGAGGTATAAACAGGGCAAAGACAACTCTTTAAGTAAAACGTATTTATTTTACAACCTGCCCACCCTGCCTGCCTGCTTCTTCTATTAGAACACTGCTGTACACATGAAGAGCTCTCCTGGAGGCAGTTACATTTATGAACTGTTTGCTTTCTGCTCACCTTGCAGCCAGCAGCAGCACAGCCATTACTCACTCCGAGGGAAAGGGAACCCCAGATTAAAAAATGGATGCATACTGAGCAATTCTTTTCATTCAAGTGACATTTGGATATGAGGTTTCCCACAGC
>JAOXNG010000042.1:37690049-37704604 GCA_028566535.1 Scolopax minor | reverse complement strand
ACCCCTTCTGTCCTTTTTAAGTCTTCAAGTTATATTTCAACAATACCTTTTCCACTCTCAAAGATTTTAATATTGTCAGGATTATTCCTTCACCTTTCAGTCAATTATGAAAATGAACAGAAGGGGAAAGTGCTATTTATGTAATGAACATATTTTAAGGGCATAGAACCTATGTGGCATAGAAATTTTACAATACTTATAAATTCGATACGTTCTGCACAATTGCTATATTAAATTAAATCACTAAACTCCATCTGCAGACAAATTCTCCAGATACTTTGGGTGTCTTCGTATCAAATAGCCTGCAGGTGTGCAAATAAGCATTCATAGTCCATACCAGATGTCAATGTCTAATTAAAATACATAATTTTAAAGGGTATGCTCTTGATGCTTTCTGCGATCTGTGATATTTTGTACAGCATATTGCTGCTCTTCATTATCAATATGGAACAAAAAGACATTGACAGAAACTCATGGCACACACAATTCAATTACTAATAAACCAAATTCTATGTAGAAGTAGAATGAAAGCATGTGGTTCGATTCAAAGCTTGCTCCTACTCTCTTAAGTACCAAAAAGATCTAAAAGTTGTTTTTCTCTCTTATGAAAAATGCAAAACCAATCCATACACATAATTAAGAGGATGACCAGAATCATGGACAGCAGGACAAGAAGAAGCTGCATCAGTCTGTATCTTCCACTTCTGATGGATTAGTCTCACAGAACTGCCTATCAATGGAGATTTATGAAAATTCCAGTGTTTAAAATAGTGACATAAATATTTGAAGGTGGTGTTTCAATACATCATAAGTTAGCTCAAAATAGGGCAATCACTGTTAACCATTGTCTACACAAATAATGAGCAAACAGTCTGACAAACCCAAGAAATATAGTAGCCTGGGAGAAGAGCTCTCTCCACCCTTAATACGGGAAATCCAGTCACATTTCTCCCTAAGGCAACATTCTAGATTTTAGTTGCAATTTCTTCTTTATAAAAACCTTAGAAAAATAGAGGCCTATCAGCAAGCATTGAATACAGAAATGTATAATAGCTTGCAGACACACAAGTTGGAATTTCTTTAAAGTTCTAGAAGTTTGTCACCTTAGAGAAGGAAACTTGTTCATAATATGTACATGTTAATGAAAGCTACATCTAGATATCAGGGGAGGACTACAGTCTCAAGTGTATCAAAGAATCAATTGATAGCAAAGACAACACTAAATCTAAGATCCTGTCTTTAGAACATAAATAACTAACAAAGACACACTGAACTTGCAGAAGAGGAGTTACTTCATAAAACAACAGGACTGGGGCAGGTGAGGGGGACTGGGTATTACTTTTCCCCCTTCATTTGCAAGTCTTAAATCTGGAATTTCTATTTCTTCTTTCATTTTTAACTAGTTATTGAGATTACTTATAAACAAGTAGACAAAGCAACACAAAACTGGAGAAATTTTTCAATTATTTTAGAGTTAGAACAATTTAACCACCTTTGTTTCAGAGCTCACTTCTGTTATAGTTCAAGACTCATATCTTCATGTTCCAAGTGGGGAGGACAAAGCTTAAATACATGTGTCTTTCCTACCTGTACCAACACCTTTGCTTCAATCCTTTGTATGCTCCATCTAGAAAGGAGAAGCATGGTGCTATCTTAGAAGTTTTCTTCAAGTGCAGCATAGGGACCGAGTGTTTTGAAAACATCCCACAAACCTATATAGTTCCAGGAAAAAAAAAAACAAGCCCCACAACTTATAAGAAATAATTATGATCATTATAAAATTGCAAAATGTTTTCTTTAAGTGAATGAAATTACAAGCACCAAATCATATTAATTTTTCTTACAACAAGGCTGTTTGAAAGTTCGCTCCAGCAAAAAAAAATACCAATGAGACAGATTCAGTACCAAATGCAGTTATGGTGTCAAGTTTTGTACAGGAGGTACTTCATTGTGCAGTAAATACAATTCTGGCATCAAGAAGCATTAATACTGTTTACAATAGTAAGACTTAAAGTATTTAATCAAAAGGCAATATGATGGCATTGATTGGATTCTGGCTAATTGCCACCACGAAGAACAAAGGAGTCCAGCAAAATAATAATAATTGCACAGATTTTTAATTTTTTTTCCCCACTGGGGTGGACATTTCTGTCCCCTATTTACACATCAAGTATTGGGTCAATGAGCATTTGAGAAGTCTTCTTTCTTCCCCTTGGAAAACACACATGCACAACCAAAGGACAGATTTCACAACAGCCAAAAATTAATACAAGCATTTCTGCACTCTTATTTATAAGAATAATAATTCTAGGCATTATATTTCTACTACATAAACAAATAAATAGTGACAAGTGGTATCAGAACACGCCACTGTGATTTGACTAGCAGAAGGTCTAGGGAGGCACATCTAAAGACTGCTCTGCAGACAGCCTTTTAAAAAACTAATTTCTTGCTTATAAATTAGAACCATGGGTCATTAAGCTTTCTGTGCTAAACATAATGCTACCCAACTAGTCAACCAAGGCAATGAGCCACGAAGAACAAAACAGATTATATATTTTCCTAATTTCAGTTTGGAAAACAGAAGAAAAACCTTGTCAACTAGCAGTGATTTTGTTCTGTATTGATCTGCAATCATGTGATCCAGCTATGACATTCAAGAAAATACTGCCTTGGAAGTTACTTAATGCTCCACATTTTCTATGCAGGGAACCTTACATCTGTTTGACCTCATCCTCACTACTCTATAGCACTTATATACATTACTGAAGTACAGTGTACCTGACTGAAAGACTGCAAAACATTACAGGAAACAGAATGTGTGATGGCAAGAAAGAGTCTGTAGCCTTATCTGAACCCTTTTGGAATCTTTCTTCCCTTTTAGGTTATGTTCCATCATTTATATACCACCTACAACAGTCCTGAACTTCCTTTCTATGTAATCTTTTGTTAAGTCAAGTTTTGCTTTCAGCTTTTCACTAGTTTCTTTTCCATTTAATAACTTTCCTCATGTCAACATGACAACCTCATTCCTCTCCTCATATCCATGGGACACGCCCTGTATGTTTCTCACAAAGACTTGAGCTCTTCTGTTCCACACTGTGCTAAACATTGCTTTACTGTAAAGTGATTGTGAAAACACACTTTGAATATTTATAAAATTTTCAGTCTAGAGAAAAGGAGTCTGAGGGGAGACCTTATTGCTCTCTACAACTACCTGAAAGGAAGGTGTAGAGAGGTGGAGGTCGGTCTCTTCTCCCAAGTCACAGGTGATTGGACAAAAGGAAACAGCCTCAAGTTGTGCCACTGTGCCAGGAGAGGTTCAGAATGGATATAATGAAAAATTTTTACACTGAAAGGGTTATTAAGCATTGGAATGGGCTGCCCAGGGAGGTATTTAAAAGACAGGGAGACACAATGCTTAGTGACATGATTTAGTGATGGTTTTAATCAGAGGTAGGTTGATGATTGGACTAGGTGATCTTAAAGGTCCTTTCCAACCCAGACAATTCTATGATAAAATCCTGTACCCATCACCATTTTCTGTAAACAGAATTATTTATTTAAAATAGAATAACAAGGGAACTATGAAATGGTTTTTGAGGAACTAGCTTAACTATAGATTTTCTAGTATGCCTCAAAGCTTCCCAAGTTTTAGTTTTTGGCTAAAATAATAGCATTGCTATTTTACTCATTTCTGATGGGAACATATTAATCTACATTTAAACTACCTATGATAGTATAAAAATATTTTACATTATTGATCTTTTTTTCCAAAAGCACCATTCTGAATGCATTCAATAATAACGTTCCAAGTTCTACACAGTCAGGTGTTTTAGATGAGGACATCTTAACACAGTACACAATTTACAGGCTTGTCTATTCTCTTTATCCTCCATCAACTTATGCTGAAAAAAACAACAGAAATTCTTAAAAAGTTAGCACAAAAACTGTGACGGAGGGTGGTGGAAGAAATTGCTTGTTGTGGTAATTCACTTGAACTAGACAGCGAATAAAGTTTTCTTTCAGATAGTGTATTTATGTACAAGGTGTTCCAAAGTGATTTATGAAGTACAAAGTTATAAAGCAACCTGGCAGAGCAGATATTGTGAACTGAAAGACACATTATACACTCATAAAGGTTCAGGAATGTTTTGAAAATTAGGCATGGAAAACTAGCTGCAAAACTGCAAATGCTCAGTTCCAGATGGAAAAGAAAAGGAGGGCATTACCAAAGGACTACAACAGGGTCTGGTGGATAAAGGATCATCCAAATGTCATGACAGGCATAGAAGAGGAACTTTTATTTTTAATATTTGCCCGATTACCCTATGATGTTGACTGATATGCCATACTCAATTGAACCATCAGACATTGAATAAATATCATTAGGATTATAATGTTAGCCTTGAAGTAATGCCAGGGGGTTCATCAGTCTCAGCCTGTCATGGGAGACCACAGAGAAACTGCTAACTCTATCCTGATCACAGAGAAATGCATTGAGTAACACTAAATGGAACTCCACAGTTAGCTTAGCCTTGCCAGAAAATATTCAACATAAATAAATCATAATAAGTAAAAAATGCATATTGCCAATCGAAACTGAACTCCCTTAGAATTCAGGTCCTTCTCAGACCTTCAATAAGGAAAAAACAATGTGTGTTGACACATGTTGGTACCCATGCATACAATCTCTCACACCATACACAGTAGTTCCAAACAAAAAACCTCTGCCTTTTTTTTGAATAACCAGTCTCAGAGATCTCTCCCTTTCAGATATCAGCTACTCTCAAGATTAATCTTCTTGATACAGTGGGAAGCATGGAGAAGACACCAGGAAATGCCTTCTTTTCAGCAACCAGACACCTCCACCCCCTGCCTAAATCTTTCAACACTGTCTTTCCCAAGCTCTCCATGGCTGGACCAAGGCAGTGGCCAAGCACACCTTTCAGATTGTCATCCAGAGACTTGGCTTTAAGTGTGAGGTTTGTCTTCACAGTCTACTCCACGCTATGTGATGTCTCCATGACATGAAAACTGGGGGTGAAAAATCATTAATAAAATGCATAGCGTATCACAACAGGTTTAAGAAATTCTGAAAGTTAATTTTGTCCATTTTTAGATAATTGGTTCCAAAAGTATGCTGTGTCATAGAAAAAATAATCTGTTAAAATAAAAAAGAAATTGCATTAAATAAGAAAATGTGATAACACAGATAAAACTGACATTCATTAAAGTTTATTTTTGTAAAGGAGAAGAAATTTATAGCTCATCCTCTGTAAATTGGATTTTCAGCATTTAAAAACCTTTCTTTGCTTATAATAAAGACATACAATAAGACTGGAAATGGAAAACTTTTCACAGTAGGGAACTCTCTTTTCTGTTCTGATCCAAGTGGTTGAAACAGTGATTAAGACCTGCAGAGTTTCACAGCTGTAGCTGAAACAAACCATCAGATGTGAAGGTTATTTTATGGAGACTAATTAATAATCTAAATGGATGTATGGGTCTCTCTTCTCGGTCTTTGTCATAAGAAATCATTAGCAAAAAGAACATCGCTGCTATCTTCTGTTGCAAAGTATTCTTCCCCCTTGCAATCAATGTTTCATAAAATAAGTGCTGTTTCTTTATCAACCCAAAGAGCACCACATTAGCCAATCTGAAAAAAACCCACTATTTCAGCTCTGTAACGAGGACTTTGTTGAAAACAATCATTGCAACAAATTTTTACTTACATTGATCCAGAAATAGTTCTTTCATATTGTATTTTTTTTGCATTAAGTGAAAACTAAGCATAGAGTAACAGAGATATTTAAAATACCTGCTTTTATTTACTGAAAATAAATGCCAAATGCAAACTGTATTTTGTAAGAATTCACAGTAGTCATCAGTCTAAAGACAATAAAAGCTGATTTTCCCCTGCTGAATGACACTGCCAAACACTGAATGAAAGTATTAACTTTCTTCTGCTTTAAAAAAAAAAACCAAAACATTTTTCAGTGTATTGCTCATGGTTAAGCCCACAGAAATACATGGGACAATGAACTCAGAGTGGAAATAAAAAAAATTAGGCTAAGAAAAGAAATGTCACCGTTAAGCTTCTAGAAGTATTCCACTCCCCTCCAGTATTGCTGGAGAAGGGATTTAAAAAGCTGTAAAAAGACAATAGGAATGTTTGAATATTTAAGCTTTCCTAGTTGGGATCTTATTACTCTGGTCTCATACAATCGATATTTTGGGAACATTTTTCTTGTTCAAAAGCCAAGAAGCACCACTGTTCTTTTAGTTCTCTAATGTGATTTAAATAGCGCTAGGAGATACAAAGAAATATTCCTAAAATAGTCTCTCACTTTTGTAATTAACTTCTGGTTGGGTAGTTAGCAGCAGTGAATTATCAGATAACTAGGATTATGACAATTCGTTTGGTTCAAAATATTCCACGTACAAGATATAATCTCAAATATATACTTTCACTTTTTCCTAATTACAGAAGTCAGCAGAGCATCACAGTCTCTGATCAACAGTCTCTGAGTATCACTGCCACACATGCCAATGTGACTCTGTCTACTTCTTATTTTTTGTCTGCAGACATAAGTTCACTCAAGCCGTACTTTGAGCTCACTAGATGTGAATCCTCTCCAAAGCAGAAAGCCGTGCATCTGTGGTTGAAAGCGCTGAGGCCAAGCTAATGAGCCCCTTTGAGACACCAGATATAGCAGCCTGGACTCAGTGCCTGCTAACAGGGCTACGGCGCAGCCTCTGCCTCCGACGGGACTTGTGGTGAGTAGGTGGAGAAAAGTCTGCCAGCAAAGGCATATCAGCATCCCCTCATGAACCTGTGCCAGTGGCTTCAGAGAGAAACAAGCTCCCAAATCACATGGGTACTTTTGATAATTCTGCTCTCATTTCCTAGCTCAGGACTGATTAGAAGCAACTGGCAAATCTTTCAGTAGCAGTTCGGCAGGTCATGTCCCTGAGCTCTCTGCCCGGCTTCTCTGCCAGAGGTCACCACTCCTCATCACTCAGCACGTGCCCACGCACACACCTCCAGCTCCCCAGGGCACCTGCTCATGGCTTGGCTCCAACCAGGACACTGCTCTGGGGCACCAACTATGAACCTTCCTGCTGATCCCCCTTCACAGCAGTGACCCAGAGCTGAGGTTCACAACTTCTAAAACTGCTGTAACAAGAATCCCTCACACTCACCTATCAAGAATAACTGCAAGACCGTGTGCAGCAGTGGGATAAATAGGCTGTGCATTTAAATTATGTCTGACTGACTTGGTTGCTGTGGACAGCACTGAGAATCCAACTTTGCTCAGGAACCAGACCTTCAGAAACCTGCCCGCTCCTTGAAGAGCATCACAGGTAGCAAAGGCAGACACGAGGGAGGAACAGACTGGACTGGAAAACCTGCTTTTCATGTCAGGATTCTTTTGGATTCTAAAAACCTCAGTTACAGAGGGGCAGAAAGCTTGTCAGAAAGGATCTGCACGTAGCTGCATGTTAAAAAGGAAGCTGATGGCAAATTGTGCTATAGTCTTCATCAGTTTGGGAAGGACCAGTGACCCTGCAGGAGCCTGGGACAGATTTGTGTTGCTGCCTTTTGCTTCTCTTGGTTTTGTTTATTAATTTTTTTTGGGTTCTGCCACGCAGGATGAGACTGCAAGGTATCTTCTGTATTAAAGAAAGGGTATTAACAAGATTTGAGCTGATCTAAAGAACATTTTAGCCTCATCTATTGCCAAAGACGGCAATCCTTACTTTTTTTTAATACTGCAAAATATTTATTTTGAGATTGGTTTGTATTTTAAGTTGAAAAGACACAAATCAGTTCTAGAGCAGTAGTAACTAATGGATCTTAGCTTAGGAGTCATATTCCCCCTCTTAGCACAGCAATATGATCTGGAAAAAACCCACCCTATTCTGATTTGATTGAGCTGATTTTATTGAACTTCTAACTGTGAATCACAGTATAAGAAAAAATGTTGAACTCCAGGGAGATCGCTTTAAAGCATTTTTACAGGAAACTCTTATTTCATGACTTTTACTAGACATAAATGTTAAAATCCACAACTTTCTTAATGGACACTTACCTCACTTATTAAGACCAAAAAGATGCTAGAGAGAATAATTCTTGAATACTAGTTTTTCTCATCCTTTGACAAGCTGTCTTTATAAGAAATTCTCTTGTTTTTCCTCTTGTTGAGTACTTTACCATGTTAGAAACAGTAAAACAACAGCAAGGGTAACACAGGCACTATTTCAACCCATCTTGTTTGGAGCCCTTGCAAACAAACCACAGCAACTTCAATACTTACATTCCCTTGAGAAAGCACAGAGTCAAAATATATGTTGTTATTTTTTCTCCCATTATCAGGAAAGAACACACATGAGTGAGTTGCTGCTAACCAAAGCAGCAAAGGAAATAAAACACACCATACAAGAACTTTAGCTATTTGGTATTTTAGTCTTGGAGGCGCCACAAACCACTAAACAACTCATGAAAGAGTAAAGCCTATCAGGCTCAAGATGTATATGGTGCTCTTCTAGCAAAGTCAATCCTTCCCATAATCCTCTAGGTCTGATTACACTACTAAAGACTTCTTAAATACTTTATTAAACTGATCACTTTGTCTGCTATTGCTTTGGTCACTCTCAACAACAAGCAGACAGTAAGCGCTGGAAAAAAAATCAGGACTAGATTACTGCTACAATATTGCTTTTCCTCATAAATAAAGTCAAAACATGCAATTTTTTACAGATCCTGTGTCTCCTGAGATTATCAGAATACAAAGAGACAAGAGGGAGAAAACATGCCTCTTTTCCCAAGTGGTTTTACTTCCACAGCACTTTCTAGTTAGTCAATATCATTGCTTTTCCTGTATTCTCGCTTTTTGTGTCTACATCAATTTATCTAATTTCTTGGCACTATCACACTGCCGGTGGGTGTCACAGAGCTGTCATATCACCTACATTTTTTCTGAGGTCTGAGGAAAATGGTGCCTGTGCCAGCTGCCAGTCAACCACAGCAGATGTAACTTAGACAGAGAACAAAGGAGAGGAGAGCACTGCAGGGAGGACCTCCACATGCCAGTTTCTGTCCTAGGCAGGTCTGACACAGAACAGAGAAAAGACTCAACATAAAAAGACACTGAAGAGTAGCAGTTTTGAAGCACATATAGCAGCTGAACCGACCTTGCAAGAGGTGATCAGTTTAATTAAAGCTTGTAAATGAATGACAGCTTCTGACAAGACACAACGTAAGTACACAGAACAAATGAGCAATGGTAAGTCAAATAATAAAAACTGTGATCCTCCAAAACTACAATAAGAACACCTACAGCTTATTTATCTCTATGATTTATGTACTTCGAGAACTACTTAAGGTCAAATTTCCAGCCGTGAGTACTATGGCTGGTCCCCAAAGATGTTTGAAAGCAGTGATTCATGTCCTCAAATGCTTTGATAGAAGCTTACTCAATGTGCCAATAGACTAATTAAGAGAGAAGAGGTGCGTGTACCTAATAGGGTATTTGGCCTTAATATTTGCAAAACCTGCCAGCTCCTTTCTTTAAAAGCAGAAAAAAATAAAATTCTGACTAGACTGAAATCAGAGGAGAATTTGGCCTGAAGGCATACACATACACAAAGGCCCACAGTCTACTGGCCACACTACTCAGACAGTGTCAGAGCTCCCTAAACATCTCTCTGGCTAATTAAATTCCAGACAACGTAGAAAATTACTGTATTAGTTCTATACCCTCTGTGCTGGTGGGTTTTATCAGCCATTCCTAGTAGAACTACCTGAGCAACCTTTGGGCAAAAATAACATGAGTTAGTAATAAGTAATAATGAAGAGAACCCGCCCACCTTTTACTTCAGGACCAGCAAGATGTACACCTAGTATGGAAAGGCCAATTCTGAAGGCAGCAAGGTATCACCTTCCAAAGGCTGCCTACAAGGAAGAGTTTCACTGCACACGGGGGAGGAGGAGAGGCAGAGAGAAAGAAGACAGGGAGGATGGCTCAGGAGAAAGGCTCCATCTTGCCAGCTCCCCGAGCACCTCTTAAGTGCGTGCTGACATTTTGCTCTCCAATCTAGAACAGACTATTTACAGGTCCCCTGCAAGACTCAAATCCACAAATTAATTTTAAATAAGAGGCTGTAAAATTGTTTCAGTGTGAAGGCCCAGTATATGCAAGTACTAACTTCCTGAAATTCTCCTTTTCAAATGTACTTTTAACGATTCTAGGCTAAAATATGTGTGCTGCATGCTCAGGCAAACCTTCAGCTGCATAGAAATGAAATATTACTGAAAGAGGTTGTTTACAAGAGCTGGTTGGAGCAGCTAATACATATTATAATATGCTAAGCTCTGATAGTCCCATATCAGTTGCAATTACTTAAAAATGCAATAGCTCTAAGATTGAGGCAAATTAAATTCTCTTTATTCATGAAGTAACTAAAACAATGNNNNAGGAAATAAAGGAATATCTGTGGTAAAAGGTAACAATTAGTAACAGACAGGCTGCAGGCAGCAAAATATGCTTGTTGACAGTACCCTGGAGAATGCTAAAGAAAACACCCAGTTTTCTTTAATTGTTTCTTATTTACATTGTTTGATCCAGGCGCATAAATTCTATTAAACCACTGAAAGAAACCTTGTTGGGTTTACTCATTACATACACTTTATTTCAAAATGAGACTCTGGGTGCTTAGCAAAGAGTCTCTAATTTCAAAAGAATTTTTCTGAGTGTAGCATGCACAAACACAACCGGCACACAGAGAGGCAGACCCACGTCCGCACCTCCAAACAACTCAGCCCTCTTAATCCAGATGTCTACTCAAATAATTAAAAAACTTACTGAAAGCAAGAATGGGGGAAGAAACATGGTGTTGATTGGTTTGTTCAGGCTGATATTGCGCAGAACATAAGGCAGGAATGAAAGTGGCACAACCCAAGAAAAAACGTAGCACATGTGCCATTCTGCAAATTTAAGGGTTGTATTTTTTGCTTACATGGGTATAGTACCAGCAAAATTTCACCTGCCTTCACTGGCCCTTGTAAACTGAGAATAAAAATGAATGCTGGATTATTTTCAGTTTTCTAATTGGTGAAGAAACTGCTAAAAGCACATTCGCAGAGCAGAATTAATGGAATATCAACCATTTATAATTAGAGAACCTCAAATTAGGGCTCTTGTTTGGAGGGAACTGCCAGCAATACGACATGGGAGAACAATCTGCTCGAGTGCAGAATAACTCAAGGGTGTTTGCAGTCAGAGGTGTGGGAAGGCAGGAGAGCAAGCACTGGCTGCTGAACTTGAAGTTGGCACAAGCTGAGGAAACAGGAACAGGCAATTCCCAGAACAACATTATCGAAGTGTTGGCACATCTTTGTAAGAGGAAGAAAAAGTTGCTCAGCAGAAAATAGCACAAATCCATAAATATGTGTGCTTATTAATGAGCAAATAAAGCCTTACTCTTCAGTAGAACCCAGAAGTCTCTATTATATAATATAATAGCAACAATCAGCCAAAATTAACTTTGTTTCAGAACAGTGAAGAGTATAGGGACAATAGGGTATAAGGTCTTGGTCTGTAAATATATAGGGGACACAGAGAGAGACCTACAAAAGGATATGGCTATTAGCAACATTAAATAATTTTAAAAATGGCTCTTAGGGTCAGGATGGTAGGCCCTACCCTAAAGCTTCACTATCTGCTATTCACTAATAATGCTCAATAGCTCAGAAACTTAAATCCGTAAAAAAATTCCACAGAACTTTATCGACAAAACATGGGAAGAACAAACAGCTGAGCTAGTGGTCCAAATTAAGCCTCAACAGAATTCAAATATTGGTACAAATTCCTAGTCCACACCCTCTTAATCCTCCTGAAATTACCATATAAATAAAGTGTCATTGTGGATTTAGTCAGTTAGTGATCACTTGCAAGTAAACCTCATTACTGGTTAGACTAATAGGGAGATTGCAAGGAGGTAAGAAAAATAAAGAGAAGGCGATTTGAGCCTCTCACAATTTTGTAATATTAAATATTTAAAATGAAACTTTTGGAATTCTTATCTTTATGACAATATTATTGCACAGATAGAGAAAATAAAACATTAATGTTCTTATCTTTCTGAAACAAATTACTGTTAGCCATCACAACCACTCCCCCCCCACACAACCCATTACCCATGGAAAAGACTGACAGAGACTGATTTTCCAACTTGTCTAATTGGCCTGAGGATATAGAAAATTAACTGAATCCTTCTCTGCCTGAGCTAGCAGCTTTTCTGTTTGCTAGGAACAGAAAGCAAGTAAGATTACGTATTACTTACTGTTATGTCAATTTTCTTGCTAGAAAAAATTAGAGGTAGTTTTCTCTGCTGGGGTAATTATTTCTTTTGCACAGAAGCTGTACAGTTTATGTTTTGCTTGCTTGATACTTGTTTGTTTGCTTTATTTATTAAATTTCAAAAAGATTTTTTAAAAGGCTGAAATTAAGGAGATTATTCCTCTGCAATGGGGAATGGTGAAGGATGACTCAAAACGTTCACAGAGGTAAATGCAAACACATCACTACTTTTCTCAAAGTTCACACAATAGCCCTGCAATAAAATAGCTGAGGGCAAAGGAAACTCCAGAGTACTGACACACCAAATGTTACTAACATACCATGCATCTTTTTGAACCCTTTTTTTAGACTCTGTAAGCAGTCCGTTTTTGATTATTTTTTTCCTTAATTAATCTTTCAGTACTTGAATCAGAACCAGTAGGCAACCTCTGAGAAACATTGCTCTGAGCATCACCACCATACAGCTGTGTTTCCTGCAGCTGCCTCCCAGTTAGACTTGTTAGCACCTAACATTAGGATTGAATTTACTCTGCAGCCTTTGCATTAGCAGGGGTCACTTCCTCTCCACTTTCCACAAAACCCTTCAAACCTACCTGAAGCTGCTACAAAAGCTATCTCAGGATAAAGGGGACAATGGTTCTTACCAGTGCATAAGCTTCCCTCCTTAACTGCTCCCCAAAACCAGGCTTTCTTTAAACTGTGAACCAGGCATAAAGCTCACAAAAGTTCCCAATACATCGTTCTCTTCTGGTTTTGCTAACAAAAAGATTAATTTTTTATTCCTGTCTCCTTGAGAATTCTTTCATTTTCATATTTAAAACTTCTACATTTCTTTTCTACATCTCCCTGGAAAGAGCTCTTCTGCAGTCTTCCATGAAGTAATATCAATATTAGTATTCGCTGCTAATTCAGCTCCTCTGTTCCACAGCCACACAGCAGAGTACCCTAATAATATTGTATGCTAGCTGCAGCAATTAAGATAATGTTTTCTGAACCCTCCCATGTATTGGCAGTCTGTGGTTTAATGGATTACTCTTTGGAGGAATTTTAAAATATAGCTAAGTTGTAAAATAAAATTTTATCAGAAACAGCTTCAGAAGTCAGCAAGGCAACTACTCCATATTAAAACTGAAAGTTTCTATTTTTATGCTCCATTTCTTTCCAATATGGATTACTTGTTACTGAAAAGGTCTCTATTTTGCCTGTTCTAAAACCTGGGTGTTTCCAAAGACCCTGGAAAAATTAAAAAGTCAAATCAGCAATGCATATTAATGTTGCTTTTTGTATTACTGAATTCTGCAGTAATGTTTACTGTTTCGAGGGGAGTTTATAATTATGCAAATTGCTGAACAGTCTGCATAATGTGCAACATGTTTGGGTTCGCTGACTAGAAGCTGAGATACATTGCGTGTATGCTATGCAATTCAGTTTGCATTTCTTACGCTCCACTGCACTGTACCTGTCTCCAGCAGTATCCCCTGCATTTCAGAATTTATATGCAACCTCAGTACCTTTGCAGATGTTTGGCTTTCAGAAATTACTTAAATCATTTATGTGTGCCAACTTAGCATTTTGCAAAGC
Source organism: Scolopax minor (assembly GCA_028566535.1). NCBI lineage: Eukaryota > Metazoa > Chordata > Aves > Charadriiformes > Scolopacidae > Scolopax > Scolopax minor. The sequence goes on along the minus strand of JAOXNG010000042.1, from coordinate 37,690,658 downwards.
CAAGCAACATTTTGATAGCTCTGTAGTTGCTGAAACCTAGTAAAGAGACTTTCACCCTTTTCATCACAAGCTCAATTGTTCTCAATTATAGTTATAACTTAAACATTGTGAAAGCTGTTTTAAGGTGCATATATGATATTTAAGTGGGTGTTGGTTTTTCATCACATAGAATTTTCTTACATGTACTGCATTGTTTTAAACACTGCATAGCTCCTTCATACCACAAATATCCTGGCTGTAGTCACTAATAGACCATTTCCTGATCCTGTTTCCAAAGGCATACACCAATTTCACTTGCTTGTGCAAGGCAGTTCTGAATAGATATGCCTATCATGCTCCTGGTGTCCAGTCATTGCACGTGATACCAGAATCATAACAGAATATTTTGAGGTGGACTGGAGGGGCCAACAACTGCCCAATCCTCCATCAGCCTGTTGAAACATTCTATCCTGTGTAAAAGGTTCATCCACTCAGTCACCCTCTTAGAATGCCATCTGGGCAACAACCGGGTCCCCGATAGCCAAACAAAAGTGATTAAATAGTCCTATGGACAAGTGCTGGCAGTGATCAAGCTCTTCTGATGTTCCCAGCTATGACTGCCTCCGTCAC
>JAOXNG010000042.1:37668098-37680792 GCA_028566535.1 Scolopax minor | reverse complement strand
CTGTACCTGCAACTGTAAATAGAAAACTGATAAGATTTTAATACAGTTTTTTGTTTAAAAAATAAATAGGTATTTCCTTTTGATATATTTGATCTTACCAGTCAATAATCTCCATAAAACAAATGAAACAAAGGAATGACACGAGATCCACAGGGAAAAATTGCAGTATCTATGATTTTGCACCAAGCATGACCAAAGAAAATCTCCCCTACTGAGATGTAAATGGCATTGACAAACATCATACAAAACCATATCACCCACAAATCATTAAAAAATATGCAAATATGATAAAAGCATCTTTCCTGGAGGTCCTTATATAGCTACATAGCAATTGGCAAAATAAGTGTGCGTAAGTTTAATATCTCTTTATGGAAAACAATCAATACATAACAAGAAAGATCTTGCACTCTACATCTTAATGTAGAAGAAAAAAAGTCAGTTTTCACATGAAGTCCTCTCTGTCCTCTCTCTCTGCAACCCCCCCTTCCTCTTTCAGCTATACATATACCCCCTGCAGATTTAGAATCCATATATTCCCTATAGATGTAGTCATGTTTCATTGAATTTTTCAGAATGCTCAGTTATTACGTGGCATTTACTTGGTAGCAAAAGACAAAATACTTTCTTCATGCTGTAAGGTAGGGCACTAGCAATTCAAGAAGAAAGCAAGACATAACAAAAACCTAGTCTCCTGAATTTATTTATATCAGACATTAGAAATCACTGTCCTAAAAAATCTGGTGACACATCACTCAACAGCATCAGCAGAGCCTTAAACTTGAAGGATAGGACTTAAATACAAATGAATTCACCTCTGATCAAAGCACAATGACATGAAGAGTCACCAAAGCATACATCACTTTCCAATCTCATACTGACATTTTTAACAGAGCACCTCTATGAGCTGCAAATTCTAGGAAGGCAGACAACACCACCACAAAAGTAGAGACAGCAGGGTACACTCCAGTGGCCAGGAATCAACCCATAGAAACATCAGCCTTTGCTGGGGACAAACCACACAGGATATCTTGGGTTACGTGCAAGGTTTTTTTCCATCCTATGCATACAAGTGAGTTTGGAGCTATTCTTCTCTGATTCTTTTGTGTTTTGTATCTAATTTTATAAACAAATTAAGCCCTACACATATTAGAAATTCTTCAGATTCTTGAAACGTGGAGTGCTTGCAAAAATCATGACACAATGGGTGCAAGAGTTGTTTAGAAATAATGAATTGTAATTGATTTAGTAAGAAGACAGGATCTAAGGAGCCTGGCTAGATTAATGCGCTTTGCTCATCAGTCAGAAACCCATGAGTACGTGAAACTGCTAATTATGTCTAGATGCACCATGCTAGGCTTCTGCCTATCTCTAGTATGGGGAAGCCCATATTCCTGAGGAAATAGAACAGAAACAAAGGAAATAAGTATAAAAAATAAACTTATCTTAATTTGAAATAACTGTTTTGGAGCTGGAGGACAAAAATATTCATGAAAATATGGCTAATGAGCAGGTATAAATGCTCATTAGGTATCATGAAGAGAGTAGCAACCACTAGAACAAATGGTATCCAATACTCTTGTCATGGTATAGCTACAGTAAACAATAGCCAAGGACTGAGAAAGTCCCCAGTTGTGACCATGCAGCCCTGTAATGAGTCAGTCAAATCTTTGAGCCCAGAAAAGATGTTAATGAAAGATGAACATGTATAAAATGAAAAGGAAATATTTGTATTTCTTCTAGCTGCTTCTCTGGCAGGTAGCAATCACCAGTCCATTTAGTGCAAATCATTACTATTAAATTCAGCGACATCTGGTAGAAGAGTAAGCTTGAAGCTAACTAGGAAGAGTAGTCTACAAATGAAGTGGAGTGTTTGCATCTTGTTTATTACCAGCAACGAGCACGTGGACTGCCAGATGCCAGCAATAACACACAGATGCTGCAAGTGAAATCTTGTCTCTCTTTGCTCCCCAAAGAATCTGAAGAAATCAGCTGTATTCATGAAACATAGTGACAAATACATTCCCTTTTTTACTAGACTCCAAAGGATAAAGTACAGTAGATGACAAAATCTGTTTTAACTTATATTGTCAAACAAATTAATAAAAACAAAGAAAGAAGTAGAGCTGTGCACTAGACAGCAAGCCCCTTAAGACACACATCACATCACTAGGATATGAAACACTAATAATGTAAAATCTGTATTACTCTTGCAGAAAGCAGTTTGATAACACAGCTACTGCTCCAAAAAAGGACTTTGGCTGGCCTTTGCAACTGTGCCTTATCTGAGGATCTATCACACTAAACTATGATAGCCTTTGTGGTGGGACATCTCAGGCTCGCCAGTGGAAGTATTTCCCTTTGTATCTCGCTTGTCTGTTGTGAAACAAGCAGGCTCCCCCTACGGGAAAGTGATGTAGGAATTGCAGTTATTATATTGCAGAAAAACAGTTACAAGGTTCCTATTTTCACTGCTCTATTTCTTTCCATTTCCACTCCACAGCTTGCCCCTTGCTTTCTACCTTCCTGTTTTCTTCAGATTACATGTCCTAAATATCAGCTGCCAGAACTCCAACCCACTTACAGCCCATATGGTGGGAAGCAATTGCTCCAGATACTCAACTTATCACTGTATTCAACATATGCAGTGATCACTTATCAGTACTTTATTAAATATAATATTTTTTCACCTAGAAATTACCACAGAATATGGAACTTTACAATTACCTTCAGTTGTTTAATTAAATAGCTGTTGATTTGCTCCCAAACAAAATGTTGGCCAAGTTGTCAATTGTGGTGGATTTTTAGCCAATCCTCTGGAACCTTGAACATTAGATGTTTATCTCTCTTTAGATGAGAAGCAGAGACAGAGCAGCGAGACTTCAGCATGTGCTATCAGTGACTGTAGAAACACACCACAACTTTTGGGTACATACTCTGGTTGCTCACCAACTTGAGAGCTATTTTGCCTCCATGTTCGGCCAGTCTGGAAAGACACTACAATCAAACCATTAATTCCATCCATCTTAATCCTTGAAGGAGCAAATTTTTCTCTGTTCAGATACTGAAATTCAGGAGTGGTATCTTACATGTCATCCTTTACTCCAATTGGTGTTTCATATCTCATCCACCAGTGGAGGTAAAACTAAAAGGATGTATTTCTATAGAGAAGTCTGACCAATGCACAGCAACTTCCCATGGTACTTACATGAACAGGAGGTAGAAAGCAGGAGACAGGAGGGATCTCAAACTGCTCTTTACCTTCTATGTGTTAAAACTCAGTTGACTCAGTGTCCCTAGTAGTGGAACATATACTTACTACTCCAAAGGATATAAAATCAATGGAAAAATAAAAGATTCAGTAACTGCATTTTGATGAGACAAGAGATAGCAAAATAAGAAATATTTACAAATTAGAGTAAAATCAAAATTTATTTCATATATAGAAAGAGGAAAAAGGACCACCAATTCCAATGAGATGAAATATTCAGTAGATGCTATTATGGGTAATTATAATAACATTCTGAAAAAGAAGATAAAATCTATGACTTAACTGATCAGTAACCTAATGTAACTGTTCATCTGTTAATAACCTAGAATCATTTGTTAATCATGGCTGTATAATTTCAAGCCTTGAAAACAATAGAAGGTTAGGCACAGAGCTAATCCAAAGCTAAACCACAGCTAATACTTTTTAAGTTGAATTTGAGAAGGCAGGCATCTGTTTTTAACTGTTACTACTGCAGACTTTCTTCTCAACTATACATATTAAGAGTTAGGGGTCAGCCAGGAATCCAGAAGGGAAATTCCTCTAAGATAATAAAAATAGCCAGCAAATAAATATAGGGTAAGTGAATACAACTGGTTTAACTTGAGTCTGCAGACAGGCTGAAACAATAGCCCCAAGAATTTTTCTGTTTAATGCTTTTTATTATGAAGTCAGGCAACATCAAATTGAGAAGTTTAACTTTTTCATTTTTATTTAAACTGAGAGGAGACAAATTTTAGTCAGTTTAAACTATAACTTCTAACTTATTATATGTATGACAAACTGCAAGTTGGTATTGTAATATGTACAAATCACCACGATGAAGGATGAATACAACATGCAAAGTTATAGATTCAGCTTGCTCTGAGCAGATTGTCTTCAAGTCACCTTATAGCTCTCAACGCATTACAAATCATGAGCTAAACCACTTTGGGACAAGAGGTCCTAAGTGAAGAAGTGCTGAAAATCATAGTTTGCTTACATAGTTATAAAAATGCAGACTAGCTATGTTTCCAGCATGATATGTGTGGGAAAATAAATCAATTGCTAGATTGACACACCCATTTTTCCCCTCCAGTTTCTTTGATTTAGGATTATTATAATCCAGTTTGTTTTGTGATATGGAATCCATTTCAGTAGCTATGTCTCAAGGACAATTGAATGTAAAAGTAAATGCTTTTCAAACTGATTTTTATGTGCATATTGGCTATTACACTATGACCAAGGTCTATAAATCTCTTACTTGAAAGAATAATAGCCCTTATTGATTATGGTTTCATCATGCAAGATAAAGCAAGTGAGAATAATATATCACCCTTTATGGATTATTTGTGTATATTAAGTAAATGAGTTTAAATGCATTTTTCACATGTTTGCTGTTGAATCTGATCCATATGTAACTAAGGATGTTTCCATCTGTTAATGAACTGTATAATCTGTTAATGAACTGTCACACAGAAATGGAAGAAACATTTTCACTAATTTTAAACCATCAGTCATTTGTCTCAAGAGCAAACACACCAGTGGTGAAGTACTGGGAAATACTGCACCAGTGGTGCAGTACTAGCACATAAATCATCCTACCACTGGTCCTAAGAACAGAGTATTACCTTAATTTAATCAAAAGACTGCATGAAAACACTACTTCCATTCACAAAAGTAAGTAGATATACCTCCAAAATTTCCCATACGTACCTTAATTGTTCATACAACAGCTGTTCACTGATACTCTTAGGAATTGAACTCTTAAATTACAATGACTTTACAATTTACCTAGATTATCTGAACCACCCAGGAGATATCTGCAACTTTCTATGAAGAATAGCACATTGCTAGATTCACTGGTTTTGAAAATTACGTCAATATATTCTGGAATATCTTGAACAGAACCACTCATGGACTCTGCTGCAAATAACAGATTGCACAAACCCCAGAAACAGAAGAGATTCAAAAATTCCTCCTACTTCCTAAGCTCTATGTCCATTATTCCTGGAGCTAGAGGTTAAACTTCATTTGCAATAAGCATTCAATGGTAATTAGTTGAAATTCTGAATTTTGGTGAAATGTAACACAGTATGTAATACAGCAGTCCTAAATCTGCCTTAGAAAAAATGCAGTGTAACCCACCCCAGTCTTCCCAAATTGTCTCCCCATCTGTTAGTGTCAGGTCCAACAGTGTTTTCTCTCTCTTACATTTCTCTTTATTCTTTCTGCATGTCTTCCTGCCTTTTCCTTTTTTGTTCATGATTAAGAGAAAGAAATATGAGGGTTTAGTTAGCCTGTATTTTTATGTAAGCAAGAAGAACTTGATTCTTTAGTGCCCATAAAAGCCAATGTTTTGCTCAGGAAAAATAAAGTAAAATAAAATAAAAAATAAATAAAAAAATAAACAAAAAGTCAGATTTAAAAATCTCAGTTCCAGGCACTCTTAAAGTGCTAGTGTGGTTAAATAACTTTTTTTTTTTTTAACTCATCACTGCTGGACAAAGCGTTATTAGTTCTGAAACATTTTGTTATTAGTTCTGATAAGATTGAGTGTGTCAGAGGAATGCTTCTCCCATTTACAAACAGAAATGGAGGCACAAGCCACACAAGCAGCTGAATGGCTAAATTCAATACTTCCAAGCCACACGCCATTTACTTCTGAATGGCAATTGACTATTTCATCTACTAGTGGAACCAAATCTTCTCTCAAGGAGAGGTGGTTGCGCAGTGAGATTATATGATGTCAGAAGGTTATATTTCTATTACATTACAGACTTCAGAAAACAATGACCTTATTATGGTAAGTCATGTCCACACAGAACACTAAAGCTATTCTCTCTCTCTAGGGGACTTGAAGTTATACAGGCAACAGAGCACAAGCGGGAAGGGCATTCCGCAAGGTAGGAAAAGAGAAAAATTTGCCACCCCCCCTCCCACCTCCCCACCTGACAATCAAAAACTGCATTCTATGGCACGATAAAGTCACACAGAAAATCAGGCAAACTATAAGGTGTATAATGTAGATTTTTGATTCTAACCAGAACCTCTCAGACCCTTCAGAATAGTGCTCAGGTCAAAATGTCAACCCATTGAAAACGTAAGCTTAAAAAAAAAAAAACACCACCAGGAAACACAGATCTTTGATGTTTAGAAAGAACAACATATTAAATAACTTTAAACCAATGAAAACCAATTTCGTTTCTAGACAGTAATGACTGTTGAAACTCTCCATCTCCTGAATCATTAAAATTCAAAGGAAGTGTGATAGAGCATTGGTAAAAGTCATTAGACAGCCATAGGGAAGAGCTTGCAATCCTTGGAATAACAATTCAAATCAATGCATAAATTCAAAGGAAAGATTAGAAAATGCTGAAATTTACCCAGTGAGAACTAATTTATATTTTTAGCAAAATGAATACTGATATATGATCACTAAAACTTGATTCTAAATTAAAGCTTAAGTTCTCCAAGTTTTTTTTAAAACACAGTGTAAATATACTATCAGTCTTCAGAAAGAAATGCAGTTGTTTACTATAGCTTGCAATAAACAGCTGTAAACAGCTCAAAGTCTGCAACAAAGAAATTAAAAGCTGGCAGAAGTAAACAAATGGACAAGATCAGACTATTTAAGAGGTCTGAGCTGTTTTTTCTAAAATAGGCAACAGGAAGACTGTATCACAATATTTAAGCCTGACAGAAGCAGCAGTCATGGTGTGGTGGAAGGAATACATTTGTTTTCAGGGTGACCACTGAAAAGATGGGCTGGTGCCTCATGAACACTGCAAGGGCCAGGTCCCCACAGGCACTGATGCAGAGGAGAGGTACCTTCTTGTTGCCCAAGCACTTCAAGTTTTAGTTACAACTTAACATATAAGCATGCATTTCAACATATATGCACAGCACATACATGCACACACTCATTCAAACAGAAACAGCACACTATTAAATTCAATGCAAATATTCAAAACAATTTTCACTCTGGATGCCTACCAACAAATTCTCATTATGTATCAAGCCTGACAGGCAAAGCTTTGCAACATTCTGGATAATGATCTGAACTTTCCCCTCAACAAATCAAATAAATAATGATTCCCTACTCATGTTGCAGTCCTCCTTTACCATTTATTTTCTCTTCATTTGACAACAGAGAACATTCTGAAGCTTTTCTTTTTTGCCTCTCTGTGAAAAAGGGCAATAAAAAAAACGGGAAATACATATGCACACCGGCAGATGACAGCCTGTCATGACTGTAAATTATTTGAGGAAAGAGCTGCTTCTTACAGGTCTCCTTAAAGCATTTGACATATTGTTGATATCTTGAAAACCAGCAAGCAATGATTGTGAGCAGTGATAATAAAGCATTTCTCAATAATATTTTTTACAGGGGATGACATTACTGAATAGATTTCTTGCCTTCCCACCCATCATATTTGCCTGAAGCACCACAACAGTGAATTAACAACATCACACTATTATCTGGTATGATAAGAGGTCACTGCTGAAAGTACTCATCTGTAATACCTGCAGCCTTCTGGAAAGACAAAAAAAATCCTGAAAAAGCTGTGGCTCTTTCTATTTCTAAAGGTGTGGACTGCTATTAAGAAAATAAGGACAACTGGAATTTCCAGTCAAAGATTGCTTATAGACCCCACCTCCTGCACAGTTCATTGTAAGAATAGGACATTTGAAATAAATGTCAGCATTTAATATACACTGACATGTATACATCAGCAGTCTGCAATGTTAAGAGGAAGGACGGTGCGTTCAAGTCAGGCTCTTCAAATGATTCCTGAGAAGCCATTTTCTTCGAACAAATATATTTGTGCAAACATTGACATTAAGATAAGCTGGTCAATTCTTTTTATTGCCATGAGTTAACTGAGAGACAACCCAGCAAAATAGATCTTCCTCCTTCTCAGCGTTAGATACAGCAGGAGGCTAGCATAGCTGAGATTACTTGGAGACAAAAAACATTATATGTGATCCTAATACGAAGCAGTTTCAGCTCACTAGTTTGTGAAACCATTAGAATACAAACACTTTCAAATTGCTCATTTCTCATGATTTGGCTATTATATCACAAGTCTCACTCCAGGCCATTACCACATGCACACAAAGCCCAGAGCCTTAGCCTTTTCCCCATGCAACAGTTGTGGTCCTCTGCCTCTGTAGAATCCCACAAGGAAGCACAAGCCTCCTGAGCACCCTGCTGCTGCTGGCCCTTCTCCATCATGTCCCTGCCAGCTACACAGTCCCACGCAGGTGCCTGGCCTGTCCCTGAACCAGATCTTGCAGTCTAAGATGTGCCAACTTGAAAAGTATCATTGTTCATACCCTGGGGTTGAAAGGATTCTCCAAGTGGGTCCTTGGTGAAAAGGAAAGGAGTTTGCATGCCATTGCCTGGCCCAGCAAGAGCACCTGAGATCCAGTACTTAACAAATTATCTAGCTCCACAGGTGAAATACTTTAGGATGTGGGAAGGAGCAGATTAGAAACATGACACTAACAGCACCTACCTTTGTATTTTTGTGCTCCCTTTAGAGGTTATTGAGCTCAGTATAAGGGTCATTTCACAGGGAAAAAAAGGGGAGGAATGGTCAAAAGTATCGCCCAGATCTTTCAGGATTGTTTTCTTTCAAGATCAGCTGTTGTTAACCTCACCAACTGCCCCACTGCCACTGCTTTTTTAAGAAAAATTTTCTTCCTATCACCTTGGACCACTCACCTGATAATCATTGAGTGGGTCAAAGGAGAGGAGGAAGAAGAAATTAATCAGCAGCCAGACAAAACAGGCATTGCAGGGAATATTTACCTGAGATAAATAAAGGGTAGGATACAGTAGGGATGCACGAGAGGGGAAAGAGATGAAGCCACACAGACCGGGTGAAGGGGAGGAATCTAAAGCTTCACTATGCTACATTCCATAAACATCCTCCTCCTCTGATAAATTTCTGTGACATGGAAATAAATCATCCAGTTCTCCCAGTCTAACAATGCCCACCAAATCTGCATAATAAAATTTGACCGGAGAATAGCAAGATGTTTTTCTTTTAAACCTATTTCCAATTAATGACATCTTCAAAAGACTTCAACTTCTTATCACACTCTTAACATTTTCATTAAACTTGGCAGACTGGTTTCTTGTACTGTAACTCCTGAAAGCTGGGCTACCTTTAATAATGGAGAAACACTGTCAGCACATTAAGCCTCAGGTTACATTTGCTTTCCAGTCAGCCATTTGAGAAATTAATAACTTCATACTTGCAAAGTTTCTAGAACTGACTGAAAAGCCCCACATATTCTTTGGTGTTAATAACTCAGTGATGAGGATGGGCGATGTTAATACCAGCACAGCGGTTGTGTAATTACTAAACACACAATGTATAAAATATTGCTAATGATTCTAACATTTAGTAAATACTAAGCATTATAATATTAAAACCATATTTTAGTTTTATTCCTATATTTAAGTAACTTTTAGTATAAATTACACTAAAAATCCATTTTCAGCTATCTGCAAGGCCTACATGTCTGAGACTACAGCCTCTCAGGCACTGTGTAATGAAGGGCACCCAAGATTATAATTTTCATTAGCGTTTGCTTTATCTTATGCTTTCAGCTTTCTAGTAGGAAAATAGCTAGAGGACTTTGTACCATAAAGACTGCATTGCTAGCATATTTCCATATCACCTGCATTGCACCGTATCTTGCATTGGGAAGTCCATGATACCTGGCAATATGTTGTTAAGAAGTGGCCTCAGCAATGATCATAATAGCTCACAAACCACCAAACTCCAAACCCCATAGAAGTGACCCTCTTGGTCAATGAAGAACTCATTCTAGGCTAAAGGTGCAATGCGCTTCTGTCCAAACAGTCTATCTGCAGAACTTCTGTAAGTCTCTGTCTACAGCCTTTCAGACTAAAAAATAGAAAAAAATAGCAAAACCAAGGGAGAAACCTTGATTTCAGATACAAGTCATGAGTCACATGGAAAGGTATCTAGAGACATTAGTTACTGCCTGCTTTCTCATTGTACACTACTGTCATTTAATTTCTCAATAGCTTTTCTGTAGGATCAAAATCAGTATTTCACATAGTCTCACTGAGAATAAAAACCTGCAAATCAGATGACTTTAAATAAAAAAAAAAATAATCAATGAAATCTGGTAACAAAATAACTATAAAATAATGAAGGACTATGGAAATGCATTAAGTTAAATAGTCCTGTTAGCAAGCATAAAATATCAGTTAGAGATATAAAACCAAACAATAACATTATTTATCAGTGTTAATATATAATATAAAATGATAAATATATCAGTATATATTTATCATTATATATCAGATATAGTACCAAAATTTTTGATACTGACAAAAAATATTTTGCTCTTTTTTTTTTTCCCACTAATTTTGTTACTGTTGGCTGAAACCTCAAGAGATTAGATCAACACGCCAGAGATCATTGGCGAAATGGAAGTAAGTAGATTTCAAGTGAAGACACATGAAACATTGCCTGAATATGAAAGGCTCTTGTGCTTTATTCAGAACTGAAATCTTAAGGAATTGTTCTAATGCAAGTTTTGAATACTGAAGGAATTTAAGGAATTTTAGTATTGTTTACCTGGTCAAGCCTCTCTCTAATTTAATTAGAAAGATTTGCTGGCAGCTGTCCTTTTGGATTCTCACCTCTGCTGACGTGGAACCAGGCAGACTTGTGGAAGATAGCAAAAAGACACCAGAAAACAGTTTGAATGGTGTCAAAGCATTAACTGTGTTAATTGCAGTAGGAGACCTGCATTGAAATAAGGTATAGAAGCCAAAGCAGATGTAAGCATGCCATCATAAGTATGCTAGAAGCAGTGGTTAATTAGAAGATAAGGAAAATGTGTTAGTACAGGAAAAATAATGAGCTCATAACATTGAGTATAATTGACAAAAAAAAGAATATTGGGAAGAATACCAAAGGTTACAGGAGGGGCAATTACAATTTCCAGTCTTAACCATATCTAAGTTTAAGATTTTAAAAGCATTTCTGGAATTCTGTTACTTAAAGTAAAAAAAAAAAAAAAAAAAAAAGCTTCTGAGAAGTTCAAGCTATTTTACTATTCCTCACATGTGTACTTTGGCTGTTTCTGTTCATACTTTACTAACAATGAAACTGTAAGTCTGACAGCGCCTGTCAGAATGAAAACTCTACCTCTGAAAACAGACATTCATATTCTTTTTCCACCTTGTCACAAAGACACTTGCTTTGGTGTTTTCTACCCAAGTATTACCCTGCACAGGTGCTTTATAAAAACAGAGTTCACTGCAGGACTTATGGATATGATTTCAGATGTTTCTACTTGAGATATTCCTGTCCTGTTAGGCAATCTTATAAAATCTGGGTTCATGAGTTTATTGATGGCCATTGGCATCCAATCAGGGCAGACACAATGACTGAACCAGCTATTTGTGTTCTCATTAGCTTAAATTGTTTAATTAGTTTAATTTGAGGCCTGTAAAACTTGTGAGAACTTTGCAGCAAATTTTCTGAATGTCCACAGACACCAACTAACCCCAGTGGCACATAAGAACGAAAGCAAAAGAACACCCACATGACTTATGTCATTCCTATTTTTGTTTCCCATAGATCAATTTATCTCTTGCATCATTTTTTATCCACTCCCCTTCTCTGAAAGATCAATTCAACCTAAATCAGGAGCAGAGAAAGTTTAATGGGAACTGGGGAAGGCAGAGCAGGCCATCTGAAGGATTGGTTTGTTTAGAGTAGAAAAAGCTGTTTAGTAGTTGCTGTGGTTGCTCTCCATGAATGTCGTTAGGTAGGAACAAACCACTCTAACAGATAGACAAAAAGGTGAATTGAAAAAGTGCTGGACATATGAACACAGTGGAAAGTGTAGATGTGGGATGTACCTCAGTATTTTCAGAGGAGACAGAAGACAATACACCAAAGACTCTCTAGGTTCCCTCCCTCTTGGCCACCATTCCAGGACTAAAGAGGGTGCAGAGAGAACATCCACTTTGGTTTTGTTCAGAGAATTGGTATATCTAACAAAACTGAGTTCAGTAGGATGGAAAGGAAAAGGAAGACACAGAAAATACCTTTTGGTACAGTATTTTTGTTTTTCTCCATCTGTGTCTGTCCACAGACATTTGTCCAGGCATTTTGTAGAAGTGACACGCAAAAACCATGAAGCAGTTCATGATCATATGAAGTTAATGTACCCCCATCTAAAATTCATTAAGTGTTTAAACAAAGGATGGAATTATTGATTTTGTTTACAAAATTACACAGATTAGTAGGAATACTTAAGGTACAACATTTGACTCTTGGTAATGTAGGTTGCTGCTCAGCAATCAGGATCCACAAAGTCAAGGAAACACTGAAGAGTCAGGGCAGATGGTAACTACTGATTAATAAACATTGGTAATTGTTACAA
>JAOXNG010000042.1:37649838-37663763 GCA_028566535.1 Scolopax minor | reverse complement strand
GTCTTTTTCTGACATTGTTTCAAAGTGGATACTGCAAATCCCAGCTTTCAAGCCAACCTACATTTCATTATCCCTCACGTCAAAGCTGCGCTCCAGAGGGCAGATCTCTTATGCTTTACATATTTGTAACTGGAAGTATGCTGATTTCCAGTGTGCACCTTGGAACAGACGTAGAGGTTTCTTTCTCCCCCCCGTAACTGTATGATGGATATTTCAGACATTTGTCACCAGAGGGAGATGACAAAATTCCATGAATGAAAAAAGACAGGAATTGACTAAGACAGCTAAAAATATTTGGTTTTTTTTTTTTTTTTCCCCTCAAGGGGGCTGGAAACCAACTACATTTCACAGTACAATCTAAACTCAATGTACATGCCATATTTGATGAACATTTAAACTTAAATTTACTATTTTTTCCTCCAGTAGAGCAAGAAAAAAAAGGAAGAAAGGATTTTCCTATTACAGGACATTATCAAAGTGTTTTTAAATGATTAACATTGATTCATTGTCCCTTTTATAAAAACAAATTTTTAAATTAACTGTGATTCTGAAAGTTTGTTTTACTTCATTAAGTAAACACTTCCTTCCTCAAGGAAGTATCACTTCCTTAAAAACTGCTCAAGATGTTAGTTAAGCCAGAATTGCCCAGAAGAAGTGGAATTTATAGGAATCCCTTTTTTTTTTTTTTTTTTTTTGAAAGGAACAGTGACCATGAGCACTCTCAATGGCAGAGGCTGGAATTCAGCCCCAGGTTCAGAAAGCTCTGAGAATAAGGATACACCAAACCCAGAAGCCCACATCCACACAGGACTATTGAATCAGAACCAGACATACATACAATCTCCAAAACCAAAGAGCATTGCAATAATTTATGACAAACTAAATCAAAAAGCTGATCTACACTGAACTTACAAGTTTATTTCAGCCTGGCTTGAAACATCAAGAGGGAAATATAATACATTCTGGATTTTGAAAAGTATAAATTTTGATGGGAAAAAGCAGTTGTGAGACCCTTCATGTAAGAGAACTCAAAGCAAAGTCCAGATCAGCTTTTGGAGCATAGCATGCAAATATTCATTCGATCGGTTTACATTTAGCACAAGCCTCACACACAACCCTCCCTTCCTTGAGATCTTTGACATTTTGTGCCTGTACAAAGATCTCAATTTGAGGGATCTATTCTGTATAAAAGTTATAAATTATCTTTCTGGAAAAGTCTGCTCATTATAGAGAAATGTAATAGTTGGAGAAATCTCTTGTGATTTTAAGTTTGTATTTCTAGTACAAGGCATTTCTTTAGCCTCCCTCTTTCCAGATGTAGGATTTCTTCTGGATATCATTTTTATCTTTTGTAGCTAGAGATTATAGCTGTAAATGCTGTCTTTTCATACCATGCTCTTGCCTCTTCTCCAAATAACTGATGCTCCTAGTTTCTGAAGTTACATCGGGCACTTGCTGGACGAGAGTAATAACCTGCTGGTGTCCAGAGCAAGCGCCTGTAGAGGAATACACTTGGCCCAAGTGCCGCTCATTACTTGTGAAACCTGCACCCCACGAGGTAGGGGCCAGTGGAGCTGAAAGCTTAGTACTCACTAACTGTGCTGTGCTATAGGGACAGAGTGACTGGATCCATGGGGCTGACCACACGGCCATGTCCCACAGCACAACCAGAAACACCTCGGAAAGAAAAAGGAAAGTCAAACTAAGGGGGAGGGACTGTTTCCTTGGTTTCCTTAAAGTTTCTCTTATTGTATTTTTAATATTCAAATCCTACTGACAGGGATTAGCGTCACCTCAGAGAGAAATTGAAAAAGGCATATTAAAAAAAAATAGTCTGCAAACTGGGTTAGTCAGGTGAGGCAGCCAGCAGAATCAGAACTGACTGCTCGGAGCTGTACTGAGAAAATCCCTCCAAACTTCTACCCTTGAAATTAATTAGATTAACCCTTCCCCAATTCGAATTTCTCTACTCACTTTTTAAAAAACTAATTAGCTCATAACTTATGGATGCAATAGACATTTCTGGTATTTTTATTGCAGTTTCAAGCAGAATACATTTTAGGACTCCAGGTGTTTGTTAGGCAGGGTGAAATACTGAACAGTGCAGTGCTTGATGTAGCCTTGCTGCTTCTACAGCTCTGGGCACGGTAAGAGGCAGATTGTCAGACTGAAGGGATCATTGGTCCACTCTGGTTTTCAATTGCTATCTTTTTATAAGCATGGCCATATTTTAACAGAATCACCCTTTTAATTAGCACAATTAGCTCCACTAAACCTTTTTTTTTTTGCTAGTATAATCTAGTAACAAGACAAAGAAGAACACCATATGGTGGTTTCCTGTGCAATAAGAGCAATAAAAATGGAGAACAATGAAATGGATAGTTCACAACCCATAAAACAACATAATAGGCAAGTCTGTAAATTAAGGCATTTTGCTTCAGCATTTATCCCTTTCACTTCTGAATTATTTCTTTTCCTTCAAGAGACACAACTCAGAACTTCTCCACTTACATTAACCAAAATTACTCTGCCACCAGACATGACTTTTTCTTGAGCATTTAGAGTGAAAACTCTTGCTATATGCTATCAGAAAGGCAATGCTCTGCTGAAGTCCCTACTATCACCCAGGACCATTTACTGTCTAGATTGCCGATCCAGTTTTGGATGCACTTGAAAAGATTCCTCTCTTTAACTGTGAGGAACCTGATCACTTTATGAGCTGGAGTTTGCCTTTTAGGGTTGCACCAAATTCTCCGCTTGTAAGAAAGGAATGTTCCTGGCTGTTCAAAAGAGCACCACTAACACACACATGAAGTTCATGCTGTACTTGGCTTGTAAGTCTTCACTCCAGATATATTTGGCAAAGACACAAAAAAAGACAAATTCTCTAAAGGACTGTTTCATACAAGAAGCTTAGATTTCTTTCAGTCTGTGCTAAAGACTATGTGCTATGAAAACAGTTTCCAACTCTTTTCTTTCAGTAAAACATTAGCTTTGGAGAACAGTATTACAAAAGAGTTTAGCATATCCCTAACTGGTTTTACATTGAAACAAAAGGAATTTGATTTCAAGGAAAGAGAAATTTAACCTATCACTGGCAATTCTGTTTTTCTCCCTACAACCATACAGTTGTACTAGTGAAGGAAAATGAAGGGGAAACTTACAGAAAAACAAAACAATTAAGTTAATTCCATTCCCATTACAGGCCTTGCTTACCAGAGAAGTGAAACAGCATTCAAACAACTAGGGAGTTGAAGGAATGAAGACTGTTGAGGTAACACCAAACCCATGAGGGTTGCTGGATCCTTGGCTGAACAGGTTTCAGCGGGAGGGTCAGTACCTCTAAACCCACTGGGCTCTTCCCACGGCTCCCCTGCCCCACGCTGCCCAAGGGAGGAGACATAACAGAGGCAATCAAGAGCAAAGGTTCACCTCATGCTCCAGGGCTGTTTCTAATTAAATGCTGTTCACAATCAGCAGGCAGAAGGTTTCCAACAACATCCTCTATGATGACTACCATTAAAATACTGCTTGCTAACCATTAGAGTGTTAATCATTAATTCATTAATGCATTTTTTCCTGTATAAGATAAAATTATTGGAACTGGAATAAGAGATGGAACATGGTTAAACTTTTAAGTAAATCCATGGTGATTCACTTCAAGGAAAGACTGAAATCTGTTAATGACTTGCAACTCTATGCTATGGACAGGGAATAAACTGTAAATTTATGAATATCTATATAGCAAACAAGAAGAAAAAAGTTAGCTGTTTTTATCTTCATAGCCAGACATCTAATGATAAAAATAATCTACTTTTTTATTAAGTCTGACCTTGAAACCTGCTTTCTTAGGAACGTGGCAAGTAATTTCTTAGTAAACTGATGTTGCAATTAAAAAAAATAAAACAAAGTATTATTGCTTGTGTTACAGAACATTTTCTCAAACAATTCAAATATTTTAAAAAATGAACTGATGCACTTTGGCTATTTGTTGCATCAATTAATTACTCATCACATCACATTCACTTAATTACCAATTGATCATTTTCAACAGTTAAGTCTGAATTAATTATCAGAATTCTGATTAAACTTAGACATCACATCAGACACCACATTAAAGATTACAGGAGGAATGAGACTATCACTGGATTTTATGCTTCGGGCAGACATCTTCCTTTGCAGCAAAAGGTGGTGTAAGTGCAAATCAGAAGCTCTGTAATATAAAGTAGATAATTTTATAGTTTCAAATAACTCTAGATTTTCTATTGCACTTGTAAGCCTCTAACATCTTAACCAGTATGAAAAAAATTATCTCTTACTGCAAAAGAGGATTTTGAGGTCTGTGGAGCAAGATCATAGAATCATAGAATGATTCAGGTTGGAAGTGACCTTAAAGATCATCGAGTTCCAACCTCCCTGCCATGTGCAGGGACATCTCCCACCAGACCGAGTTGCTCAAAGCCCCATCCAGTCTGGCCTTGAACACCTCCAGGGATGGGGCACCCACAGCTTCTCAGGACAACCTGTTCCAGTGTCTCACCACCATCATAACAAAAAATTTCTTCCCAATATATATAAAACCACCCTCTTTCAATTGAAAACCGTTACCCCTTGTCCTGTCACAACACTTCCTGATGCAGGTGCAGGACCTTTCACTTGGCTTGGTTGAACTTTATGAGGTTTGCATGGCCCCTCCTCTCAACTCTGTCCAGGTCCCTCTGGATGGCATCCCTTCCCTCCAAAAACCATTTCAGTTAAGCCTATGTATATTTGCAGGGTTTTTCATTCATTAATTTGTGAACATTTTCTGCTCTACTTCAGGATGATGAAAGTATTTCACCTTGTGATCCTAACCCAGCTAGTCTCAAAGTAACTCTTAAGTGATAAGAAATACCCCAAACCTCCTCCCTTGCTCAAGGAGACAAAATGGGAAAGAAAAAATATTTTGGCAAGGTGAGTTCGGTGAATTGCTGAAACAGCTTGAGGCAGTGGCGGCTGTTCAACAAAACACAATCGTATTCATTTCTGCTCCCTGCCAACTATACAGGAAAAATAAAGAAAGCTAACAGGACAGAACAAATTAGTAGATGGAAACAAACAGGCCTACCCCAGTCCTCTAAACACTCTAGCTTCCCTTGGCAGTGCTTTTGAAATTAAATCAACAGAACTCAAACAAGCAAGATAATCAGAAACACTAATAGACATCAATATGGGGAAAGAAGAGATAGGAGAAAAGGTTTGATTTAGATACTCACAGTGTCCAATCTTGAAATACTAGAAATAGTGAGGGGGCTAGAGTAGGTTTACTGAGTTATTAAACATTTAAATTACTTGTTAATATGTACACTGAAAGTATAACTCTTGCAAAGGTTTTTCCAAAAGAAAATAACCCCTCCCACAGAATATGCCAACAAAGCTTAAAAGTATTAAATGTAATGACCTGCTCTATATATATGCCCAAATCTTAAAAAGACACATATTCTTTATTCTAGTTTAAAGTCGTGAGATTTTTAACTTAAAAGACCTAATATCAGTGGCAGATTACAAAAATTGCAGAAAGGAATTCAAGACAAACATCATGAATTACAGTCTCTAAAAAGATAATGGAAATCGAGGACCAAATTATTTAAAAAGTTGATCCCATCTTAGAAGTCTAAACATATACATAAAGAACTACAATATCCTCAATATCCTTGTAATAAAACTAATTTTTGTATAAAGTCATCACATAACTTTAAGCACAGTCTCCAAATTTAGCTCAATGCAGAATCTGAGAAGTGTGGACTATCATGTCATTGGGCTTCAATAGAATAATATAGGAGGGAAACCCCAACGCCATCATATGCATGAGAATAAGCCATATTTATGGATCATTCAGCAATCAAGCTCAAACTGTAACTTTGACACCTACCACTCAATACCAAAACTGGGGTGCTACTGTATATAACAGTGTCATATAAATCAGTGTATACAGCAAACTGCATCCAAACTCCAGACAACTACCAGGAATTTGATGGCAAAATTAAAGTGAATCTCACACAGAAAGCAACCGACAAGTCACAAGCGAAAGAAAATGGAAGGCAAGGATCTGAATTTTCAGACCAGTGTTTTATTAAAGCCAGTTTAGTTTCAGGTCCACTTTAGGAGAAATCCAGTTACCAATGTAATTTGTAAGATTAAAGATGCTGAAAAAATGTCATTGAGTTGTCCTGGCTACAGCTAGGCTCTGAACCTTCCTGCATTTTGGAAACTCTCTAAAGGGACATTATAGTTTCCTGCTTAATTTATCTTTTCTATTTTAATGAGCTTTGATATGCACAAAAGCATTTTTTTTTTTTAATAACAGCAACTGTGATAACTACAAATACAGCCTTTTGTCAATAAACCAATTTAAATCATTGCATAAATACAGACTAATTGTTGGGTTTCATTTAACTTTGCCGTTCTATTGAAATTAACTGCCCTGCCTCCTTCAAGGAGGCAATTTACACTGAAGTCTACTGAGGAGACTTCATCATCCCTATAACAGACTTGCCAATGCTGTCAGAGTAAAACACAATCTTTTCATTCTGCTAACGTAGAAAAGAACAAAGAGTAATTGGTCTGAGAAACAATTCTGCAAGACATTCTGAGAATGTCTGGTTTGACAAAACATAATTTGTGCTTGAAGGAGCAGAGGGCAAAAGAATTTCCATCCAATATTCTTAAAGCAGCTTGAAGAAAGTAGAGTGCTACTTCACATTTATTCTTTTATCATAAAAACCCTGAAATAAACAAAAAACCCAATCAAACAAAAAAGCCACACCTAAAATAAAACACCAAAAAACCCAACCCCAAACCAAAAATATCACCCACAAACTAATCAGAATAAAGGTAAGTTATCCGCTGACTTCCAAGTACCCTTTTATTACTGGTTGTTCCTCTTTGAAACATGTAATTGGTGGCAACAAATGGAACTCTCATCTTTCTAAAACCATTACCATTCAACTACCTCTGTTTTACCAAAAAAAATGCATAAATATAGATCAAACAGAGAATCATGTTGTGCTAAAATCTGGACAGAAAGCAGCTTCTAGCATTCAGACAATTTCTTTGGACTCTGCTGTGAGTTTCTTTGTATAAAGAGCTCATATAGAGCTTATAAAATTCTTCAAACATTCTCTGCAATATTAAAAAAAGTTATGCCGATTTTAGAGGAAGATGAAGAGCAAACAAAGGACTTATTCAAATAAAGTACAGTTCTGGAAAAAGTCCAGCAGCCCAGGTTCTTGTCTCCTTTTATGTTCATGATCTCTTTGGAGACCTGCTAAATATAAGAAAAATCTTCATACCCCTGGAAACATGGACCTTACCAGTGATTGAGTGAAAAGAGGCATGGAAGGGAATCAGAGATGGGGACATACTGAAAGACAGCAAGACTAGATTAGAGGCAAGAGTGCTGGCAGAGTGAATATACAATATATGTGTATGCATGATGATGTATATCCTGTGCACATGGCTGCTGAATCACTGCAGTATGAGGCATTTAAAAAGCAATAACCATCGTTTACATATGAGGGATTTGACAATCTTGGATTCAGGTTTCTCCCTGAAAGACAACATTTTATACTGAAGACTTGAGATTCGGAAGACCTGGGTTCTAACTTTTCAGAGTGGCTTTCATCATCAAGATATACTTCCAAACAAGATACCCATTTGTAATGATGTCTCTCAAAAGAGCACAACTCACCATTTTTTACTTTTCAATCACGCACCAGCTAAATTACATGGGTATTTGAAAGGGTGAGCCACAAAGATTTTAAAATCCACTGAAATTAAGAGATCATCATTATCAAAACCACTTGTGTTTAAATGCTTTGAAAGTGTGACTCAAATAACTCCCCAAAACTGGATTCACACTGAGTATCTGAAATTTGTATTTCAACCTTTCCAAATTACAGTATTTTTTTCCTACTAATCACTAGTGTTAATAAGGGCAAAGAGGAAAAATACTGTTTGTTTCATTGCAATAGAATCACACATTTAAACTATATGCTCTGAGATCTACAGCTCTTTTACAAGATAAAGTTCAAAAAATCCTTTTCCTCTTTTCATAGTTGCTTAAAATCAAGCAAACATCTATAAAAACAGTTCACGAGATAAGCATTCACACTGGACACAGGATCACTGTTGCAACTGTTCCTTTCCTCCATCTTACAGATCTTGGGTATTGTGGGGATTCAATAGTCATGAAAACTGTACTGGCCATCCAGCCCCATGAATACAGGAAACAGAGACTACAAATACATCGTAAAAAGTTTTGTCTATTACTGCTTGCAGCTTAGTCCCTATATTTTCTCTCTGATTTTGTCACTCTTGTGCCTGTGCAGTGTCTGCATAAGAAAAACAAGTTGCCATTTGGTTGTGGTTTCATCCATAATGGAAACAAATTGGATCTCTCTTACACTAGCAAGTTGCTGACAACAAAGCCTCGACAGTGAGAGACATGACTGTTTCTGTAACAAACACATTGATATAAATGTATGCACCAAAGTAAGTTAGAAGAAGAAATAATTCATCCATGAAATAATGCTTCACTTATACATTAACTACCTTAAACAAATATAAAGTAGAAAGAGACTTTCTATATTTTAATGACATACAGGTTCTTAAAAGTCTTATTAAGCCTCACAGATTAAAAACAGTGACTATTAATTTATCACATGCAGCGACTACTTAGAGGATAAGGGAGTGAGAAAAAGAACCAATCTTAAAGTTAGTGTCATTTTTAACTCAAGAAGTCTTATATGTATCAAGGGAGATGGTGAAGATAAAATACTGTTCTCTAGAAATCATTTTAAGTTAAAATTATTCCAACCAAATTAATCCCCAGAGTAACTGTTCATTTCGCTGGAAGTGCAACAGAATTGAATGTAGCCTATAGGGTCCAATGAAGTAAATACAAGTATTTCAACCTGACTTAAGCAGGCATTATATAACGGTTTACCCTATTTATATACAGAGTGGAAACTTCATCTCCATATCAATTACATAGAGATAATTTATCGTTGTATCAGTTCCTTTGGGTTGTTTCAGTTTGGCTTTTTGTTTGTTCATTTTCTTCAAAGTCTTAAAAAAAATCAGTTACAGCCATGAAAGGATAAAAGCCCAAAACTCTCATCTGAAACAAGCCTGCAGAACTTTATTCCTCTAAAACTGTCAGGACATATCCTGTTCGTTTTCATACAGCCTTAAGTCAGAAATCATTGCACCGAGCCTTTAAGGAATTCCTTGGCTGTAAGGAATTTAACAGAACACTACCAGAATGTCATATAGCTTAGAGGTCCAACCTACAATGTTTTACAGGCAATTGTATTCCTATCACACAGTTCTATCCAGAGAGTTTAAGAAACATAGAAAGGTATTATTCCCTAAAAATTGACAGAAATTAAGAAAGTTATTTCTATAAAATTGAACAGAATACCCAAAGGAGAGTTTATGCTAATGGCAGAAAATAGATAAAGCCTGACATAGCAAGACAGTATAAAATAAACTCATTCTAATTTCTGAATAAATCTGAATGAGCAGAACAATCTCATCCCAGACTGGTGCTTTGCGTCACATGGGTGTAGAATTTTTGATTCAGTGTGTAAAGTCCTCAAATCAAGTTTTTGTACTCTATAAGCACAGTCCTGGTTTGGGTTTGTGTCTTGCAAACTTGTTTCTGTTTTTTTCTCTTAAACAAGCTTTAGTCACCCAATTTTTTATCCAGTGAAAACATCCAACACCTGACTTTAACCAGGTAGATTGCAACAGGAAATTAACTTCTGGATAATCCTTTATTTTTCGTCATAACCAGTAAGCGGATAGGGGAACTGAAACATGCACAAAATAGTCTTAATTATCCACGCATTTGAAGTTCTCAGTAAACTATCTTGCACCACAGTCCACGCCTCTAGCTAAAGGAATGTGCATAAACAACTGAACAGAAGAAGGAAGTTTGTCTTTTAGAGGTGGTAAATAACTCTTCCTCAGGTTCCCTGATGGTTCTAAGCAATTTTCTCACACAAAAGTTGTTAATCACCTACACAGACTATAATTTAAAATTCCTAGGATTTCTGACTGAAAGACTACTTACTACTCCATGTAGAAATCTAGCTTTAAATATCCTTGAACCAGTTTTCAGGAAAGGTGAAATTCCTGGTGAATACTGATAGATGTTATATATTCTTGGTACTGTTGAAAGAAAGAATTAGAACAATGTGTTTCAGAGGGACTGACTGCTACTTGAGTACAAATTGCTGAGACTGCTGAGATAAATGTATCACTATGCTTTCCTGATAGAATTTGTAATGGAAAAGTACACTTCTCCATTGCTTAGAAAACGTCAAGATTACAGAGATTTTCTTTCTTAAGTTATTAAATAGTATTTCTCATTTGCAATTATGAAATACATGTGACATCAAAACCTCCTAGATCTGCCTTCAGAATATAGCCAATTGTTTACATGTATGTGCGTATACTGTTTCACTGTTCATAACTTTTGCAGATTCAGCTGAATATTAACAATTGATGAGTATTTTTAAAACAGATCAGTTTTGAAGAAGCAAGCTTACCTATAAAAACCACAGTAATGTTGCATTTTTCTTTCAGCATTAAACAGAACAATAAGCAGGGACTGAAAAAAACTCCCAATGACTTAAATGCTAGGTTATGGTACTTACAAGCTATAATATCTATAAGTTATATTATCTTTCTTCCCTCTTTGTGTTGCTCCTACAGCATAAAAATATTTTCTGTGCTACACATTTGTGCATAAGCTCAATTTTTTTGTTATTGCTACAATAGTGAAATAAAAAATAGCTCTGGTCACTTCCTGTTACTCTCAGCCCAATGTCTTTGCCCCACCAAGCTTCTGTTAATATTTTTCATTATTTTTCCGAGATAACATTGGAAAAAATCATTAACATGCAGTTGGTTGTGTAATAGAATCTGTGATGCATGAATACAGAAAGAGATACTTTCAGAATAGACTAAATTATATTTCTGTTTTCCATTGGTTAATTTGAATTTATTAAAAAGTTGCTTAGTTGTTACAGCCTGTGCTAAGAAACCAAGGTGAAATGTGGTCAGTGTATGTTACTACTTACAGGAAATTATTTTTGTTATCAGAACTGGTTCAGTGCATTTGTAAATTCTTAGAGTCTTGGAAGCACATTTTTCCTAACCATTCTTCAAGTTACAACTTCTATATCAGCATTTTGAAAACCAAGCTTCTAATCTATGAATAGTGAGCAAACTGCCTCTCCTTCTTACCTGTAAGATTTTCATCTGGCATAGTCAAAATGCTAAAGGTGAGCGAGCGTGCCACAGTAACCAGCAGAATCAGGGATCTTCATTTCTCAGCCTTAAGCAGGTTTTAAGGTAATGATTTTTACTTCTTAAACCATTTATTCAATTCCAATTGAATTCAAAAGGGCAGAGTTAATACCAGTAAGCTGAAAGCTAGATATGTCCTGAAACCGAAACTAATGTACACTGGGTAAAAAAAAATTGAATTTATGAACTCTCCCCCCAAAAAAGGCAAAACAAAACAAATTACTTCCCATCTAATAGTTACTACATGGAGAAATTTAAAGAAGGCTTCCTCAAAATCGATTCTAAGTGTTAATCAGATAGACATTATTTAATGACAAGATATGAAAAGACTAATCTTGGAGATAACCGGTAAAACAACTGAAACAAGTGATAGAAGATACCTTACTGTCATGAAGAGGTGGAAGTATTATACAATTTATTTAAGTATTTATATGCATAGGAAAACACCCCACTGTAGCTTTTAAAGATCAGAAGTTCCAGTGGCTAGAAGAGGGCTACAGTAATGAGGTATGGATCCACTCCAGTTCTAGGCCCACCACACAGATATCAATCAAAATGGATAGCTAAGAAGCCTCAGTTTCCTCCACCATGAAATGGAAGGCTCCATCATCTGCTTCACGGAGAAATCGGTGAATATAACACACTTCAAAGTACTCAGTCTTTATGCATGCACTCAAGGGGAATTTCCA
The DNA here is from genome assembly GCA_028566535.1 of Scolopax minor. Lineage (NCBI taxonomy): Eukaryota > Metazoa > Chordata > Aves > Charadriiformes > Scolopacidae > Scolopax > Scolopax minor. The sequence goes on along the minus strand of JAOXNG010000042.1, from coordinate 37,651,716 downwards.
TAATTTCCAGGGTTGCCTGAAATCAGGAAGATGGAAAGAGCCACAGCCTGTCTTTTGGTAATAGCAAGAATGGAAGGCGTTCAGATCAATGCTTAAAAGTGTGATTTATCATTTACAAGAAGCATTGAGGAACAGGTTTATGAAAACATGATGCTGAGATGTAAAGATCTAGAAAGTAAACTTAGGAAAAATAATTGCTACCATAGAAGAGAATACATTGCATTTTTTTCTTACTTTACCTGAATATTCTTAATACTCTCGAAAATGTTCTCGGATATTGTTGGACAACCATGTGAAGCTTAAGCCAAACAGCATGTTTTGACATGCGTTGAGAGACTAGAGACTTATTTGTTATATTTCTTCATATACCTAAGCAGCAGAGATTCTGCATTTCATTGGCACAGTCCCCCTAGTACATTGTGCCAAGTAGACTTACAGTGCTGTATCATTAATAACTTTTTTGCAGTAGGCACTTATGCTTTTTAGCACACCTACCATGGGGACATATGGTCTATTGCATCAGCCTTAGTAGGCTCCAATTTTTAACTACCAGGAAAATACTTTTTCTTGTGAGTCCACAGATTGGATTTTTCCTGTTGTATTTCTACAATTAATTCCCTGAAGCATCACAAGGTACAGTTGAGTATTGGTGCAAAACTCCCAATGGGCAAACTGAAGGAAAATGCCTCATCTCCTGACCTTGTCCTGAAGAGCTGAACACTAATGCCAGCTGTTTATTGATAAAAATCAGTGTCAGATTTACCTCAGTCTCTTCTACCTTAAAAAGATGCAGTCAAGCTTTCTAAAATTGACTTGACTTCAGAGTTGGGACCACTGTCATATTATGCTGCTAATACCATTTTTTCCTTTGTTGTTTATTATTTCTTCCCAATGCATTCAGTGGGGGCGCATTAACAGTGCATTCAAAAAGAAAGCTTAAGACAATTATCCAGGAAAATAAGACATCATGGAGAAGTCTGAAATCATATGGAATATCAGTATTCTTCCTGAACTTCTTTTTCATATTAATGTGTATAATTAGCAGTTACAGACATTCTGCTTCTGACAACAACCCGGCTTGGAACAGCAGAGGTGTTTGAAATGAGGGGTTGATAATACAATGCATGAAAGCAGTTGGCTGACTTCAGTATAGTCCTTTATACCTTTTTGAAACATAAGCCGTATGTAAGAACACAGCTCAGTGCAGCCACATTCTGGTTATGAGGCACTTACACATCCATCTCTTAAAGGAGTTAAAAAAAAGAAACTACGATATCAATTTCTATGTAAAAGAACAGCACAAACTGGCTCACAACAATGGGAGCTATACAGTCAAGGAAGCAATGTTGTTACAGTGGAATTCACAGCTTCACATTTTCATTTTTTGAAATGACAACCAGTTTCAACTAGAAAGGTAGGCTTGAGCTTTGGTGATAATTTTTTTTTTTTTTAATAGCAAAGAAAACTGAAATTGTGGGCTGTTAAAAACTTAGAAATCTAAAATAATGCAGAAATATTAGTTGGAGTACAGAGACTTATTTTTAACACAGAAGTGTGTCAGCCTATAATGATATTTTAAAATTATTTCACTTTTTAAAACAGTAGAGTTTTCCCAGAGAATATATTTTTGGGAACTGATTTATTACCATGCCCTATAAATTTAATCATAAAAAAAAAAAAAAAGGAAAAAAAAAAAGTAAATGATTTTTTGGCTGTGTGGAGGAGTTGGAGCTGCCCCAACACTTCTTGTTAAAGTGCCTCAGCACTTTCTGGGCTCCTCTGGCTCGGTAGAAAAATCAGGTTTTTATTTTGCTGATCATTACCAGAAGCGAAGAAATGGGTGTTGCTGTTTGAAGAGCAGAGCGAGGGCTGGGTACT
>JAOXNG010000042.1:37628604-37643826 GCA_028566535.1 Scolopax minor | reverse complement strand
TAGTAGGTTATGCACCCCAAATTTTTTTTATCTAAATTGCACATTACTTATGAAAACAAAACCTGAAAGGGGTAATAAAACAGCCAAGTGACATCACTTCAAAAAGTAAAACTAATATTAATGAAAAAATGCTTTATGGTATTCATACTGCACTTTTTTAATGCAGTGGGGAAGGTTAGAAAGGTAACCTAAATTGTTCCAAAACAGTTATTAAATGAAATATTATAAATATATCTATTTATATAATATCAATAACGTTATTTATATATTATATAAAGATGTGAAGTATTCCTGGCTTTGTTTAGCAGATGGAGATTGACTCCTGAAAGATCTGTACATGCTCCACTACTAAGAAAATCATCCTAAGCGAGTCTCTTAGGTCAGAGCTCCCTGTCCTCCTCCAAGTCAGGCTTCATAACAAAGGCCCCCTGCAATGCGGTACCTTTCTTAGGATGGGCACAAAGAGTCTCACTGCAAAATGCCCTTTGGAGTGCCCTGGTCTGTACAACATGGCACAGATTTTGGGCAGGATAATTTATTCTGCATTGAACTTTTTCCTGCCATAGCAAGACTGCTGCTAGTAGCTGACCTGCCACCCTATACCACACTGGAATCTGCAAGGCAGACCTATTTAGCGTGCTGCAAATCATTTTACTTTCACTGCTTTGTAACTAGAAGATAATACTTGTTACTCTGTGTTTGCAGAACTTAAGAATTCAATAATTTGCATGCTATTTGTAGTTCTGACTGTACCAGAAACTGTACTGATCTAATGAAAAAAATTTTTTGCTGTGCCAAAGCAATTTCTATGTGCCTTTTCCTCTCACAGACGTTATGTGCTGTAGGGTCAGTTAATCAGCTGACCTGTTCTTGTGTCACTGAGCTGGAAATGGCTCTTATGGTAAATTATTCCATTCCCAGGGAGAAATTTGGGGAGAAAAAAAAAAAAAAGATTGTTCGGTCCTCTTCTAAACAGAGGATCAGGTTTACCTGTTTATTCCTTGATCTAGAGTATAATTTCAGAAATTGTAGAAATAAAAGTGCGTTGAATGCAAAAGGATAAAGCTTTTCAGCTAACAGTAAATTCTTGGTGCTGAACCACAGTTAATTAAATGACATGAAGCATTACTATACCTCGGTGTTACCTGTTTATTCTGATTCAAACACTTCTGGAATTTGTATAGATTAAACTAATCTAGAGAACAAACCTAATTTGTTTCAACCCAGCTAACCCACAGGGGTCATAATAGATGACTACCATAATAAGTTTTATCATAATAAATGGCAGCAAGTCATGAGTAAATGAGGTAACCTAACTGATTCATAAAGGCTTAAAGTTAAATTCTGTTTGAGATAATTTATCCTGAATTACTTCATGTAATCAAATATATGTATGTAGGCAAGGTGAGAGAACCTCTGTGTTTTCTGGAACATAGACGTTAATCCGTTCTTACTATACAGCTGGTGAAATAAAATGTAATTCCTAGAGTTCATGGTCTTCAAGGGCAGAAGTTACAGAGGACATAAAAAAACCAATGTAAAGTCTTTAAAAGTTTGGGGCTTTACCTGATATAAATGCAACTGAACCAATTAAGTGGGACCTATCAATTTAAACTAGATGAGAATCTGAAATCCTGGTCCCCTGGATCATGGATGTTCAAATGTAACAACTCTACATCGAGCCTGTTTCTGGTGATTAAACAATTGATATAAAGAACACATTGCTAACAAATGTTTCTGCAAGGCAATCCTTGGCACCATCTTGCCAGACCAAAATTTTTTTTGTATTTTTCCCCCCTCAAAAATAGATTATTAATGTGTTATTCAATCTCAAAGGGAGGAAGGTAAACTCCTTTTGGACTCCGTGCAGTTTTCTTTCCCATAACCAAACATGCATTGGAAATTCAACAATAATGCCACTGAGCACTCTTGCAAGTACTGACAAATAACATCCGCAATGGAAATGGAAGAGAAAATTAGACAGACAGAATCTAATTGCTTGCACTGGAATTTGGCCAAGACATTCAAATTAGCAACAGGACGATGATAAAAATCTTGTAACAAAATCTGAAGCCAAGTAACACCTGGAGTGCTCCTTTTGCTAGGCAGATGCAGTATCAAAAACTGGAGGATGGTAGCAGCAGCCAGAAAGTTAAGACTGTGATTCTAACACCAGGTGGATGCCACTTGTAAGAATACAGGCAGCATATCTGCCTGAAGGATGTTGCAAACCACCTCGAGGTGTTCATCAAGCATGAAAGGGAGGGAAAAATCAACTTCTGGACAAAACGATTAGAACACACAGCATGTGACTGGTGAGCTCTGTTCCAGAACATGTAAGGAAAGAAGTTGGCAAAAATTGTCATCAAGTGTGTGATAATTTGAGTAAGTTTTTCTTGTATGTGTTAGGTTCCATGATATTGTCCAGAAGAGATTAAGTAACCACAGAAAATGCTTCTCGTTTATTTTGCTATGACTTAATGAACTAATATTTATTTTCTTAATATCTGACCTGTAGATTAGCTCTGCAGAACTGAAAAAAGATCAATTACTGTGAAAACTAAACACTTCACAGGAAGACCTTCCCTTTTATAACACAAAGAAAACATCTGTACCTGTGTTGCCTAAGGTGGGTTTAGTGGCATAACAATCTTTAGCAGTGTTCAAATTAATTAGAAAGGCTGATTCTAGAATCAGCCTCACTCTCCTTTTTCTATTTTTCCTTCACTGTAAAACAAGCAAACAAAAGATGCTTCTGTTATGGAGAAGTAAAGAAGCGAGAAGGATGGTTTGGGAGTAAAAGGCGTGACAGGGAGGGATGGAGACAGAATTTGTTGTCCATTCTTGTTTCAGACACTCTGTTTGTAGCATAGCTTTAAATTGCAGATCGGTGCCTACTGAATTTTATAAGGTGGCCCTTCCCCCTGCCTGAAGCTCCTTTCTGTACAATGAAGATAACAAGGTTTGTTTACCTCCTGGAGAAAGCAAAAGATAAAAATAACTGGTGTCAGTAACTGATGTGCACAAAACGTTATGTTCTCTTTAGAAAACCATTGTATGAATCCATAAAATGAAGATGAAAAAAAATAAAATCTAAACTTGGGTTTGGATTTTCTAGGAGACAAGCATGAGGCTCCTAATTGTTATCGATTTTTGCCTCCTTAATCTTTTACCTTTAGACCTTCTGAAAAAGAAACCCCACAGTAAAACAAAAAGTTTGACTTTTAATAATAGTAATATTACCTAGAAGATTCCATGATGATTCATCACTAGGGCTAAGGAAATGCTCACTCTGTGATGGAGTATGGAGGTCTATGATCTGCCTTTGAATGTGCTAGCACATCATCTTGTTGGAAAGCATTAGCACTGGTGAAACAACAGCTTGTTTAACGAGAGAGGAAGCATGGTGGTATCTCAGAGAACCCAAGTTATGTGCAACATTTCATAGGGATCAATGCTGCTAAAGAAGAGGAGAAGCATAGCCTATAAGAGAGGTCCCCAAATCTGAATCCAACATCTTTGACAGACCTCTACAATACCACAGGAAAGTGTAAGGAGAAAGGGAAAGGTCACAGACTACTAAAAAAGAAAAACATAACTGCTGAACTATGAATTTCAATAAGAACCATAATTATCAGTTCCAAAATAACCTCAATTTAAGTAATTTCTGTGAAATCTTTTGGGTTAAGAGATCCTGTATGAATAAACACATATACTTGGAGTGTGCATCTTACTCCAGGTGTCTCTATGTTATGTAAGCTTGTCTTTTGATTTCCCACATATAGCTTTCAAATTGTCTAGCTACCCCAGTTTTGAACAGTAGCTTTTTATTTCTCTAACCTGTAGGCGAGCCAACATCAGAACAAAGCTATGGATCATGCTCTACTGGTTCTCAGGGAAGCAAGGTAAAATGCAAGTAAGCTTTGAAGGAGCACTGAATATCACAAAAATCTTTGGCAATAACTAAAGTTCATAGTACTTCTCTATTATGGGAACCTAAAGCAGTAGAGAATATGAGAAGAGTTAAATAGGCTTAAAAATATCCTCAAAGTACTGCTCAGAGGTTTCAGGCAACATGAAACAGAACACAAGGAAAAGTATGTTAGGAACATCTTCAGCATCATGTTTCTGATTTATAGTCAGCAGAACAAGAAAAGTATTATTGGGCTATTTTGATGAGACAGTCTGAGTATACCCCGAAGAAAGACCCAACATATTTCCTTCTGAGGTAAATGAAGAGTACAAATAAACCAAACTGGCTTCAAATCATTATAGTGCATATGTTTTCTACTGCCTTGTCATATACAATGTCATTGCTATTACAGAGCCAATTGGACCCTTTATATTCCTGACCAGGGGCCAATAGGTGCAGCCAGGTTCCCAGTGCAAATGGATTACAGTGGGCAAGTGTGCCATGAGGTCCAGCAAGGCAGACAGTCTCCACAAACAGGAGAGCAATAGCTGCTGCCAGCTACCTAATTGTGGAGTTGGTGTCTGCTGGGAAGCCAGCTGCCTTCCCAGTCTTCCAGATGGAAATGAGAACGTAAAAGAACATAGACAACGAAGGGTACATGCAAAGCAAATTAAATAAACACTACCTACACTACAGTTGTGATCTGTTTTGACTGATCCTCTTTTAAGAAAAGCACTTCAGGGATTTTCTTTTTCTGCACGTGGTAAAAAAGTAAATTGAGTATAGAAGGTGATGAAGCAAAAGTACTGGATAACCTCTCTTATGTTTAGAGCAGCTGTCTTTGTTCTCCAAGTGTACCACCACTTTTAGCAGCTTCAGTGAAAAATTCAGAGGTTGTTTTTTGATTATTGCAGTTTGGACTTTTACATAAATTTTGTCTAAATCCTTTCAGCCTGCAAGCTGAAACAACTGCTTGTATTTCCTTCTCTTAATGTTTCCAGTCAAAGCAGTAATGTCAGGACTTCTTCTCAGTCCTAATCAATGAGAATAAAAGGTAGCAGCCTTTTCAAGACATAGTAGAAGAGGGTAGGTAATTTCTTGCTCACACACCACTTATATGATGCCTGAGATAAGATGAACACTTAACTGAACAAGCTTCCTTATACAGACTATTAGCAGAGCATCAAGGGTAGAGATCCAGCTGACTCACTGATGTCAATCCTAAAATATTTATTTCAGGCAGCATATTTAGCCTTAATTTCATAATCAGACATCTTCAATGGTATCAAATTAAAGTAAAGTTAATTGCTTGTTGCTAGTAAATGGTTATAGCCATTAAGCCACACTGAAAATATCTGCAGAAATCTGGTAAGGTTATTGCTGTCTTACAAATCACTGCAACTTCAGCACTAGCAAGTCCATCCAAAGAATTAGACAATCATCCCAAATCTCTGGATTTGACTACTGTCATCAGGAGAGTTTATGAAGAAAAATACCTGCTTCTCTTTATGTGACAATGGTGCCTAAGTTGGATAAGAGCTAGTTCAGATGATACCATGCAGTGTTTTTAGATTTATATAAAAAGATACAAGTTTTATTACACAAAATGGAGCACAGATGCTATCTAAACAAATCAGAATATGAAAAACTAGAAGTGGTAGGAATTCTCCTTGTTTCTTTCTTGAAAAATAAATGTTTTGCAGAGATACAAAACCAGTTTTATTTACTGATACTTTCTTCCACAAGAAACAGCCCCACCATTTTTTATTGCCAGTAAGGTATCCAAATGTATATTTCTATATTCACACCAATATTCATATGAAATAATCAACTGATTTCAAGTAGAACAATAATCAGGTAACGCGTATTTTGAGGAAACAAACTTAAAATACATTGCCAGTGATTCAGCAACTCGCTTAAATAATTAAGTGCTCAAGATTACAATAGAACAGCATATTTTCCAGGATTTCTAAACCTAAAAAGCACAACATAAAACCATCAAACTGGTAGAACTAAGACAAGGATCAGTTCCAGGAAAAAAACCTTCTGAAATAATCTATGGTATAATGAAAAAAAAATGTAGCAAACATAGGAAGACCACTTGATTACTAAAATAACATTTATTCAGTATTATTCATCAAAACTTTTTAAATTACTGATCATCTATTGCTTCATCACTTAATTCCCTAATTGTTATATGTGATTTGGAGGATAGCAGAATACTGTATTTTGAAAGATATATCAGAGAAAAATCATGAAAGACTATTAGTGCAGTAACGTTGATAAATACGAAATGCTACAGCTTTGCATTCTTAGTTACCTCCTAAGGAGGTATTTTCATAAAAACCTAGTTAGATAACAATTTCCTTACAAAACGCAATATGTAGAAAGAGAATCAAAAGTAATTCTAAAGATAAGTCCTTTATACTACCGTCCATAGATTTCCTTATTCAGAAACCCAGGCTCTAAGTACTGTTTATCTAGTAGATATTGCTTTTACATTTTCTGATGACACAAAAGTTAACAACCAGCTCAGGGAAACCAGAATGAACTTTGCAGAATCACAGATTAAACCTTCTTGGGTATCTTCCGAACATACATAGTATCAGAAATAAGCCCAGGTTCAAAAAGAACAAAATGAGTCTTTACAAAATTAGTTTTCTTACTACCTTTCTGTTGCTGACTTGTGGGTCCTTTCCATACGCAGAGATTTCTGTGAGTACAATGAGCTTTGACCCAGGCTCACAACTGATGGAAACTAATTTGAATGTGGTTCACAGCTGATGTGAATTAGTGGAGCTCAGCTGACCTTAATCTAATTTGATAGCTTCTACCACTACAGATTTGCATTTAGAAATTAAACTCATCAAGAACAATTCCAAATACTTTCATATCCTCTCCAATCATAGAAACCATAAGGAGTGCGTGTTCTTTGGCCTTTCAAATGTAATTATTAGTCAGAAAAATAGTCAAATAAATGAATCTCTGCCTCTTGGCATCTTCTTTCTTTTCTGGATCTGCTTTACAATACTTTTTCCCCTAGTTTGTGTTCCAGAATTCATCTTCCTCTGTTACTACAAATCAATTTAAATAATTGATTTTAACATTAGATGAACTTATTACAAAAATTAAGCTAGTTTTCCCTTTTAGATAGATTGGCTCATGTCGTTCAATTCCTTAAACTCTTAGGCTTATAGTGCTGAGCTTATCCTTTGCTCATAATCAGGGATCTGACCTTGCAAGTCTGTACAAACAATATCAGAAAACCAAGCATGTAAGTAAAGTAAGCCAACAAGTGTTTGATAGAGCACTATCTAAACAAATGCAAAATTTGCTCAGAATAGCAATAGACAAAAAGAAAGGGAATAGCTATATTCTTAAGGCAGTCTTGTGGCTAAATTAATTGGTAGGATGACAAATCTCTTCCAGGGCTGTGTCTGTGTCATTGATGAGCAGATGCCAAGCCCAAGCCCTGAGAGATCTGTAGACCTTAAAATTCCTACAAATGCCTCCTGGAAGGTGTTTAGAACTATATTGCAGGAGTCAATGTCCTCAATGGACAACATACATGCAGCTGGCAGCTGTCCCTGAACTTAAGTTCACATTTTCTTCTTCTCCCCTCTGTGGTTATTCAGAACTATTTCTATTTCCTTGTAGCATTATGGGAGTTCCTTTATTTCTCCCCCATCAAACTGGTATTTATTAGGAAACCATTTTTGGCATCTAGCACCTACACAGCATCCTTTCTTTCTGTTTTTATCATATCTATGACCTTAGAATGTCTCCTGTAGTTTTTCCACCTGACGCTGTTGTAGCTCTATGCCAGATAACTCCAGGTATAACAGATGGCAAAGGAGCTGTCTGTATTTTCAGTTCAGAGTCAATCTTTTCAACAGGTTACAACACTTTATGCCACTATCTTTCTTTATGCTTTTTCTGACTTTAAAGAAAAAAAACCAAACACACACCACCCTAGATTCTGCAGTAAGCATGGGCAATTGGAACAAGGAAGATGTTTGGGGTGGTGCAGGGTTAATCAGTTTTGAGGTGTGGACAGATGTGAAGTACTATTTCTTTAAAGATAAGGAAGATCTATTTCTTTAAATGTCTTTGTAAAAGTATCTATAAAAATGTCTGTTCATCATAATTTCTGGCCTTAAAAGCCTCCTGTCATTTCAGTGGATGGGAGAGAAGGGAGAGGCAGAAATCCAAGTTCTATTTAGTATCTCTATTGCTTTTTAATGATCTCTTCAGCGTCTTAAATGATCATTTAATATCTTCTGTCATCATTTTTCAGAGTCCCTCACAATCCTGAGCATTACTGTGTATTTTCATGGCTCTTAGCTCTCTAGCATTGCAAGGCATCAGCAAGCTTTTACTCCTGTCTAAACTGGCTAGGATAGTAGTCATCTCCATCACAACAGAGAATCAGTGACAATTCATTGTACTCATCCTAAACATCCTCAATGCAGTTCATTACTTGCAAGTCCCTAAAGACTGTTTTTCCTCTGCTCAGTGTGAATCTGTCCTGTTCCACTTCCTTTCAAGCCATTGTCTCTTACACTTGGAATATCAAATGCTGCGTATTCAAGCTCAGTTACATCAGTGCCTGGGAAAAGCCACTGCCTTTCATTTGGGCCCTTTAATTACAATCATCTATCTTTAAAAAAGTCCATTATTAGATTTAATGTCTGGTAAATTCTGTTTTCTGTCTTCTTGTGGAATTTAAGAAATAAAAACAATATCATTTTTCTGCCAAAATTTAGACAATCTCCTTAGTACTCTCTCCTTTTCTACTTGTTTCCCAAGATCTCACTAAAATTTTGCTATTTTAATGTCTGCTCATATTTTTATTTTATATCTTCATTAAAAGGATCCATTCCTGTTTTCAATCCTTTTCCTGATTAAAATGCAATTTATTAAATTTGTCTAGAAATACCTCAAATGTAGTTTTTATATTAACCCGTATCTCTTAGAAATTTATTTGAAATAAGGATCAATGAACATGCCCTTTTCTTTTGTTTTTACTTCTAATATTGTGTGACAAGTACTCTGGAAAGCTATGAATTTTTCATTTTCTTTCCAAGAATTCCTAATGTCTGCTTAGATTTTTATAAATATGTTTCCAAATTCTGGCAAATTAAAAACCAATTTATCAAAATCCATAGTTTACTTCATATTATTTATATCCTCTAAAAAACAGAAACCACAAACTACCACTAGAAAAACAGACAAAACAAACAGATAATCTGCACAACAAAAATACAAAGTGAAATTTATAAATAAGAGCTGACATTCATTTTAGTAGCAGTCAGAATACATAGTTCTGTACATGCACACAGAAATCTGTTTTAAGCTTAGATGCCCAGTATTGATAATCTGAAAACTGAGATAGTACAACATTTCTCCGAGTTTTTGTTTGAGTGCCTGAGAGGAGACAGTACAATGATTGCTGATATCGTTAGTTTAACAGAAGCATGCACTATTCTGCTTCTTTTTCTAGCTGACTTTTTCTTTTCAACAAGTTCTTCATATGTAAAGTTGAAAGAGGAGGAAAACCATACCATACAGAGACATGTTCAAACAGAGATAAGTTTGTGACTTTTTATTTACACTGGCCATGAGATAGACTTCCTCAAGATGTTGTAATTTTAATGCTGAATAATTATTTCATTCTGATATGAATTTGTATACTGTAACTTCCAGCAATGCTTCCAATTTTGTATGCATTTTCATCCAGTTTATTCATGAACTTAAAAAAGAAAGGAGAGAAGGCATGAAAATTCTCCTTTCCTCTCCCTTAACAATCAAATTTGAAGTTCATAAGTGTTGAAAATGTTTATTTTTCAAATTAACAGAAGAAAATCTAGTCTTGCTTTCCCCCCTAGAATGTAAATAAAACAGGTGTATTTGAACATCAGCATTTGCCGAGACTTATGCAGATCTCGTGTCCCAGGAGGTCAGAGCAGAGAGTGCTACACTGAGCTTTCTACCCTGCATTGCCAGCACAAGTCCAGCTCCTGGGAGAAGAATATGTTCTCTTTGCTTGATCTATACAGACAAAAAACTAAAACTAAAACTGCAGCCATTTACTTTTTTCAAGAAGGAAGGGAAGGGGAGGGGAGGAGGAAGGAAGGAAATCCCTATTGCATACATTTTTTTCTTACTGACTTAGGAAATTGGGAAATCCTGTATCATCTTAACTTGTGAGAGAAAAATTGAGGATGAATACTAAGCAAAGCTCCTGAATCTAGAGACTCAGCTGAATTCCCCAGTCAGACTATGCCTCCCCAGATTAATGCACAAAACCGTATCTAAGTAGAGGAGCTTTCTTCCCTTCCCTTGAAAGAAGCAAAGCCTACAGAAATGCTGGGAAACACCAAAAAGGTAGTTTTGGCCCAAATTAATGCAAATCTACTGTTGTCTTTACTAAGAGGAAGGAATAAAATAAAATACTCCCTCTTCCTTCTCTCTGTACCCCATAAATTAAGCACTTGGGTAAATTTATTGAGCAGTTATTTCTGGGAAACCTTTTTCTCCATCTCTCTGTCTCCCTTCCCTCTCACTACAAGCCAGCAGAGTTGGGAGAGTTGGGAGAAACTTGACCTTGTAGCAGAGGACAGAACTGCCAGGAGACCAGAAAAATTATGTGACAACTGGGCACAGAGCCATTAATTCCTTAGCTGGAATATGTTGCTTTTTAAGGCTTTGGATTAAGAAGTTGAGTAGTGGTAAGGGAGAAGGTTTAAAGGGAGCCTCTGAGAAAAAAACAGAGAATGGGCAGGAAAAGCAGCAAAGCAAGCAATATATATAGATTTGCAGGATCCATTGTGTGCCCTGAATGGGAAGCTTATCAAAAAGGGCATAAAGCTGGTCTGACAAGATAACACAGTGAGTGGTATTGGAAAAAATAAATAAATCTGTTAACAGATCCTTACACAAGGCTTTTTTTTTGTTTTTTTTGTGTGTGTGTTAAATAATAAGTGCACTTGGGCATTCATGAAGTGACACATGGCACACCTCCTTATGAATGGCTACATGTTTAAATGGTCAGTCTCTGAGAGAATGAGAAATGTTCAAGGAGGTGTTGTTTACAAAAAGCAAAAACTTTTCAAATGGTGAGATACTGACAGGCAATTCATTTTCTGTCAGAGATATCAATACAGTTTTCAGGAACTTGTAAGGAAAACCTTTACTTCTAGTCATTATTAGCTTTCTATCTCTGACTCTGGGGTTTTTTAGAAGTTCTTAACTTCTGTTTGTGCCTGGGAAACAGCAAAAGCAATTCATGTGCTCCATCTGCTCAGGGTAAATAATGATTAGCATCTTTACTCCCTTGAAATAGGACCTTTTTTTTGCAACCTAGGTTGTTTTATTATTGTCTTAGTTGTTTATCAACACATTTTGCCTCATATAATGGCACTTCAGCGTCTTCTGCTAGCATTGGATGTAAGTCATGGGAGTCTTATTTGCACATTCTTGAGAACTCTATCATATTATAAATGTAAGCTTCGATCTCCAGAGAAAGGTATGGACTAAAAGTGCCAGAAGAATCCAGCATGCTTTAAAATAATCACAACATCACCAGGGACTCTTGTGGAATTCAAGAATGTTACAGAATAAAAAAATTCAGAGTGTGCTTATTAGAAATTTGAATAGAGGCAATAAGTTACTTGAAGTGAAAGGATACAATTTAGAACAGATCCAATACCCAGGCTTTGCTGTAAAGGAGAACATGTCAAAATATAAGTTAACTAAGCAGAAAAACTTTCACGGTTCACAATTATCTTTTCTTATGAGAAATTAAAGCACGTTTTTTTCTATAAGAACATATGGAATGCCCTATTGAGTAAGACATTACTCAGTCAAGGCTCATATTCTGCTCTGAACAGTGGAATACAAGACACTATTAAGGAGAACAAAAAGCTTTGCCCTTTTGTACAGTCCACTGGCCTCGTCATTCCCTTGCATCCACACCTGCTGCATTAGCGGTCCTAGAGCACACATCACTGGTATGTCTTTAATGAGTAATCACTAATTTAATCTTTTTACAAAAGGAATTTATCTAATTCCTTCTACCACTTGCTGATGCTGTCCATCTGTCACCTTTGCCTCCTGTGGCAACAAATTCCAGAAGTTCATAACTATCTTATCAAAAAAGCACCTCCTTTGTTTTAAACTAACCTCCCACCAATGTCAGCAGTAGCTGTCTGTTCTAGCACCAAGGGATTTAGTGAGTACCAGTTTTTAATTCACTTTATCGTCATGGCTTTGTGAACCTTGATCGTGTCTCCTACTTAAATCTTTTCTTCTCCAGACTGAAGAGTCCTAGCTTTATTTTATCTCCTTATAATAGAGTGTCCACATCTTTAGTCGTTTCAATGGCCTGCACTTTTTCTAACTCCATCACTTCTTTCTTCTGATGCAGAAAAAAAGACTGCCCACAGCTGGGCACACCAAGGTTTCATTTAGTTGCAGTGTTGCCTTCTCTTCTTCTGCTCCCAATTATCTTCCTCTGAGTGTCCCCAGAAGTTTACTGCCTTTTCTGAACTGCCTACCCTGCCTTTTGACCCTTCTCCATCATGAGAGATGACAAGTTTGTCCCATCCATTAATTTCTATCCTTTAAGTAACTTTCCAATACATAACAGAATATTTAATCTAATCCAACAGCATCATAGCAAATAGATTTATTTAATAAAATTTTATATTTGTCAAGGGCTTTCTAAACCCCAAATATATTTTACTGTCAGGATCCTTTTTAACTTTTTTTTTTTTTTTTTTTCAGGAAAGAATATGCAGATTATAACCAGGATGATAGGAGTCATGTGCTAGAACAAGAAGTTAAAGTGGGCACCTTTTCTCCCCAGGTAAATCTAACAGGAGAGAAGTCTCTTGCACCTAAATGTTCCACCTACTTGCATGAATTCGTTTTAAAAAAAGGAAGTCCCTGATGTACATGGGCCATAACAGAACAGCAAGATTCCTGAGAATAGACACTGGTATTTACTACAAAATAATCATACAACCATGACCTTTAGGATTTCTGTTTTTTCTTAGGAACAGAAATTTTAAGGGTTCATGTCTCTCATTGTCTTCCTATGCACTATTTCTTTCCAGTGACCCACAGTTTTTCCTGCTCTACAACAGGGACACTGGAAGGTCAACAGACATCATAAATGTAATAGAATGGGAAAACAGAAGAGCATATGGAGCCCAAAATGCAGCTAAAATGCTTTGTTTCCTCATTCTTGTGGTAAACTGAGTACATAAAACTCTATCGATTTTGCCAGGCTTCTGATGTTCAGAGGAGAATGACCACAGTATAGTCAACAGCAGAAATACAATATCCTTGTCATGTGGCACAGATGTTGTGCTGTCTGGCTGACAGTATTTCCTCTAATACCTAACAGAGAGTATAACTGAAATCAACAGGGAAGGTCTTGCCAATTAATGAAGACCTGCCAATTACTATCTTTTCATCAGCACATTATGAAAGAGCTGCTTGCTACAGAACAGAAATGCAGAATCACAGTCTTTGTCTCTTTGCATGAGTGCACATACAAGATTAAAAAACCACTATGAATCTACAACATTAAATCAAACTGTTTTAAATAGTTCATGGTCTAATGAACAACTGTTGAATATCAACAGACCTCTTTTCTCTGAATGACGAAATAAGTTGCACGCTGAGTGAGATATTTTTGTTGATTAGTTAGTTCATATGTTAGAGTGGAAAGCTTATGACTACCTATTTTTCTACAGTATTTTGAGATTTGTGAGTGAAGACAATCAAGAGAATAAAAAGCCTTACTGGCTTTCAGTAGTTCAGGGTGACCTGGTTTTGTTTATTTCTAGAAATGCTTAAGAATATTAATGAAAAATACCATCTTTAGGTTTCAAGGGAGGCATTAAAGTCCAGCTACATTTTTCTCTGAAGACCTCTGTCCTAGCTTGTTGATGTTTCCAGACATAATATACTGGAATATATTCCCCTGCTCAATGACAGCACCGGAATTTACCATTTCTCCTCAGATCTGAGACTCACATTGGCCAGTGGAATTCACCATAATGTTTCCATCCAACCTGACCACAGTGGTTCATTATATCTAGAGAAGGAATGCTGCGTATGCTCCTATGTACTCCTCCAGCATCTATTACATATGCCAGCCAAGAGCATTAATATTTACGGTTTATACCAATCTATGGACCAAAAGCTAAGGATTAAATAAGAACAGGCATGCTAAAACAGAAGGTCCCTCTAGTGCAGTATGTTGTCTCCAACAGCAGCAGCAGAACAGTAAGGCAGGGCAAGCATGAGGTTCTCCAAGTATAACTTCTATCACTTTCTCTTCCTGTCCCTCTCCCCCTGCCTCCCCTGTCTTAAATGCAATTCTCCTGTTGATCTGTCTAGTCCCTACACCAAGTTGATTTAAACTTCAGCATCCACAACATCGTTGGCAAGGAGTGGGCCAATTATTTACTATGTAAAAATTTATCTCCTTTTATTTTGAACATGGTTACTTTCAGTTTCATTTCATGTCCCCTTATTCTTTCATCTTTGATTATTCTTATGATTTTGTAAACCTCTTAGTCCTTTCTTTTCCAGACTGAAGTGTTGTATCTTATTGAACCCTTCCTCTTACATAACGTATCCCATTCAACAGCAGCCTTCAGTAACCATTACATGAACTGCCACTCCAAGTAACTCTTTCAGATACTTCTCATTTTGTCTGTTTGCAAATAAGATTCAGAATCACATGTGTCTGCTCCTAAGCTACTGAAAAAAACAAAACAAAACAGATAACTTAAACCACACAGGAAAAGCTAAGGTGGGGTTTTATTTTCAAGCTCAGTAATTCCCTTTTTGATATATTTCCAGAGAGGAGAAAGGAGAGAAAGCCTTGTTAAAGAAACTTGTATTTAATAAAAGGGGATAAATTCTGAGATATTTTTTTTCCTATAGAGTAGGCATACAAGGACCTTAAAAACCTGATGGCATTTTCCCTTGGACTATGAACTTAGACTCCTTCAACAGTTCCATCTATACCACTGGGAACTATAAACCACTTACTGCATATGTCAAAATTCTAAGACCCTCCCTAAGCGCAACTTTTTCCCCTCAGATACTGTACAGAAATATAATCTCTACTGGGATTTTGAGAGCATTTTAAAGACATTTATCTCTAAACCACTGTTTCAATTACTGGAACACAAACATCATACTCTTGGCTTTACCTGATCTAAACAAGAGAAAGAAAATCAGATGCACAATTGTTATTTGAGACTTTGCTCCTTTCCTCGCTTATA
>JAOXNG010000042.1:37618336-37628504 GCA_028566535.1 Scolopax minor | reverse complement strand
ACAGAACATCTTTAATGTAAATTATGATAGCTTCAAAATACAAATTATGACATAGGAGTGAATGGAGAAAATCTTAATCAACAGATACAGAAGTATGGATTTCTTTGTAGCAACATATAGCTTTAATAATAGCTATGATCCTTAAATTGGCATGTAATCACCAGTTCACTGCTTCTGAAACAAATAAACTCCAGAAGATTACCTATGATGGTTGAAATCAGGGCTGGGTATTTCAGGAGGCACATTGACTTGCATTCTTCAGCTCAGAAGTCTTGCAAGTTCCAGAACTATTCATAATCAAGCTGATAAAAGGACTGAAATCTCATCTTCCTGCATGCCTTTACTGTTCTTAATGTGTAAAGAAGGTGTGTTTGAAGTTAAATTGCAAACTGGAAAGTTTCCATCTAGATGCCAAAGATAACTGCATAGAATGAAGCATGGCAGTATATGCTCCTGTTGGTGAACCTTGTATACATCAGACATGCAATTAATATAGACTGCATACAACTCTTAGAATCTACAGACTAAATGACTGAAGTCCCAAAATTAATTACAGAATAATTACATGTTTTTTCTCCTTTTTTTAAAAACTTCTGGCTGTACCTTTACACTTCCCGCTGTGTTGGGATCTAAACAAGAGAAAGAAAATCAGATGCACAATTGTTATTTGAGACTTTGCTCCTTTCCTCGCTTATAGTAAATGTTTGTTTATTTTTTTTTTAAGATATGAAGCTGTTCTAACCAGCTTCTCAAAGCTGAGAAAAAAGCATGCTTCATCCATTAGTTTCTTTTCAAACCTCCTAAGGAGATAATTAAGCATTGCAATTGATTGCAATTTACTAATCAGACAGTCTGCTATACCTTTTTTTTTAAACCCATAACTTTATAGTTGGAAAAAATGAGGTGGAATGTCCAGTCAGATTTCCTTAAATACAATTAATTCTAAATTATTCTTGGGCTTGTTTTTTTTTATTTGTTGTGTCTTGTCCAAGATTTTAAACAGATAATGAAAAAGTTATGGCACACAGTAAATTCATTTCATATAAGAAAACAGCCAGCATTTTATCCTGTCCATAGTATACCACTGATTTTCTGGCTCACTGCTTTCCCATAACCTCCACCGCCATTCTGTGTTGTTTATAAATGATTAAAAGATACTATCTCAACATACATGCTTTACCATTATTTCAGTCTCTTGCAGCAGGTTTGAGTATAATGTTCCAGTTGTTGCCCAGATAAATATTGTGGGGAATTAAGCACCACTGAGCCATAAACAATTTCCTAAGGGAAATGCTTATTTGGAAACAAACACATGAAAACATTTTTCACCGATGCTTTAATTTAGTTTATTTTTTCTCTGTTGTTGTGTATGGTAGCATTGCTGAAAGGTTTTAATGAAGTTTAAGGATTCCACAGCATAAGGATACCACTGACATAATATGTGATATTCACAACAAAATTCTAAAATCAAATGCTGACTCTGATCTCTTAAACCAGAAACCTATAAAACTACAAGCATGACCTCTTAACAGCTTGATTCAATAAAGCTCCATAGCTGGTATTATAGCCAGACAAATTGGGATCCCTTGCCTTCAGAGTGCTTGGACTTGTTGCCTGGCATTTTGGAATGAGTACAGAGCTATTAACAATACAAGAAATTTCCTCCAATCATCTAAAGTTAAGTGGAAATCATCTACTGGAAATAGACAACACAAGAGGATCTTAAGAGGCATTTCCAAAACAGTGATTTCACCACTTCCAGCTGTGGTCCCTTGAGTTTTTAATTTTCTGTGGCTTTTAATTGGTTTTAAGATTTTTTGAAAAGTCTGTAAACATGCTAAACATCACAGAGCTGCCTTAAGTGTTCTGTCATCTTTATTTTTATGATCTGCCTCAATATCAACTCTGTTTCCAAATCTGTCAAACTAACACAACCAAAATCACTCCTCTCTGTCTTCCTGTCATACCCAAGCTCTTTTCAAGATTAAGAGATAATACGTAGTAAATCATTCATCCTGAAACATAGTACAGGCTTTAAAGCAGGGCACTAGACTCAAAGGGAAGACTTTGCTAGGCTTGAAAGTTTTTAGGACAGGTAGGCTGAAAGTTTCAAATTTAATTTGTCTCAAGTTGCATTTTTTTCCTCTTTTATCACAAGCTATACAAAGCAACTGTTTTTTTTTCTGAAGAAAAGAGGTCCTTCTGAGCTGGCAACAATGGACTTCAGCCCTTCTATTTTCATTTGGCTGGCAGGTATTGCTCATTTCCAGCCTATCAAGAGGAGAAAAAAACCCAAATACTGCCTTCACTCCCAAACTTCCTCAAACTACAGCAACAGGAGTTCATTTAGTTCCACTTTAGCATCTATTTGGAGGAACACCTTATGGGAAAATGTTACAGTAATCATGTTCTAGCTTCTTGTCTTGATTCTATTCTTTGCAAAACCTTTTCGTTGAACAAAAGAAATAAAACAGTTCCTCCCTCTCAGCAAAGTAAAACCCAACCAGACACCACCAGAAACCAAAGAAGACCATCCAAATCCAAAAACTAACAAACAAAAACCAAAACCCAACTTTTTGAATCAACATACTTATTCTCATGAAAATTTAAACCAAAAAAAATGTTGCCTGGACTTTGTTGTAGGATGGAATTCCTCTAGCCTAAGAGAGAATGACAGATGCAGATCTAACTGTCCATCTCTATTGGTGCAGCACTGCACTTGCAGCTCAGCACTATAGCAGAAGTTACAATATGAATTTTGATCCTGCCTTATGTCTTTACCCTTCTTCCCCTATATAATGTGTTGAAGTTGGTTAGTTTTGGTTTTCACAGTTTTGATCTACTAACATGGCTCACTTGGTTTCTTTTATCTGAAAAATGCACGTAAGTCTGCCATATATCAGTATAGTCAACTTAGACTTATTTATATAAAAGGGCAATTCTTAAAATTATTTGCAGAGGTAGAAAAGGGTAAGAACATTTCATTCAACTAAAAGGAACAGTAAGTACTTGTGTTAATCAGCATTTTTTGATGCAAGTCATCAAAATCTAGATTCATGGAAGTCTTATTTGTCTCAGCAAGGATGAGCAATTATATGTTGGCTTGTTACAGGAAATTATATGTTTTCTTCAGTGTGGCACTTAGCATTGCTTCAGTTTTGAGGTGAGGATCAATCAGAATCTCCCTTAAATTTTCAAGGATGGAGTACTGTTGAACTGAGCAGGAAAACTAATGGAAAACCACCAAGTTTACTTTGACCATAGGACTATATACTTGTGCTCCACCAGACATCATTTCCTTTCAGCAAGAACCTTTACAACCATGAGCGTGTGTTAGTTACTATTTCCCTAGTCTTTTTCCTTTTGTAAGTGTGTTTTCATGCAGCATTCATCAGACCCACTGGGGTCTTTTTATGGAACCACAACTGCTATTTTATAAAAAAATGTATTAGTTTTTTTCCCCCTCCTAGCCACTATCTCTAAATAGAGAAATCCCGGGAAAAAACATTTCAACACATTAGAATATAATCAGCAACTAGTAATTTGAGCTAAAGTTGGGGAATAATCAACAGCCTTATAAGAATTGAGCATTTTCTCTCAATCACAGGTTGCAGCAACTGACTGGCAAAGAGCTGTCAGCTACTCTGCTAAGTAGAAACCTCTAAGCAGTTTTATTTTTGTAGAGTATCACAATGTAAGAAGAGACACACATTTGTTACTTAAAACACAGTATAGAAGAGAAGCAAGATGAGCTGTAGGTTACAATACTCTTGCAATGGTCATTGTTTTAATGTTTATCTTGTTATGCTTATTCCACAGGATTGCTGAAAGCTGCAGTTTGTTAATGCCTGTAGAAGGTGGGAATATCCTCCACACTCCACAGAAATAGAGTATTGTCTTCTGATATTTTTTTTTTCTGGTGTCAGCACACATACTGCAAGAAATTAAAAATCCCTTTTCAAAAATACACCTAAGATGGGAAGCATGCATATGCAAAATACAGATGTAAAAATGTTCTCAAATTAGATGAAGCACATAATGTCACAAAGTAAGATTGCCATTCTCTTACACTATTCCTTAACATAGTATGAGATGGGTTTCACATATCTAAGGAGTAATTCCATCTTGAAAATGGGAAAACATTTCTTTAATTTGGGAGAATGTGCCAATTAAACCTTATTTACATGAGAAACATTGATGAATTTTCCAATCTCTAGAAAAATAATGGTATCAGAAAGGTACTGCAGCAACTGAAGTGCTAATATTGCCTGCCTGCCAGCATCTTTGCCACAAAGAGTTAGACAAGTCAGTAATTATAATTCAGGAGCCTAGCCCCAGGGAAGCACTGCCAGTAGTAGCAATTACTTTTCAAAGTGAAAAAAAATAAAATACTTAGAGTCAGCACTGGTGTCTATGCCTGGAATGTTTTATGCAGAATCCAGAAGCAAAAATTGATTAGCATTGTTTGCTCAATTAATGTAAATAACAATCTTCAAAAAAAGTGTCTTAGCCTGACAAACATGAGCCATTTTTAGAAGAAAACTGTAATTTCCCTCTTTCTCAGATATACAGTATTTCAGAAGCAGCTATCATCTTTCTCTCATACACACAAAACTAGAAAAAAATATCGTGGTTCTTTTCCTAATAATATGATTAAATGTTTCCAGTCCTGCACTTTGATGGACTCGGAAACCAGTTTATATCCTGTTCATAAGGGATTTTTGTTTAGCATTTCTGAGCTCATTAGACAGGTTTTTGTTTTATACCTAACACAGTGGGAAGAAAGAGTATGGCTGATTCTCTTATAGATTGCCACAATACAAAATGTGTTTACAGGCAACAATTCTTTACAATTTATCAGCTTACATGAGATTCCCCAAATAATCTTTAGTATCTGAACTACTACTGAAGAAACAAAAACTCGGTTTTAAAATATATATCCCTCATTTCTCACTTATTTCAAAATTGAACCAAAGGAGTTAAGGTGAAAGGAAGGAGAACATGCAACTGAGAAACTGGATGACAGTTATCAGCATAATGAGAAGAAATTGTTGCCATCTCCATGCTAGATTTTATCTGCTCCCCTTCCCTGTCTCTTGCAGCAAATGACAGTAATTACTGCGTAATGTAGCTTTTGGGCACAGTATAAAAAAACAGGGGAGAAAGGAAAAGATTAGAAATCTTGAAGCTAGAAAATCATTCAATCTCTTTGCTAGATTTTTGGTGTTAACAGGACCAGATTAATTCAGCTAGTTTAACTATCAAGAACTTAAGATCAAGGTGTTGTGATGACAGTGGAATATATTCATTCTATGAAGAATCTAAAAGAGCTCTGGACCTCATGAAAAGCTCACAGGTGTAACCTATTGGCAGAATTTGGCTCTTTATGTAATGATATCAGATTGTACATGAGGCTTGATTTTTCCTCTTGCTCAAAAAAAAAAAAAAAATTGATCTCACCTCCTTGTGTGCCTGTGTGGAACAAACAACACTGATCCTGGTGAGTAAAATCAACTTGTGGCAGGTTCCTTTGATGTTAGCATACTTCTATGCCACTCAAAAAATATTATCTTTGTTAGGAGAATGAGTCATGTTTTTATTATTCTCTATTAACATGAAGAAATTATTCATGAACATTAATCATGTGAAATTCTTTGCACTTGGCTCCCTTCATAGCTACAAGATCAAAAACTAACCCTTTCACTGCTCGTCTGGAATTTACAAGTATCTATTTAAGAACAAAAAAGGCACTATAGATGATTGTATGACTTGTAAACATATATTATCTGTGTTTGCAGTGTTAGGTTATCTAAATTAAATGAATTGCTTAAATCCGTATAAACACAGATTTACAGTTCAAGCTATTTAATGATTGAAAATTATTCCCAGAGTCTACCCATAGACCCTCTGACAGCAAGCAAAGGCAACTGCAAGATGCCAGCTGGTCATGGCCAGTAGGTAGCCACAACTTGAAAGTTAAGTGATAAGAGATGCTGATTCTCCTTCTCTCACCAGCTGATGTTGGGAAAAAAACCTCAGGGAATATAGTGCACTTGGACTGCTAGCTCCATTCCATGCTAATCACTTAAGATTCCTCTGTGAGGTTTAAAAAAAATGTGGATATTTGTAGGCAATGAAGAGATGTCTTCCTTCTGTCTCCCTTCCTTCCCTAATTTTCTCATCTGAAATATTGTGCAAACATCCTCAAATTCTCAGCATAACAAGGTTGTTTATTGTCAATTTTCTGTATTATTCCTGTAGCCTTCCTCAATATCTTATCACAACCTGGTTATTTTCCCTTGTTTTCTTTCCTGTTCTTCCCATGATAGTAAAACAAATACAATTTCTTTATATATAAAAGCGCTAAGATGAGAGAAGCTATTAGTTCTGAAAGCAGGAGAACACTCTAAATGTTTAATTATCTGTTGCTCTTCTACACATTCATTGTCAGTCTTTGCAATGAAATCTATTTATCTGGGTATACTGAATTCTGACTTGTTTTAGGATGAGAAAGAATAAAAACAAGTGATAAAATGCCTCCTACACCAGGAGTTCCCCAATTCTTTCTTTTACTGCAGGATAAAGCTACTATTGGTCATTACATTTCAAGAGGCTTACATATCACAGAAAGTACAAAAACTTAGGCATTCTCTGTTGCATGGCAAATTTGGTGGTGGTGTAGTAGGAAGAGGAAGAGCAGTAATCAAAACAGAAACTTCATACTGAGCAATGCATGCAGTTGATGCTTTTGTCCAGATTGTACCGCCTGCTTTGTCTTCCTCAGTCCTTTGGTGAAAGAGACTAGAGATTTATAGATTTATTCTTCTCTGGCACTGATACTCTCTGAGTATGTGGCAGAGAGCAGCATATTCTACTTTGCTCTTGACCCAGGACAGGGTGAAGGCTGTAGAACAAGGCTACAGCACAAGGCTACAGCACATTTGTGCACATTTCAGTGCTAAGCCCAAAGGAAGCCTGCAAACCAGCTCACTGCTTTCCAATTCTTAACAGTACCCATGACACTTTCTCCAAGACTTTAATACGCAGCTGGCTGATAAACCATCCAAAAATCTAGAGCAGAAGGGAAACTACTGCATCAGCATACTGTAAGCACCATAGGGGGCCTACAGTCATGGACCAAACGATCAGGACAGTCGCATAACAGGGAAAAGCGCCCTTTGCAGGGATATTCTCAAGATCTTTGGTACAGATGCAACATCAAACAGTACTGGTGGTGTTTGCTGTGGCTGCCTTGCAAACCCTGGCTTTGAGGGCCAAGAGTCTATAATGCAGCAGGGATTTTGGACCATGCTTCCCTGCCAAAGAATGCCCTGCACTCAACAGTCATAAACTGTGATCCTTCCTACCATTAAGGAGTGTACACAAGAATCTGATGCATGCATTAAAATCCAAGCCATTTACTTAGGATTATTGATCACGATACACAATTTCTATTACCTCTCCACATTTTTTCAGTCTGTCTGAATCCCTGAGCACCACTAATGAATAGCAATCAGGCAATTAGTTCTTGACAGATGTTCTTTTCTACCACTAGCTTCTGAACACAGCAAAGATTTTGGATACGGTAACTCTTTCAGAGTATACCTGTGCCATTTTGGTATTTCATGTCATGTCTATCTCTAAAAGGTGATTAAAATGTGCAGATCAGACACCAGGGACCAAACAACATGCAGTTAGCTCAGCCATGCAAAACTGAAGATCAGCAGTGCCTAAAGAATGGTAACTTGTTTGTTGCATCAGGACAAAAATCACAAAATGCCCATACCAAATGATGCAGATGGTGAACCTATTAGAATTTATTGCTTGATATCTGGCCAATTTCTTCTACCCTGGATATAAATTGACATGATAATCAAATGCTATAAGCAAAATTAGAGTTCACTGTAATACAGCATGTTATGTTCAAATTTCAAATCAGATACCATAGAATAGCTACTGCTTTATGATTTCAAAACTTTAAAGAAGTTACTTTTATTGACACAAATTGTATTGACATCAAAAGTATTAATGAGATACCTCAAAACCACACACACCCCAAATTCAAAATGCATACATCCCACAACACAGATTATTTTTATTATTATGAAACCAGCAGCAGATTTGTTTGCTTTGATTGAAATACACAGAATGAAAATTCAGACTTTCTCTATTTAATGAGTTGTCCATTTATAACTTATCTGGTTTGATTTGGCTCAAGACTTGCAAAAGCAATAAATCCTTACGGAATGCCTAAGACTCTCCAGCTGAATACACTGCTTACAGAGTGCTGAGCACACGCTTTAAAGAATAACAATCACAATCGTTACCAGCTTCTCCTTCCTCCTCTCCCTCCAAACAACTTTTTTTGCACAGAAAGAATGGAAGCTCTATTTGAAAAATACCTATGAGGGATATCTGAGAGTTATTTCCTGTCCTTTTATGATTGCCATTATATTAATATTTCTATGTGTAGAGCAACTACTGAAAGATGTGTAACATGTCAGTGATAAGGTTAAAAACTGAAAAATTTGCTATTATAAGAGTAAGCACAATTTGGTCTGATTCATATCTTGAACTCTCTTTTCTAGGCTGAATTTAGCATGTATTTTAATCTGTCATTATCTAATTTTGAAACTATTCTCTATAACATTAAAAAGGAACAGTTTTTAACCACCATAAGAAGAAACAATTCTCCATAGAATTGTATATGAAGCATCTTATATCTTTATGCCAGGTTCTGGTGAGACGCACAGTCAAATTCAGAAACAAGCAAAACTAAGAATCTGTTAATGGCATCTCTGTTGTGCATGGGTGGATGTGCAGAAGTGTAAGACGCAACCAAGTTGGGATTACAAAATGTCAGACACTAGCATCAAAATGTGGAAGGGAACATGTCCTCTACCACCACACTAACTTCTTATTTTTTTGCCACTGTGAGCTCTCTCTGCCCTATCCAATCTATAAGGAAGCTGTTGTTTCTGTCATCATTGAAACACTGGATCAATTTTGCTGTTTCTTTGCTCACCATTTCCTACTTCTATCTTATCTGTACAGCGTCTGTGTACATCCTGATCTTAAACTAGGCACACTAGAAAGAGGTGGAATGGAAGAATTGGTGGAAGTGACAGAAAAAACCCAGCAGGCAAAAAGATTGTTAAAATGGGAAAATCTCTTAATAGATTTTTAAAATAGATTTTTAAATAGATTTAGTCAAGGCTACAATTCAAAATTAATGATTAAATGAAGGCTTTCCCAGCTAAAAGCCAGTAAAGAAAACACAGGCTAAATACCTGATTTTTTGTGGGATTTTTTTTCCTGCCTTTTCTCTGCTGTCTCCTTTCTTGAGCCAATAAGTGCAAGGAAAATCAACCCTGACATCCACTACAGCCCAAAAGATTACGTCCCTGTTCTTTTCTGTGAAAACTTTTCAGTTTCTGAGGGACTGTATAAATCCAAGATAGATGAGAAGAGGTATTTATATTCTAATACTGTTGAAATAATGTCCTTATGCTGCATAACTCCTCATCCAAATACCTGCTGACTATGTTCCCCAGTTGGAATAGGTTGCATCCAGCCGCATTGCCTGGAGAACACAAAAAACAAATGCAGAATCTGGCATCAGTGATTCAGATGACTACATACTCTTTTCCATGACAGCTATTCAAAATAATCAGCATTACTGAGCTTTACTAATGATGCGCTGCAATCTGTATTCCAAATCCAAACAGGATGCATTTCTCCTTTTTCATCCCTAACAAACATAGAGAGTATAATGCATAATAGGAAGGATTAGGCATTCAGCAACTTACAGTAAAATCCTGTTTGCTTATCAAGGAAAAACAGTTGTGGAGAGCTGGATTCCATACTTTTTTTTTTTTTTAAGCTGTCATTTAATATTTCAGCAATAATAGGAAGCTACTACATGATATTTTCTAACTGGTAACAAAACCCAAGTATTTTCCACTTGCTTATGTGTTCAGAGAACAAACAGAGTATTCAGGTACTTTTTTTAAAAATGAAACAGGCTACAATACAGAATATTACTGTGCTGGCAGAACACGAACAAAGAGAGGTGTGAAGAGATTTCACCTCAGACAACACTATTCAGAAGTCTTGTTAGTCCCAAAGTTCTTGATTTAATGCTTTTCAGATGGAACATATCTGAATG
>JAOXNG010000042.1:37605614-37616521 GCA_028566535.1 Scolopax minor | reverse complement strand
GTGAGCCCAAAACAACATCAGGAAATGAGCCTTTTTGGGGTAGCCCTCTGCTGCTGGGGGAAGGTGAGAGACCACTTCACAAAGCCACTTGCCTGTGATTCTGCCGATTGTCCCGTGGACGTGGTTACCAGCAAAACCGGCGACGTGGGCGCCCAGGCTGTACCCGATGAGGTGGACATTCTCCAGCTGGAAGAGGGGGTTCTCCTGCAAGGAGGAAAAAGAAAGAGAGATAATTTGCCTCTCTGACTTTCAGGGCATCTGGCACCTCTCCTATCGCAGGACTCAAATCCAGTTCTAGGAAGAGACTGGAGGGAGGGGGCAGACAAACTTCTAGACCCAATATATGGACCCAAGATCTCCATTTTGTCCCTCTCTATTCTTCAATTCATTCAATTCTGCAGCTCATTCCATTCTGCATCCTTAAAGATCCCTTTCAGGGAAGTGAAGGTGATTGGAAGTTCTTATATTTACCAATTAAAGAAAGACAAACTTCAGTAACTATTAGCAAGAAAAAAGGAAAACATTAAGAAGAAAGCATGTTTGCCTCACTTTACTAGACAATCAAGAGTGGAAGATATTTTTTTTTCTTTTGGAGTTAGGAACTGAAGATAAAGATTGCACCCAGGTACAAACAACGAGACTAAATTCTTTAGTCTGCTAAAATTAACAGCTCGGTTAATGATGCAGTGGGGTCAAAATTTTGCCTTGCACATCACGCTTATTTTTATGTGAAGAGTGCTCAGAAGCTGTAGGCAGAATTGGGTTTCCCGACACAGGAGCATATTCCAGACAAACCTTTAGCCTCTCCTTACTGGAAGCAAAGTGTATCATTAGCATTTGAGGTGGGACGTTAAAAGCTACAAATGGGGAAAAACATGTTTGTTGCACCCAGACCTGAAAGTAAAACCGAACCTTTGGTCATGCCTTTATAGTGTTAAAACTCTAGAACATATACACTGTAATTAACATCAAAACCATAGAAAAAAAAAACCAAAACAACTAAACAACTATCAACCTTGGTAGAAGTGGCCACTAACTACTTGGTTCTGAGGTAACTCCTCCAGTCCATCACTTTTGCACAAACATGCAAAGGATTTCAGTCTCTCTCTAGATACCGATTTTCACAAGATCCTAGGCATTTAACTTTTAAGAGAATTCTGTCACCCCATTTCGTTCTTCCCCACTCCTTATCTAATTTGGCTGAAAACAGAAAAAGTTGTTTATTGGAAATTTAGTCAGACAAGATGGCAGTTATACATGTCATATTTGTGTAAAGCTGCTTTCCTTGGAAAATAAAACTAAGATGTGTAAACACCCATAAATGATCACAGATTGCCATCTGTTTCTAATGTAGCATTCAGAGTGGAATAAAAGAATCCACAGAGAAAGATTTCCAGGATGTAGCAGTAAGAGGCATCTTTCTTCATCTTAAATGGGCTATATGCACATATTATTTGAGTAAGAGATCTTAGACATAAAATGAGACAGAGATTAAATCAAATTGGTCACAGGACAAGAAAAAGTGGAGTAAAGAAACTGGAAATGAAGCCTTCCTGGACTTTTATGTGACAAAAGTGTTGTCAATAAACATCAAAAACTTCACAGTTCTTTGAATGCTTCCTGTCTCTTCTCTCACAGAACACCTTGCTTTGAGAGGACTAACCATGTGAACAGTCAAACTATGTATATTCAATGTGAAAATAATGCCCATCACCCGGTACGTTGAGCATCCTATGGGATGGAGAATGAGACAGACACCAGCAGTGGTAATACTGTTTTCTCCAAATCTCTCTGTTCACATTTCCCATATTATGTGGCAAAAAAGATGCTGTGTCTCTGCCTTAACTATTATGTTCATAGTTAATGAAGGTGTATTTTGGGTACTAATGTGTCATAAAATTGGATTTTGGGTTTTGTACGTGTTTCAAGACTATGTTTAGACAGGAGATTAAAAGTTGCAAGAAGCGTTGGAGTATGAATTAACAAAAGAGCTGGCTGAAATGCAGAATTTTTAGGTAGTTGAAAAGTTATTTTCACAAGCTGATTCAATTCTACTTGAGACATACCCTGAAAAAAAGTCTTTCATTGAACAGTCTTGTTAGTTAAAGACCCATGGTGCTCCTTCAAGTAAAATGTGCTGCCTGAGAGGTGGTGGCTAGAACTGATGTGCATCCAGCCAGTTTTATTAGGCTGTACTAAGCAATGTCGAGACTAATCAGCCTTTCATACCTATTCACTGTACATAGTCAAAGTCATTTTATCTTGCACCTATATTTTCAACTATTACCTTGTTCCATGAAAATATTAACCCAATTAAAGATACTCCTGTGGCACATTTTAGATTATTCATCATTTTTGGAGATCTTGTAACCCTCTGAACAAAAATAATGTTGCATGCAGAACATTATATTTTTGTTGGAGTATGGCTGTGGGAGACATATTATGCAGAAAACAAGCAAGATAATTATTCAGCTCTATTTGGCAGCACTTAATCCCTAGCTGAAACACTGAGAGTTTATTTTTCCTCTAACATCTCAAAAAGCAATTAGATTCACATCAAAACAACAAAAAATTAAAGATGGAAGACAGGGTCTATGAAGTAAGGTTTCTACAATGGGACATCTTCCACTCTGCACAAAATTATCAGGGAGATATGGAACTGCATTCAGATATTTTGAAAGGATTTGTTTTGGTTTTGTTTTTAAGGAAACATTAACTCTTTGAAGCTTTTCCTTTTAAAAGGTAGGTAAAACTGGTTGCTCTTTGCCAGTGAGATCAGAACAAAAGTAATTGAATTAAAGAAGGGGCTTAAAAGTAACTGACTTAAAGTAACAAAAGTAACTGACTTAAAGATGGTCTAGTGGGAGGTGTCCCTGCCCATGGCAGGGGAGTTGGAACTTGTTGATCTTTAAGGTCCCTTCCAAGCCTAACCATTCTGTTATCTGTGAAGAAAACATAAATTACAGGCAATTTTACATTTCATTTTACTGCTGTATATATGTATTTTAGGAAGGGACTGTAGAACCATTATTACCCGAGATTCTAAACATGGACTAGATAACCAAGTATTAGTGTTAATTTCTCTTCCTAGAGGGGGGAAAAAAAAAAAAAATCTTCTTTTTGTCTTCTCTGCTATCTAATTCATCCAAGATCTGGAGAAAAATGTCTTGTGTCTTTGCAGTCACAAGCAAAGTTTTTATTCCCTTGTTTTTCTATCAAAGCTTAAACAGTCACTGAAATGCTAAACAAACCCAGATTTTTGCAAATAGATTTGTATGTAATGCGTTCCAGCAGGTCCTGTTCTTATAAGGTGAAATGATTTTTCTGATAGAATCAAATGAATCGTATCTCTCTGGCTTTAGCAATACCTATTTTTCATCACTAGTACCTGCATGATGCTACCTATTTTGAAATTCTTGCTTTCAAAAACAGTCAACCAACAATTTCTTGGACTCATGGAGGAATTTAGTTTACATCTACTCTAAGAATGATAAAAGTCTCTAATATTGCAAGTCCACCATTTTTTTATATCACCAGATAGCTTTTAAAAAGGGGAAGAGGGCAGTGATGTAGTAAAGTGAATTATCAGGATGCTTATTTTGCTTATGAATAAATATAGGAAGTGATCAGAGTATTGACTGGTCACCTGTCTGAAATGAAAAGGACAATTGCGTTAGTGAAAATCCCTGATAGTGATTTTGATTATTTGTGTCCAAAAAAAAAAATAAATATTTATATATAAAAAAATCATCCTGCACTTGGACACCAGACTCAAAAAAATAAAAAATAAAAAAAAAGAAAAAAGTTTGCACTTGGTTGCTATGGAAAAAAAGAATGAACCCAATCTAAAAGGTATGAGGGAAGTGCCAGTCATGTTCACTCATTGCACATCAGATTTCCAAATTAACCTTTGAAACAACATTTGCTTTTATTCATTCTGACTTAAGCTAATGGGATCAAAATAACTTCAGAATATACTATTTCTTTTCCCATTTCACATAGTCACAAATCTTTTATTAGACAGCTGTGACCTTCAACACTCCAGTAAATGTTTTTTACTCTTTTAATTTTGCCTTACAGCAGATACTCACCACTACATAGAGCATGCTGATTAGCTTTTAATTGGTTAGTAAGGAATGTACAGAATGGAAGCCTGTACACTGACCATTGGCACTGACCATTTTCAGCCTGTCTGGAAGAGAAGTTTTGGCAGTCTGTTACTTGTCACCCAGATCCAATTCTTATCTGGAAAAGTAGATCTAAATGAGAGATGCAAATGGATAAAAAAAATAAATAACAAAAAGAAAAATAAAAAAAAGTAATGGTACAACAAGCCTAGAGATAATAATCTGAAGTAAGTGTGGGGTGTTTTTTTTTTCCTAGTATTCCAGTGTGTGGAACTGTCATAATGAAGAGACAACATAACCCAGCCTCTTATCACTCTGGTCTGGCAAACAGCTTCTTCTCAGGCTGTTGTCTTTAAGTGGGACCTGAAACTAATGTTTCCAAAACCAAACACCCTTTTTATTCAGAAGTAATATGCCAAGCATTAACCTTTTTATTAGAAGTAGTATGCCAAGAATGAGACTGAAGACTGATTCATTCAGGGCTTGCCAGACACAAGCAGTGATGGCAATGAAGTCTAAGACTATGCAAATAGACTGGAACCAGTATTTTTTCCTGTTTGAAATTCAATAGCAGGGAGTCAAATTTACATGGTCTTTTAAAACTAGAGCGCAGGAGAAATACGGGTCAAAGTGCTGAACTAGTGGTACATTCCCATGAATCCTTCTAACCATCACCAAGCAAAGAACAGATAACAGCTCTTCACTAAAATGTAAGGATTATGCTGGGAGGGGACAAACTGTTTCTTTAAGGTGTTTATTAGAACATGGCATTGTTTTCTCATTCCAGCAGATCTATGTGTGTTGCAGAAATGATTATGCATTATTGATGTCTCTCTGTTGCCTCACGCACTTAAAAAAAAATATAAATCTTTTCTAGAGACCTGTCCAATCAGTCCTTTCTCTCAGAATACTGTAGCAGAGATTATCTCAAATGTGAAGCAATTCTCAAGTCTCTCTTGCTTTGATATTTAGGAATGACAAATTTGAGATACAAGGATATTGTAAACACTGAAAACTCATTTTCCAGCAGAATTTTGAGGAATCTCCACAAGGCTCCATAAGGCTTTCAGGAGCTAGTCTGAGAGAACTGCTTTAGTAGAACTTGCTTATATCTCCCTAAAAAGGTAATGGTCATTTGAATCACTCACAGAGATATCTGGTATGTGTTGCAGGCAATAACATGGAGTGCAAACATACCCATTTGGACAATTATAAAATGCAAATGCCTTAGTTCATTTTTTTCATAAATGAACAGAATTAATGATTGAGGAATTTAAAGAGTTTGTATTGATTTTGTTTGATTATTTAATATACTTCTTTAAAGTCAACAGATACACCTTTCTTTAAGAAACTGGAGGGAAAAACAGGAAACCTGGAAGATACTTACAAAATAATTTCAAAGAAAAAATCTGCAAATTCTTCAAGCTGTTAATGAACTAGATTTTAATAGACTTTGAGATGGCGGATGGATACTAGGATTGGTTTAGACCCAAGTCTTGAGGCAACAGCAGAGTCCATGCTCTGTTAATATTGCTCCATTACAATAATCATAGGCACAATTACACAGGCTGAGAGTAGCAGAGAATCACACTGTCTAATGAGTAGAGCCCAATGGTGGGATCATATTAAGGGATGTTGTTCTGGGAACTATTTTACATGCTGCTGGACAACTGGAGATTAACAGAGGTCCAAAAACCAGCTGGTTCCTGCTGTTGACCTCAAGATGTGTTGAGGACAAGACTCCCCTAGATAACACAATGACAGTTTCCCAATTAATCCTTCGTATTCTTTGATATATTATGAGGAATAGTAATAGATTTATCCAAAAAATTTGTTTTCAGTTAAAGAGATAGATTTCTAAAGCATGAAGTAACTTAATTTCCCAATCTGAACCAGTAAATTCTGCTAAGAACTGCTGTGTTGCAGTAGATGACCTTAGATCCTATACATATGCCGTAGATCTCACAAAGAGGCATGAACAATCTCTAAACCTCCTATCCTGGTCCAATGATCACAAGTTGTCTAGCAACCATTTCACACAGCATAACAGCCAACACTAGAGCCTGTACTGAGAGACTGCCGCATCCTTACAAATGTTAAATAGGTATCTCACATTCCTATAAAGGAAAAATGGCTGAAGGTATAGTACTAACCAACAGTTATGGTGCCACAGTTTAAAAATGTTATCTCTGTAGCTTTTTTTCTCTGTTACATTTTGTCCCCTGACTGTCCCTGTTTTGTCCCTGTTTTCCACCTGCACCATTTTCCCAATTCTCTTTGCTCCCTCAAAACAATGAAATGAATCTATTTATATACAGATCTACTAAATAGTAGATTAAAAACTAAGAGCACAAACAGATGCATTTAGGTAGACTTATTCAGATATTTAATCCACTCTAGTTATAATTATAAAATAGCTATATCAGCAGAATAGAGGAAAGATTTCTGACTCAGTAGAGTAGAGCTGTAACACTGAATTTATTCAATTGGGTCCAGTGTCTTGGTTCATTCAGCTGTAAAGGATTAAGTAAGCCTCCAGGGGAAAAATTATGATAAAGTGCATAATGTTGGAGAGATGCAGGTGATACTTGTCTGAAGATTGTGATAATTATGTGTATCAGCTGTTGACTGACCTAAGCAAAGGCAGGGAAAAGGGAGCAGGAGAAAGAGGAATATATTTTATACCAACTGACCCTGCATCACAGGAAAGGAGACATCTAAGATTTCACTTTGTGATATTTATTTTTTTTACTTATCTACAGGATTTCCATCCTCATTATTGCTCTAACTTTATAGCTTGCTTTTTTAAACAGCATGTTAGATAAATGTTATTGACTCTACAAGACACAGACAGAACACCCTTTTTGCTCTTCATATACACCAGAAGAAATTACTGACCACATCTGACTGAATTTTGCTACTCTGTGTCACTACTTTGCGGAATGATCTCCTGTCTATTATTCGAAGACTGAGCTCAACAGCTCCAAATAAACTGTTATATCAGACCTGGTGAGTATTACTGAGACTCATAGAGAATTTTGGGTTGGAAGGGACCTTTAAAGGCCATCTAGCCCAATCCCTCTGCAATGAGCAGGGACACCTTCAACTAGATGAGGTTGCTCAGGGCCTAGTCTAACCTGACCTGGAATGCTTCCAGGGACAGGGCACCCACCACCACTCAGGGCAACATATGCCAGTGTCTCACCACCCTTGTTGAAAATAATTTCTTCCTTATATCTAGTCTGAATTTACCCTCTTTTAGTTTAAAACCATTACCCCATGTCCTATAGCAACAGGCCCTGCTAAAAAGTTTTTCACCATCTGTCCTATTAAGCCCCTTCAAGAAACGCAAGGCAGCAATAAGGTCTCCCCAGAGCCTTCTCTTCTCCAGGCTGAACAACCCCAGCTCTCAGCCTGTCCTTATAGCAGAGGTGCTCTAGATCTCTGAAAATTTTTATGGCCTCCTCTGGACCCGCTCTAACAGCTGAGGACTCCAGAGTTGGACACAGAATTCCAGGTGGGGTCTCACCAGAGTGGAATAGAAAGGACAGACTGCTCTAACAATCTTAACAAGTCAACAAATCGTTCCTGCTCTAGTTGCATATATATAAACTTTTAGGAAAACAAACAAACCCAAGAAATCAAAAACATGAAACATCTTTTAAATGCATAATTTTGCTTAACGCAGATAAAAATAGCTGGACTGATAGTAGTGGAACAAAGAACATATGTAGAAACCTGAATTATGGTCGAGCCATCTTTGCACTATCTGAAACATTCCCTCTGACCTAAGGTGATCGCTTCTTCCTCAGCACACTGATTAGTTGCTTTTACAAGACCTTGCTGTCATGGCTGAGGCTATAAGCCAGGGAAGCAGTCAGTGATAATTGCAGCTTTTATTAGTATGAATGTATATTTAATAAGAAACAGGATACATTTGCAAGAAAAATGATGTCAGTTTATGAAAGATGATAATAATGGCTAGTCACTTGGGATTCATAGCCTGCACTTCTGAGTTAGATACATGCACACCCACATCAGACTCCACAAATTGGACAGTGTGCATCCAGAGAGCTGAAAAGTTATGTTTCTAGATCTTAAATCAAGTCATTGCCTCTTTAGTCAAGGTGATAAGAGTTTATCACGGATAAAAGAAGATCTAATAATGATTAGTGAGAAAAGGGTTATTTCTCAGTTTACAAGGAAACCATGAGTCACTCAGCCAGGTGAGCTGAGAGCCACTGTGTGAGAGAGGCATTGCCAACAGTTCTGAGACAGGTGCTGTGATTATTTTTGGAAACTGATTGCTGCCAAAGAAAAATAAGCAGGCCAAGTTTGGGGTGGGGTTTGGCACAACAAATTAAACAAGAAATGTTACGATGTACTGAATCCCTCTTACACTTTTTGACCTCCTGTCTTCTACCAGACACAGGCAAACACCATTAGAAAACATCAAGAAACACAATCCCTTGTGGAGAGACCCATTCTCTACTCCTTCAATGTGTCTGATCTACAACCTGCTGCTTTTACCCAGAGGGTCCTACACTCTATATCTCTGAGCAGTAATGATATAGCAATATAGGAGCTTCTAAGAATGCTACAACAAATATTAAGTATAAGAAATGGGATCAGAGCATGCACTCTGAGGTATTTTTATAAAAAAAGTAGAGTAAAAACCCTAATTATCACACAACTTCTGAATTTCAGACTACAGAATCTAGATCTCCTTTACATTGACTAGGAAAGATTGTATGTCCAAAATAGCTATAGTCCAAATGAAGTTGGTCACAGGGACTTCATCTATCCTCATTAATAGAAGAGGATGGTTCTCAACCAAGCTAATAATTTATGAACTAACCAGTAGTATCACTGGTCCACCCATTAAAAGGAGCTCAGTCAAGATATCTGTAGAAAACAGAAAGGTTATTAAAAAGTAGTTCTGGGACTCCATAACTTTCAAAAGTGTAAGTGGTTAAGACATACAGGACAAGAACACTTACATAAAAAATTAACTTTCACAGTGTGTTTCACAGCACCAGGAACACTCTTTCCTTACACCATGAGTAGATTAATATTGTCTTTAACCTAACCAATTGTGTGCTATTTACTTCCCTGATAGCCTTGCATGCTCATTAGCACAGAATTGATTCTCTCTTCAGGCCTCTGCTATTCAATCGCTTGTCAGCTTTATCTCAGGAGAACAGGTAATCATTGTGGCTGAAAGGGTCAAGCTTGCCTGCTTGGCATATTTAAACATGCCCCTGGCAAGAGCAGTCTCCAAGAATGCACAACTTTGAAGTACTCTCTCTGGTGAGATTCTGAACTGTCATAGGGCTATCATTACAAAGGCTGCTTCACGATCTCTGGTAAATAACAGTCATGTATTAAAGTTCTAGAAAGAAACAGATATAAGTCTGGGTGGTGTTTTAGCCTTTTTGTGGTGTATATAATACAAGGCTGCATATAACACTCAGGTATTTTGGCTGCTTAGAGCTGTCCTTCGGTAATTAACTCAATGCCTTAGTTAAAAGGAAGAAGATACTTAATCTCCAGGAACAGTTTAGTCCCACCTAAAGGATTTTTCATATCACAGAGTTTGTTGTCCTTGCCTAACTAAACAGGATATTTGAGTTTTTCCACAGAGGTCTATGGAACAAAACCAATGGCCATAACATATTGACACTCCTTTCTTCTCTGTATGATCAAATCCTGGTCATCCTTCTGTGTAACCTATGCAGACAGACCATTCTGTACAGTTATATGAGACTGACCAGATCTGACAGCTCCCTAACATATATATGGTGGAGCTTTAATCTCCCTGACCCTTTTAATCGTGTCTGTTCCCAGTCATGCAGTTCCACCTCACATTTGCATGGCCCTGATGCCTTTCGACTGAGCTGATTCAGCTCATTAACCCAGAAGAAAATCCTGTAATTTGTTTTGCTGGCTTAGTAAACCATGTCAGATCATGGCAAGGTCTGATGAACATGTGAGCTATTGGAACAGGGTGCTCAAGATTTTGAAGAGACTGCTATCATAATTTCAACCAACCAAACACAGGAAAAACCCACAAGCAAACAAACAAATCAAACAAACAAAGCCAACACATATTTCTTATTATATCATGGCATATTTTTCAATACATTGAGGAAGACAAAATCTACTGCTTTTTAATTTGGTGCATAGGTATTCTATTTTATTCACTAATTTAACTAGACACAACTACTGGTTTCAGAGAATTTAAAACTGCTAACAATGAATCTGTCTAAGGGTACAAAAGGATCATTCTAACTGTCTCATGGAGGAAAATAAGGAATAAAATTTTAGAAAAAAATCATATTGTGCATGTTAAGCAAATTATTTAATAAGACACCTAAGGGCAAGCTAGTCAGAACAGAAACTCTTCTGATATTGTGATTGCAAGTTTAAGCAGATGCTATCAAGACAGATATGCAGAGGAGTTCATAAACAGAGTGACATGTGTGCAGTAGAATCAATTCACACTCACGTAGTAACAATAATACTGGGCTAAGACATGCCAGTTGTTATATATGATGGTGTGAAATTTTGCTGAATTTTAACTTTAAGGCGCATCCTCTAGGGTATTTGTTGGATAAACCCCTTGGAACTGCCTAATAGTCCACACAGTATTAATCAATTATCCAATTTGAAGAACAGTACATCTGGTACCACAACTCTCTACCTGTACAGTGCTAAACCCTCACAGAAGTTAGTTCCTTCATCAAGATAGCAAACTTTTATCCTCCATCAAAGTCTACT
>JAOXNG010000042.1:37585728-37605514 GCA_028566535.1 Scolopax minor | reverse complement strand
GTCTACTCTTCTAAAATTAACTGTTTAAATGAAATCCTTGTTAGCTCCTAAGAAGTGACAAGAACTTAGACAGGAAGGGTATCAAACATGGTATCAGATGCATACTGAAATCATGACGAGTCTTATCTGGTTATCTCATTACCTGACAGAATACCATGGAGAAAAAACAACTGTCTATCCATCACACAGCCCTTTGCTTTATAGGCAGGATTAATCAAACATGCTCCTAATGACTCCTTTCAGAATGTTATTTATGCTGAATATTCCACAGTTAGACCTTCCAAACAATGGGCCAAGCAACACATTTAGAGCTTTGCAAATTGTTTCTGTCGCCCAGACTAACATATCTGGACAGGAAAACCTTTTCAGTGTTAAAATGCTGCACTGAAGCCCTTGGTGTAAAGTCTGTGCCATGACACCAGATTATATCACTGTACAGTTATCACTCAGCTCTGATATTTCTGTCATGGATCATTAGCCAGGTGCTAAGGAGACAAATGGCAGCATTTGCCACTTGACAGCTTGCACTGGTTTTATACCAAGAGATTATTTTATCAACAAACTACAAATAGTTCTACCTTCTTGATTCACATTCTGCATGTTTATGACAATTCTGTAAAGACATTAAAGTAGAAAATTTTAGTATAAAATGAATTATTTTCTTATGCACAATTATCTCAAAGTTTAAAACCCTAACGTCAATTTATCTGCTATATTAGGAATTTCCAGGTGTACTTTACTCGCCTTAAACTTCATGTTTTCCATTTCATTATACTGCTCTTCTGAAACCAACGAGATAGTATTTTACAGTACAGACAAACATTTTAAAGCAGTAGCCGCTGCCAATTTTCAGTAGCTATTTTACTTAAGGCACTGTATGATACGTGCAGGTCAATGACATCAACTGTCTTCTCATTTTGCACCCACAGCAAAGAAATTAAGTTAGAGTGGTTTAGGATGGTCTGATACAGTGTGTGCACTTCCAGTAGCATTACATGGATGCACTCTCTTTCCATCACAGTAAAACAGCATTAACCACTAAAGGATACAGGAACTTGCCTAAATCACTCGAATGCTTTACAGCAGGGCAAGAGCTCATCTACACTGTTTAGGTATGTAGATTTTTTATACTTAAGTCCATGATGACTTTTAGATAGATATGCTTTTGCTTTACCTATAGCCTATATCATGCCAGCTGAGAAACACGTCTCCCTTCTCTTCAAGTGACTGGGCCAACGCTTAAAAAAATAACCAACCAAAGCACAAATATTTTATTGCAATTATAGTAGCCATCAGCTAGCCAGATTAAACCAAAACATTTTTAAGCCTTTAATGTAATTTATTACTTAAAATCAGGAGACAGTAAATAATTATTTAATAGGTTCCAAAGGTGAGCATAAATAGAATAATTAGGTATGTCAAGCAATAAATTTCTCTGCTCAATCCTGGTCCAACAAAATAAAGAGTCTTTGAAAAACAACCAGTAAGACTCAGATTCTTCCAAGGCCCAGACTAGCAATTACTTGAAGTTTTAATTGTACTTCTCAGGATTTGTATAACCTCAGGAAATAGAGAAGCACAGGTAGATTTGAGTAATTGGTTTGAGTTAGCTTATGTATTTATGTATTTGTAACAAGCTTAACACATTTCCTTTAAATAGCCTCAGACTTCTTAGTTAAAATGCAATTGTGGGATTCAATACAGCAAGACTATATGCTGCAAAAAACTGAGGCAAACATGTCCACTAAGGAGCTGAAATGTATCTTCAACTGAGACTTAAGTGAGAAGCCTTCTCAGAATAGCACTCTACACAATCAAGCATTGTATTGAATAAATACTCTGAAAAGCAACCACAGTTTGAGCAATTTAGGCACACAGCAGTTACCCATTATTTAGCAAAGATTACCAATTTTTAATGTATATTCTCCTGATCTCTATGTATTCCTGATGGTAAACAGTATATGAAACAGCAAATAAATAGGAAGGCTGATATAAACATACCACAGTGAACTTAAAATAGAGAAGCTACAGTATGATACAGTCCTGAAATCAGACAGAAGCTGTAATTTAACATAAAAACTATTTATGAGCATATATGACATTTGTCTTTGGGTTTTTCCATAGTTAAGTTACAATTAGCTACAATAAAAAACTTAATACATTATTGCTTAACTTATGACCTTATGCACTTGCAAAGCAATCTCAGAAAAAAGCAAACCTATCCCAAAAAGGGATCTGGTGTTGTAACGAAGAGGAGACTGGAAATCTTATGTCATGATGTAAAGACAATCTTCTCATCCATAGCTAAAGAAATAAAACTTTTGAAAAAGATGAGTTACAGAAGATGCGAGTCTCAGATTAAAAAAACCTCAGAGAACCTAAAAGACAGAGAAAAAGCACTGACTTAAAAGAACATAATTTAGTCCACAAGAATGGAAACAAAGGGTAAATTATCAAGAATTAAGCAGAGTTGGCCCATGAAAGGTAGTTAACTATTCCGATAACCTTACAGTGCAAAATATAGATAAATCTGATATATATATTATAGGCTTCGAAAGGCTTTGAACGCTAAGAGTTTTAAGGTCCCCTTTCTCTTGAGACCTTTCTCCCCTATGAAAACTGGTCATCAGTTTTTAGCCTGTGTTTCTTCTTTTTTATCCAATACCTTGTCCACTTGAGTTCTCTGATCTTCTGGTCTTGTGATAGCTTGTCTAGAGACTCTTTGGTGAGGGACTTTGTAGAATATATTTTAGCACTCAATACAGCTGCATCTTCCAATTCCACTTCCTTGCTGACAGCTCACAGAATGTAAATAGATATTTTTTTGAGTGATGACTTCGCTTTTTTTTTTTCATAGTCATCTCCATGTCCCCATTTTCTACCTACTTGGCCAATATGGACACCAGACTTAATAAATTCTAGTTCCCTAGGTACCTTTAAAGTCTCACGTAGATTGTGTGATGCAGTAGCCACTATCTGTCATCTTCTCTCACACTTTTTCAACAATAGGTTACATAACAGTCAATAGCTCAGCTCTTAATTACTTTTTGAATTTATGGATTAATACCATTTCATCAGAAGAACATTGCCAGATGAATTTGTATTTATATTGTTAGGAACACAACAACTGTCAGAAAAAGTGAGACCTACGGTCCATCTAAACCTATAATAGATGGTAAAGACCATAAATAACAAGGCAATAAAGGAGTGATTCATCTCTGTTACATTGTCTCTGTATGCATTGATTGTGCAGCAATTCCGGAGATGGAAAATGCATTCAGAACATGATTTTGTAGCCACAGGTGAATTTTCCTTGTATGAACTTGCCTAAGCTCTCTTGAACTTTTCTATTTTTTCCTGACAGAATATAATTTGCAATAGGTTTTGCAATGGAAATGATGAATTGCATTAAAAAAGCCCAAACAACACATTGTTTTAAGATTCTGTCTGCTAAACAACACTGAATGAAACTGATGGGAGGAATAATAAATAAGCTTTATCTTATTTATCATCCATACAATAGTAATATTTTATAGAAAAAGCAGGTATGAAAGTCTAATTTTCCAATGCCTTTTTTTGCTGTTAGATAATCATACATAAACATGTATGATACATAAACATCAGTAACATCACAGTCATCATGCCCTTCAAAGGTCCAGTTCTAGAATATCTTCTCCAAACAACTAGAAACTTTTGATATTTCCCAAAGTTGCACCTTATTAGCTAAAAACCTGTGAGTTTTCATGAACGTTAAATAGTAGTGTTTATTGAACTGAAGATGCAAGTTTTTTCTTATGTAGTGCATACAATGATGAATAATTAGCAAAGTAAGTCCTGGGAAAAGGCCATAAAAGGACCAAGGTAACTGCCTAACTTTAAGCACACGTATTAGACAGGTGTAGATTTCTACCGCTTGTTTTAATGCACTTAATTGATCATATCTGATGCACAATAATCCTTTCAGTAGTTTCAGATTGTTTTACATTTTGCTAAGACAAAATGGTTTTTCAATACCCAGACTTGCTGAAATACATGGAAAAGGGAAATAACTGTAAAGTACAAAATACCAAATACATGAAATCAGTGCTTCACCAACTAGAGCCACTGCCTTTCAGAATTAAAGACTGAATCTCTTATGGCATTTTTAGAATAATTACTGTTTTCATATACAATGTTAAGGAATCTCATTGCTTTTAAGCCAAATATACTTCTGCTCTTTATATCTTTTGTTTTGTTTACCAGTATAATCTTCCCAGCTCTCATGTAAAGATTCAGAAAAAAATGTTACATAGTAAACTAATCATCCTTGGTATTTGTTATCATTAAACAAACTTTACTGATTAAACCAGACATATGGGGCTAATCGTGGCATCTTCTGAAACCTTTTCAAAGAGATATCTGTCATATTTGGTATAAGAGTATCTATAATTTCAGGAAAAAACCAAAAACCTTTTAGGTAATCTGTAAAAAACCTCCAACCTAACCCAAAACACTGCACTATCTTTGATATCATTAATCACTTCTTCAGTTTTCTGCAGATAAAGTCAAAATAAAAGTTGAGCTTTCACCTCAGACTACAACTATTCTTAAAGAAGGATAAACAAATCAAGCATCCAAAAACCCCCCACTAGTTTGTGTATCTCAGTGTGGAGCTCCAACGAGGCCTCTCAAAAAGAAATGTACAAATGACAGTCACCATGGAAAAAATGTAAGTTAATATCCCTGAGAGAAATAATTTTCAGTGTTTATATTCAGTAAAAGCAAGATGAAAGTCTACAGGTAATGGCAGACAGCAAATTTGACATCTGTTTGCAATGTAATATGCCTCCAAAAAATGGAAAAATATGATTTCTAACTACCTATCTATCACAAATCAAAGAGTATTCTCTTAAATATCTCTAGAAAATATTTCAATAAGTTTTGGGTAGTATATTGTAAGAAAACCATGGGAGAATTAGAGGGAGTTTGGAGTGAAAAGAAAATAAAGTTACCTGGAAAAAAAAGCCAACTTTTTTTTTTTTGAGAGGATTACAGTAGGCTAAAAAATAAAGAAAACAACACAAGCAACTTGTTTGGATAAGTGATGACTAAGAATGAATAATATATCAGGCATAACATATCTTTAGGCTGTTAACTTCCAAGTGAGAATGGATTACCGAGTGTGTACACAATGCATAACTAGAAACAGGGCACTAGATTATGTCAAAGAAAATGCAGGCTATATAGAGAGAAAAGCTTACTGACAGGAAAATATGACACTTCTCAAGAGAAACAATAGGAACTATATATCAAGAAATTGTAAGACACTTCAACTCCAGTGCATAAAAAATAATATTACGTAATAGATTAACCT
This sequence comes from Scolopax minor, assembly GCA_028566535.1. Lineage (NCBI taxonomy): Eukaryota > Metazoa > Chordata > Aves > Charadriiformes > Scolopacidae > Scolopax > Scolopax minor. The sequence continues at coordinate 37,600,161 of JAOXNG010000042.1, read as the reverse complement.
GAGATACACACTTCCCAAAACCGTACTAACTTTGACTAAAGTACAAGCTGGCTCCAATAGAAAGGTATCTGCTTCCCAATTCTTCTGCTTGATAAGGCAGTAAAGGGAAGCAAACACTCTCAGGGTCTGTGACAACCTTACAGTGACAAATGTTTCCCCAACACACCCATGATCCCAAAGACAGTAATAATTCAATGGTTGAGTTTAGAAGGGGCATTTGGTTCTACCTCTTGCTCATAGCATACAAAACTGTTATCATATCCAGCCACATCCAGTGAAGTTCTGAATATATTCAAGAATGAAGATTCTACTGTCTCTCTTCCCAAATGCTTACAGTGTCTGTCTGCTATCACAATGAATTTTTCCTAACATCTAAGCAGAATTTTGTATGTTGCAACTTGTGTCCATTGTCTCTTCTCGGAAGTGTACAGTGAAAGGACAAAGAATATATTTTTTCTTTTTATTCTCCTCCATAACTTTCCCTTAAGTAGCTGAAGATGGGAACTCCACAGCTTTCATATTTCAAGGATGTGATAATCCCAGATCAAGATCTCATTGCATGGAAGGTGATCTTAAAGAAACGTAGCTCTATTGAAAAATAATAAATAAATAAATTTTAAAAAAGAGAGAGAACACTGGAAGTCTTAGGTACTCTGGTCCTAACCAGAGTATTTAGATCTTTAGATCTGAAAGATTTAAATGTTTTAGTTGGCAAACTGGTTTCTGACATAACTGAACAGTCCCTTTAGCACAGGGGACATCCAGCCTTCTATCAGGACAGGACATAAGCAAAAAGTACATTACACAGTTGCCAGCTACAAAGCCTGGGTAGATGACCCAAAAATCAGGATAGTCAGTTTTGTAAGTTTTCTGAATATTTTTCTGCATATTTTTCCTCCAGAATCTTGAACCTTTACTTGTCATCTATTAGTATGCTGCTGCAACCAGCATTTTAACTGAAGTAGCCCAGATTAAGAAAAAAACTTATCCCAAGTTGTCAGTTCACATCCACACCTTTATATTTTTTTTTCTAATCAGTCCCATAATTTTTTTTCTTCTTATTGCCATTACAATATTTTAGGCAAGGATTATCTGTAGACTCTGTTGTTCACACAATGGCTTGCATGGTGGTATATTACTGGTACATAGCTGGAATTTGTGCCACTGTAGCCTAAAAAATATCACATTGGTATGCAATGTTGTGCTTCAAGTCTCATTGCATTTGCACTGAGCAATAAAGCACTTGTCTTTAAAGAACTAGCTTTTGTCTAATTCCTGACAGGAGCCACCAAAGTTATTTGAATGCCAAGCCTCACAACACATGTTGAATTTGACAATCCAGTTTTCAGATCTCTACAGATCAACTGGTAAATTTCTTTAACCTTTCTTGAATTTTAATGGCCTTCCGTTTCATCCGACAAGTATCCCATAAAGCTTGCCTTAAATGTGTCCTAATTTGGGTTTGCAGACCTGAATGCCCACTCATAAAAAGGAGAGTGTGCTTGTTCCTAAACGCTATTAAAAAAATATATATATAAAAATGTGTGTATACAAAAAAACCCCACAAATTAATTTCCGAACAATACGATGATGAATAGAGGTTAGAAAAGGTCTGGTGCAATAGAACAGAAATGTACTGGTTGTCATGGTGAATAAATCTGTACAGTAAGCCAAGCATTTTATTTAAACTGTTATCCAGGTATCCTTGAAGGTATTTTGTTTTGAAGAAAAATACAAAAAAATGTATTTTGTTGACATGAATACATACAATATAAAGTAAAAGTCTTTTAACTTAACAGAAAATATTTATCATTTTAATATTAAAGCAAAGTCAGGTAGAATGCCACCAAATAACCTGCTGGATAAACAAGTTAACTAAGGCTAAATACAGCATGCAAGTGTTTCCTATATCTTAGGTAATGAATATTAATCCAGGAGCCATAATACCTTGCCATTCAAGCTCTCAGTAGAAAGCATTGAGCAAACCATTTGTCTGACAGATCTTTTGAAACAATACTATTGGAAGCAAATATTATATTCTTTTCCAATTATTTGATCTATATGTTAATTTAAAGAGATTAATTTAGTGAGAGTGACACAACACAAGCAAAAGATGCATCACATAATAGCACTCTATATGCCCACAGGAGAGCTAAAGATTTTTTGCACATTCTTGATCCTATGCTAAGGTAGTTCTTTCTGCAATTCTCTCTACCTTTTAGTTCAGAGTCCAACAACGGAAATCTTTCTCTCAGTCAGTTCTAAACGCCAAAGCAATTCTTAGTATTTTAGTGCTACAAGAGTATCCTATGTTCTTCACAGTTTTGTAGCTCAACTTCATGCCTTTGTGGTCAACAGTACCTATAGCACAAATTTATCTTCATTCTCTTTCAGCTGCTGCTGCCTGGACAGTATTAGAGGCAGCGAAACACCAAGTGTATTTGGCAAAATACAGAATGTTGCCAAAGATTTACTTAAGTATTTTGTAAGTAATATGTGCTGTATGAAGTCATCAGTTCCCACGACATGACAGCAATAACCTTGTTGCTGCTATTTTAAACTGTAGTCAGGCCTTGACTTTCCAAGAATATTAATTCATTTGAGTTCACATTGCAGTAGTTACTGTAACTATAGAGAATGCTCCAGCTTCTGGTGAAGAGCAATGCCTTGCTAATTTTAGTTAGGCTGTGTTTCATGCAAGTTTCTGGAGCACAATAGGAAATAATTAGAAATTAGCGACTTAAACCAAAAATGTCTAGAAGTCTAGAAGGAAAGAACAATGTTGCTTACAGGGTGAAGTTTTGACTCCCCTCTCCTGAAACATTTAATTTCAAATTGCTATTTTAAAATGTTATTTTAAAAAAGGATCAAACGTAGAGAATTATTTTTATAACTAAATGTTTAAAAGTCTGTCAATTTTACTATATGTCAATTACAACTACAAAAACATTCTTATGCAAGGTGTCCAAAATTCTGTCCCTTTTAGGAAGCACTATATCAGTCAAAGTTTTTCTCAGCTCTGCTCTTCTGCTAACTTCTGTGTACAATTGTGTTTTCTTCATCAGAAACAAACCACTATTTTACCCAGGGGATAATTTACAGCTTTTGCCAAGTGTTAACTCACTGAAATATCTGCTACCAAGGACTGAAGAGCATCTTTAAGAACAGACGCCATGCAATGGAAGAGAGGTCAGCCAATGGTGCAAAGCAGGCTAGTTTGACAAGTTTATCTATAGATTATCTATAGAAGGAGCAGATGTGTAGAAGCAACTTGGATCCAGGTTGGGCCAGTCTCCTGGGCTCGGAAAGACATATCTTGAATTCTCGTTTTGCCCAAAGCAAAGTGATGAAACTTTCTAACAGAAGATTTTGCAATTTCCATAACTCTTGCAAGTGTGAATCTGAATTAACTTCATATTTCCCCTTACTAATAAACCTTGGAATACATGAGATAACTTGTAGTGTGCTTTAAAATCTTTAAGATTGGGATTTGCTCATTTGGGTGGACTGTTTCCAATTTTCTACAAGGTACGTTCACTTCATTTTTATTCAATTCACTTAGCATTTTCTAAAGCATGCATTGTTTAAGGCTTCAGGCATTTATTTCACACTCAAGGACAAAGATAATGAACTTCTACTCTTAGGGGAACACATAACCAGGAAGTAGGTTGAAATACGCTAGTCCTTTGCCCGTGGTCTAGGGCAAAAGTCTTAAAAAGAAAATGTACTTACATTTGCCAAAAAGAAAACAGCTGATGTTAGGAATTAGAGGTTGAAATTCAAAGGTAAATATCTTCAACCAGAAGAAAATAAGGAAAAAGAACTGTTGTCTTCAGGAAGGTAAATTATTCTAGCAAGGACCTGCACAAATGTTTAAAAATAACATAATTTTTTACTGGAATTAAAGTTATCCAAACAAGATAGGATAGTAAGGATGGCAGTACTTTGATGGAGCTTAATTGCTGAGGGCTGGACTGGAAAACTTCTGTGAAGGAACATAATAGCCACATTAGGATTATGCCTTATGATTTTACAGTAATCTTCTTGTTAGATTGATCAGTTGATAAAGTTAAGTGCTTTCAACAAGAAAGTTTTGACTCTTATTGCTGTTTTGTTGCATATCTCATTTTCCTGTCTCTCCCTTGTGCATGAATACTTGCATGCTGAGTTGCTAGTGTAGATGGCAATTTACTTGGAGAAAACACACACCCCCAGGACCACATAGTAGACACCACAACATCAGAACTCTGGTAAAGCTCAAAGGGTGCATAGCAACCACAGCTAGTCCACCAATCTGAGATAACGCTGATCAGCTGCAGCTGGCAACAAAGACTGCAGTAGAGAAAAAGAGGGAGGCAGTGAAATGAGTCCCTTGATGGGGACACACTAGGGTTTGTTAAAGGCTTATACTTAAAGCTTGGCTCAAGGGCATCAATTCTGAGGTTCAGTATTCAGCTTTCTTCAGGATCACTGGACTAATACAGCAAATATGTGGTTTGCTTTGTGGTGCTTTTGGTTTGTTTCTTTTTTTTAATGTCCTGAGAAAATAAATCAGTCCAAAGAGACTACTACCCACATAAGACTGTACTATAGCTCCCATTTAAACACAGCATAGGAATAATGAGTTGTACTTAAAAAGTTTGCAAATAATAAACAGTCATTGTGCTAATAAACTATATATGAGGAAAAAGAGCTACATTCTTCAGTGATAAGACAACTGCGTACTGTTATTAAGGCCCATAAGTTTGTGTAGGGCAAAAAAAACCTATCCAAAAACCTAAAATCCAAACCAAGACTACTTCCCACAGATCAAATCTCTGCTAAAGAAGATATTTATCCTTTGCACAAGTGCTATGTGCTATGAAATGCAATATGTACTATTTTTCTGGGTTTTTTATATGTCACACATAGTTATTGCTGATATAAATAATAGTATTGTCACAATTGTTGAGGACTTCTGGAAGCTAAGCTCTGGTCTTAGCAGTTAATAAACAGTACAAATGGATTATAATTATCATCCCTTCCTTTTTGATTTTTTTTGTTTTTATCTAAACAAAGTGAACAAATGCTTAGTTTGTTGTACATTTAAAATGCAGGGAAGGGTTACAAGTGCACAAGACCCAGGAATTCACTCCATTCAACATCCACCCCTTACCGCTTGGGCCAGGTAGTCTATGAATTATTTTCCTATCCAAAACGAAAGAAGAGATCTTCCCCAGAACACAATCACTTCAACAACTTCAGCTCTAAATTTACAAGCAGCTGTCACCAACCTACAATTTGAGGTAACCAAGATGCCCTGAACACTGCTTCTAAACAGAAGTCAGGTGAAAAAGTATTCCTAAAAGCCTGTACCAGAATTTCTCAAAATACCTTTCTTGACCTACCTTACCACTGTAGCAGATGAGGTATCTTCCAGGAAGACAAACCTTAGACCACATACAGTTGTCGTCAAGCAAGACTTTCATCCCTATATCATTAATCTTTTTTTTTTCAGGTCCTTACTGAATATAGTTTTTCTTTTCAATATAAAATCACTTTCAGCTTTTCTTTTTTTTTTGTTTCTTTCCTTCTCTTCTGTTCTTTCTGAAAGCTCTAGACTAAATGGAGACTTGATGGTTATTTTTTTTTTTTTAAAAAGCCCAGCACCCTCCCACTTCTTACTCAGGAGCACTTAATGCTTAACTGGAACCACCTGTTTGAATTCTCCCTCTCTTATTTCCTCTGGCACAATTCAGGTGTGTGAAACCCAATGCAAAAAATACTTTCAGGCTGAAATACCAACTTTTGTAATAGTGAATAACCATTTTTGTAATAAAATCAGTAACCCACAGGGTAGGGAGCAAAAGATTGTCTTTTTAGGTTTATGTGAGCCAAAAGATCAAATGACTTACATTTAAGTACTCTTCTTCACAGGCATTCTCTACACATTGCCTAACAACTTTCCTGAATGAAACCTTTATATATGTCAATGTAAGGTTAAAACCAAACATACATTTATCTTTCGTGATAAATTAAATGACGTGGCATAAGCATACTTGTTTTCCTCATTATCAGAAACCACCAGCCAAAGACCCCCACAAAACAAAAACAAACAAAACAAAACTCTCCACAAAAATACATGGAGTGACAAAGAAACCAGCCTGGTCCTTCAAGCTGAACTCTGCCTTATAGCATGCCTGGTGTGGCTGCAGGAAAAAATGTGGTGAATGAGAGGGGTATCACTGAGCTGCGTTTCTTTTGGTGTAATTGCCAGCCACATAATCATCTCCAATATGTAATAATCTATTTCTGGAGTTATTTCACACCTCTTCTATAATCTCTTTAAAGCAAATGAGATGTGAACATCACTTCTTTCATCCAGAAAGGTGTTATTCTAGAGAAAAATGACATAATCCAATTAAAGCCAGGTAAAACACGTAACTCTAATCAGACTGACTATAAAGAATTACTGTGAATTCAATCTGCAATGTGCATACAACATTCTTTTCAAACATGGGACCTGAACACACACAAAGTATAGCCAATTCAGAGCTTGGAGAAGAAATATAACAATGTGTTTCAGATTTATTTTAATTACTTGTTCCACCCTCAGCTGTCAATGAAATTTGAGTGAGTTTTTGAAATTTGGCCAATTATTTGCCTATCATATAGTCAAAATCATCCCCAATATCATGAAAATAATTTCAGACATATATTTTACTATAATCTTCTGATATCATACAGTAATTATCCAAAATCTGACTTGTTTTTGTTAAAAAAAGTCATACATTAAAAACTTCCTGCTCCTTGCAACAATACTTATACTTGTTTCTTAAAATTGGAAATTCTCAAGTGTCTATCTATGCTGTTAACTTTTTTTTAACAGTGAACTCCGAGTTTAATTCTTCAGTCTGTTATTATGCATTTATATCACTGAATTTCAATTGAAAGCAACATCAAAACTCATATACCAAATGAATACATTCATTGCAAATATGCAGACATACAGACAACAAATGTAATTTAAAATTGCTAAAAGAGTAAAAATAGAATAATTGATTTCTTGCCTAACAAAAATAGTGAGAGATCTGACAAAATAAGGAATACAAAATGAAAATTAAATGGGTTTCAGAAAATAAAAAAACCCTAAGAAACTGTACATGATTTTTTCTAATATTAAGAATAATAATGTAATTAACTCAGCAGGATTTAATGATATAGCAAAGCAACAGATGAGTTAGCTCTTAAGTAATAATGTTATTAATAATAATTATTCTTATATAAAAATGTATTTATTTTGATTAGCTTGACTTTCAGTGATATTGAGCAGCACAGTAGACTAATACTGAAGCTGCAGTAACCAGTGACTTCCAGAATGAGGCTACTGAAGTCCTAACCCCAGCTGAAGAACACTTACTGTCAACTTCTTATAAGGTAATGGCTATGACAGTATGTAAGTTGTCCTAAGTAGTATTTAATTCCAATTCTGTTGTCCTGATTAATTTTATCAATAGTTTTAAACAACCAGTCTCTGAAAACAGTATCTCATTTTGACACCTCTTGATGATTTTTATAGGATTCCTCAGCAGTTCAGAAGAAATCATCAGCATATTATACATCACAATTATTAAAAAAAAAATCCACATTCTCTTTTAATTCATTATCTGAGGAAAGCAGACTCACATATTTGAGTCAAATCTCTGCAGCAGAATTTGATACTTTATAGCCATTATCATATTTAAAACAGAATCAGCAAAAATGCAAAAGCTTTGTATTGATTCAGAATAGCAAATTAATATTTCATCCTTTCCTCTAAATGTCTGACTCCTAAGGAGCTCACAAATGTCATACATTAACAATATGAATGCAAGCCTACTTAGACTTTTTTTTCTAAGTTATCCTCATATGAGTTATTTACAGGCAAAATCTACAGCGTCTAGAGGTCATATAACAAACTATCAAGAGGAATAATGCATAACATCTATTCAAAGTAATCAAGGACAGAGACAGTGGCTGTAAATTACATCCTTGGTGTTTACTCAGACTTAATCTCTGGGAATAAAAACTTGGAGGAAAGACCAAGGAAGGAATTATTCAACATATGATTAATTTATTCATGACCTTATTTCAAAGACATACTAAAATCATAAATTAAGGTTCTATTGGAATAGAAACAAATAAAAATATGCAACAAAATATATTATATTCATCTATTCAGAATCAGATCTATTTGCTTTTTCAGAGAGATGGAAAATTTTATAGCTGTTTGGACTCATGAAGTTGATTTGGTTCCAGTGTGGGAAATGGAATTTTGGTCCCCAGTCCACAAAGTTGTCAATTATTCAAGGCAGTGTTGCTTAACTCCTAAAAAAAAAATAAAAATAATCATATATTCTGTGGGGTTTGCCCTCTAATAGAATAAAACCAGGATTAATCCATTTTAATTTTAAATAATGAACAAACAAATCCTGATCTGAAGTAACATTGCAGGAAAGAATTTTATAATAAAATTGCACAACAATTTGCAGTACTACATTTTAGTTGTGACAGTGTTTGCCCCAGCTGTTAAGCTCTGAATGCCTGTTTCCCAAACTGGTGTTGCATATACCATTTGCAAATGTAGTACATATTCATCAATGTCAAATTCAAAACCAGCCTCCTGAATATATTTTGTACTTTATATTCTAGTGGGCTTTAAATCTTTGTTTAAAGGCTTCTGTCTGTTCTTTTTATTCTGGAATTTAATTTAGTCTTGGAAGGTTAATTAGGCTTTAGATTTATAATTAGAGGAGTGAGTCAGCTCTTCCCATCCTGTGGCACGGTCAGTTTTATACTATAGTCTCAAAAGAAGAGAATGCAATTCATAATTTTATGCAAATATCCTATCGGCTTTAAATGAAACGGAGATGGAAATCTTTTCAACTTTGTCTGTGGAAGAATCCTATGCCAAATGATTTCATTAGAAGCACTAGAAAGAATATAAAGGAACAAGGTTTTATATCTCATTTATGGGGAACTATTCACATTAGTGGACACTTCATTACTGAAGGGAGGGGGAAGCTGCAAACCAAACAGTTGTGCATCTCGAAAGGTTGTTTATACAAACTCTAAATGTTTCTCAAGTACACACCAATTTAATCAGCTTTTGCTAAAGCATTACAGTAGAGATTTCCTTCATCTTAAATATTTGTATGCAACTGATAATGAAGTGTTCCAATATACTTATTTTGCAGGAAATATTTTTGTATTTAAGTAGAAAGGAAATTAGTCTATTGTCAGAATTGTTGGAATTGAAATCCAAGATTCAATCAGCTCCAGATATGTATCTACCAAGTCTATAAGAACAAAATCCTCAGTTATGTTTCAATTTGCTATGGTTTGGTATTTTTCAGGTCACATTAAGAGGGAAATAAGAAGCCCATATGGCTCAGTAAAGAATCACATAATCTACAGGCAGGGATTGCTTTAGCTAGCTGTGCAGCACTTCAAAGGGCATGTACTCCTCTCCAGAATAGCCCAGTGAGATTCAGTAAAATTATCGTTGTATAAATTAAAGTTATTTTCTCCTCAGATATAATGTTAGGCAAGCCAAAGAGAGACATTCTAGACATTTTTGAATGTCTAGAAGAGACATCCAGAAAATGCAAATTTGTATTAAAAAAATTATTTGGGAATGAGTTTTAACTAGTTTTAATTGACAACGGCTAAGTAACAATGAGAAAGCACTGAAGCAAAGTTAACCACAGACACGACCTTGAAGATTACGGTATTTCAGCTTGTTCAGAATTCCTTTTCTTTTCTCTGCTTCTTAAACTTGAAAATAAGGAGCCCCTGAAACAAAGAATTTGTTAGAAAGGAAAACTTCCCTAATAACAAGAAACTGCCAGCTGGCTTTTAGACATCATATAAAATTTCTTTAGACAACTCAATACGAAATGGCAAAAAATCATTAAAAGATAGTTTTCAAAATATGATTTTTCTGAGTCTACTTGAACAAATCCAGATAAGAGGGAAAGCATTATAGCATTAATGCACAGAAGAGATACAGGCGATTTAAGGATCTAACAAAATTATCCTAAAATTTTTGCACAACCAACTTGGATATAAGTACTCTAAAAATGGAGGAAAATTTGACTACTGAAGTCACCTGCTGCTGCTGCACCATGGTGACTACAGCACGATCGGAGGTACAGTAGAGCTGGCAGATAAAATCGTTGTTTCCACATTCAGTTATGGAAACCTTCTAACAATCTACACAGAGCTTCCTGACAATATTCTCCTTCAAGAAACTGAAAGGTGTTACAAAACTCAATCCAAGCATTTGCTCATGGAGCACTTACAAACACACTAATGAATGCCAGTGAAGCTTTCAACACTCAAAAGTAGAACTAACAAGTCTAGTTATCCAGCTCACCTTAGTTATCACCACAAAGAGGTTAACTAGATTACTGTTTACTAGCCACTTTAAAGACATGGAATGTAAACACATAATCAATGAATTAGAAACTATGGACAGAATCTAAGTCCTCAGAAGTTTGCATTCCAATTGCAAACTTATTTCATAATAGTTTACCATGGCATTCCTGTGTCACAGCTGTTAGCAGAGATGAAGCCTGAAAACTTCCCTACCAAAACTTCTTTGAAATGAAACTTTTTCTATTTGCCTGAAGCTACCCCATCTTACATCCTACCTAACATTTTTGATCCACAGATTCCATAGTACAGTTGCTAGAAATACATGCTCTAAGCCAATTTAAAGACCCATAAAATACATAGAAACCGCTGGGAAGGGGAAAAATGGACTTTTGTATCTAAAATGTGTTTCAAATTTTGCCCATCTCTCTCTTTTTTCCCCATCTCTTTCACTGAAATCTCTTTATGTTTTCTCTAAATTCAAGTACTTGCTGGGGGAAAATATAACTGGTAGAAAAGGTCTCTTTGTGACATAAATTGTGACTTTGTTGATAAAATCTGCACGTCTGTATCAGACTTTTCAGAAAGAGCAGTGATTTTCCTTAACTCTCAAACTTCATCTTTCTATACCACGCTGACAATGGCCGCATTTCAATGATGTCTCCAGTCTGCCTTGTCTTATCTATACCAACAACTGGTTCAAAGTTTCCAGAGCAGTAGCATATGGGCATCTGCACTTTAATTCCCTGAAGTTTTTTTCCATTCTATAACACTTACAGAAAGGATTCTTAGTCGCAAAAGAATAAAAGAATAGTAAGAACTGTTCAAAGTTATGCATATGTTTGTGGAGCACAATACTAACAGCATCTACTAAGGGTCACAGCAACTCACAGGCTATGTTCATTACAATGAAAATGTAAATGGAAATAAAATGGTCATTATTGGTCATTCAGAAACAATTAAAAATCTTCAAAATGCTCCTGTATAAGGAAATTTTAATCACAGTGACAACAACTTGGCCACTAATGACTTATTTTATGTCTAAATGAAGTATTAAATGGCATACAAATGAAAGCCTCTAAAGTGACATAGTAGCTGGTATAATATTCCAGCTATAAATGTCAAAAGCATTCTGCAGTTTCTAAGTATTCTGCTCCAGAATACTTCAGGTTTGTCTGATGGAAAGCAAGTTCTTGCTACTTCTGTTCCTGGCAGTGTAAGAAGCAAGCAGCATGTTTGAAATAGAGACCAGTAGGCAGTATTCACATTACTGACTTCAGGCAAATAATCAAAGGTATTTGCAACAAACACTTCTAAAGGACAGTTCAGGTAACTTGTTTTAGAAGTCAGCCATTCTCCCAACTCCCACTACTATAGAAACAATAAAGGCTTGCTGAGCCTCTAATGTTAGCATTGAATCGAGATTCATAAACTGGGCAATGAAAATTCTGGGCTCCTAAGAAGCAGCAAGTAAAATCAATGGCAGCTAAAATAAAACAAAACAAAAAGGACAGAAGGACATTCTCCCTTCTTCAACCTAATTTATTCTAGTTTCATGCTCTGCAGATGTATCTGACTAGAATTATCTCTTGAATTCTTTTATGTCTCAACAAGCAATACATTTACTTTTGAAATAACTTAGAAATTTCGCACATAAATTTTTTTGATGTAAGTTACAGTCCAATGAAGCTGGCTTTTCTTAGGTTTCCAGAATATTTCAAAATGAGAATGAACTCAGCTGTACTTTTGGGGCCTGAATCAGGCCCACCACAGTCCCACTGGCTTTAACCGATTTCATTTCACTGATATGGCTTTTCTTATACTTGTAGCCATCACACTCTATAAACTATCAGCTGCTATTTCTTATATACCACTCTACACCTAGCAAGAAATCCAATTTTTCCTTTCTGCCCACTTGTGCATTTCAAACACTGTTCTCATGGAAATATAATGGTCAGATTTAGAGGCTTTGGCAATAGGATTTCTACAAGATCGTTTAGGGTTTTATGTCCATGTCATTAACCCTTATGTAATCTTCAGGCTTTTCTTCTTCATGTACCTTTCAAAATTCACTAGCTGTCATCTGTCTTCAAACTTCTAATAGCTGTAGTTCTCTCTCATGATCTTCACCTTAACACCCCCTTACTGGCATTTTCTATCCATCTGTCTTTGATACTCTGCTTGCCCTCCTTTGCAACATTTTCTCTATCAAATATCAAAACTGTCAGCATCTTCTTTACTTAATTCCTAACTACTTTAAAACCATGTCTCAAGCCTCTTCTGACCTGACCAAATAACATTACTGATTTTCTCTCAGCTTCTCTGTGAAATTGATTCAAGTAGCAGCTTCAGGTTCTCAGACAGTTTGCTTGTGCTGTCATTGAATGACATGAATTCAGCAAAGAGCTCATTTCTGTCTCTTAGAGAGGAAAATCCTGAGCCTATGGGTCAACTGTGTCCATATTCCCATAGATTTAGCTGACTGACTTCAGAAGGGAACCCAGGGGGAATATTTGGCTGTATAATGGTAAATGAAAAGATCCTAGGAGCAAAACAAGGAGCCAAACTGACATTGCAGCTGTTCCCTGAAGAATCACACTCCAATTTCACATCTCCATAACTACACTATTAATGGTACTAACTGAAACACATATTGAACTCTTTGGTATATGAGTCTATATATAGGCCAAGAACCTAAACAAGCACGACAAAGAGACTTCATCCAAGGTTTACAGTGGTGAGGACAGATTATACTTCATATAATGCCTGAAATGTTATCAGGGGACTTTTGTCAATCCAATTTAAGGGAAATTATTCACTTAATATAAAACAAAACCAAAACAAAACCAAACCCTACCTAAAATATCCAAGTTCCTGTACAAACCTTTTCAACTATAGGACTGAAACATATTTCATATTCATATTGTATTACAGTGACTTTGCTATTACTGCATCTTATAGTGCAATGAAAAAGTGAAATATTTGCCTTGTGTACCCAGTAGCTTGAAATTTAAAGCAAATCTGGCTTATTATTCATGAAGTTCTGCCATATGTAGGTAGAAAATAGTTGCAAGAATAAAATGCCTTTTAAAATGTATCTCTAGTTTACTGCAGTGGAATTACTTTTCTAGGTAAGAATATTATTTGCTAGAATCCAAGGAGTAAAACTGATATTTCAGATTTTTGACTTTATTGAGACCAATGTTTGTTTTTTTACATCTGTTTTATTTTTCAATTGATCTCTTAGCAAATCAGCCATATAGCCCAAAAGAGAGGGTATTTTCAGTGTTTCAAAAGAACTGTCTTTGTGTACTTGATATATACAGGAGTAACTTACTATGAAAACACTGAATTTGCAAGCCCAGTCATTTATGTGTGAGAATACTTACGGCTCGGTACTTCGATATACATTAGATATGTAATTCCAGAGACTCTTCATCACATTAAATTTTAATCATTATCTTGCTTAGAAAAATTAATCTAAACATAATTGACAGCTTTTTCCTGAAAAATGACCACTTTAAGGAAACAGTTAATTTATCTACTATGGAAAGAATAATATCTCCCCTTCAGAAGACAGATAATTGCACATCATCAAATAATGTGTTATAATCTGCATATAAGGTGGAATGAAACATCTTTATAAAGCTGGTGATTGCTTTTATCACTTCATGATGTTTGTTTCCCATGCTTTTTGGAATATAAATTATTTATATTAATTGATAGTAATATGTTTTAAATAATAGATATCATTTGAATATTTGCAATACAAAAGCATGCAGGTTAAAGTTATTAGTAAATGACATGTTATTTTCTGTAAATACTCTACAAAAAGCAACAAACCTGTAATGACTTCAAATCATTTCAGCTTAATATCACTCTTATTTATTGCACATGACCCCAATAGACAATAAATCCTCACAACGTATACTCACTTGTATTTGCAAATTAATAACCTACCCCCCATCTCCTGGTGGAGGACTGGTGGGAGATGGGATGGTCTTGGCCTCAGTCCCCATGAAATGCCTGAGTTTAAAA
>JAOXNG010000042.1:37570763-37584153 GCA_028566535.1 Scolopax minor | reverse complement strand
TTTTTTTAACATGATTGACTCTCCTGATATTATTATCATCTGCAAAACATAAGCTTATTCATATATCCTTTCATTTTTGTGTCAGAATTGTTAACATAACTGGAATACATCAAGAGGGGAACTACAGAGGCAGTATAATACATTTTCAAAAGATTTTCCATCTATCAGGAATAACTGTCATAAAACCATTCAATTCAGGCACAAATTTCAGGCAACAGAACATGAAAATTTGCTTATTTTTGCTAGCTGAGAGCATTTGCCTTGCAATATGTGATATTCCCTGCATCAGTCCCAGCCAAAGTAACTAAACTCAGTTGATGGGTATGCTTGTGACTTAGTTCCTGCTGGAATGACTGAATTGGAAAGCACTGTCCAGAGATTAGAGTGTGTATGTAAATCACAGACTTTCCATCTGACCTTGAACTGAACATGCAGGCTAAGATTCTGCCCCGCAGAATTCTGTCAAAGTCCTTGTGCCTATTACCATCTACTGTTGGCTAGTTTAGAGGCATACGATTAATCTCAGCTAAGTAGTTTTTGGCATTAACCTCCCAGTACTTCATTTTAGAAGCTGAAAATAACATCATTACTGAATCTCATAGGTTGTCATGAGGAAAGATATTACAGATGATAATATGCTGGAATATCCAGATTGAGGAACATAAAAGAATCTAAGAAGAAGAAAATTTCAGTCTCAGATCTTCTAACATCAAGTACTACAGGGTACACAAAGAAACTAAAAATACAGTGCAAATTGCACATCTCTAATCATGTCAGGATTTCCAGGTGTGAGGGAAAAAAAGTTCGGGTGTTGTAGTATTTCCTTCTCATTAAACCCTGTCTGACAAGAGCTTGTTTTCTTGTGCAGTGTCATGGTGGGAGAAGAGAATACAAGGGATAATGAAGGCAGGAGGGCTTAAACCACAGCAGGATGGGGCATTGCTGTTGTGCCCAGAACATGGCAGACAGCTCTAAACCCAAAGGCCTGAAGATGGTGGTCTGCACCAGGGACAGCCTGTTACCCTGGGCTGCAGCAGCCTTGCATTTGAGGAGGCATATTTTGGGACTAAAGGGCCTGTCCCTTTCTATAACCTACAAGATCCTTTCCCCCATGTTCACATCAAGGCTTTCTTCATATCTATATCTAGCAGCAGGGATCAGGAAAGATAGCTGCATGTTTGATCAAAATCTTAATTGGAACACAAAGCCAATTTGATTTGCAGTTCTCATCTCTGCACTTCCTTCTTTGCAAATGATAAGTGCTGAAGTGGCATTTCATAAGAGGATTCTGCCTGTGACATTCAGACATATTGGCATTTGGAAGAGGACTAAAGATACACTAAGGCAACAGAATATCTCCCTGGAACACTGCAATCTGGTCATTATATTATTTACCCTTCACTAGAAGCAGTGGAATAAAAATAACCCTAATCTGAGGGGAAAAAAAAAATTGATTGTTTATGAAAATCTGATTGTTTCCTCTTGAACTGTTTCTTCCTGACAAGTACTTAGTATGTCTCAGAAATTCTATTAATCATATTATTTTTTTTAAGTCTGGGTACCATACAACAAAGCCGCTATGACAGAATAGGGAGGGTAATACAAGACACACAGTCCAAAAGCCATGACAGTTTTCAGGAACTAGGGCTTACACATGTTTGAAAGAAAGGTAAATGGAAAATCTTAATAGGAATATGGTGAGTGGATGAACCAGTATCACAGATGGCTTGGACCTAAGGTTCTTTAGAAAAAAATGTACAGTTGAAGAAGTGTAATTTCTTTCTAGAGCACCTTATGATCTCATTTTCCAACAGATGGACATTGAATCTGACGAATTGACAATTCAATCTCCTGGAAATCCCATGGCTTTCATTTTAAAACACTGATTCCACAAACTGTACTCTAATGATATGGTGAAAGCAAGTGTAGCTCTATAAAACAGCTCCTCACTAAGATTAGAAATGAAAAAAACAAACAAACAAATTAAAAATAAGGCAGTTTTACTTAGCAAGGCTATCCCCACAATTTAAATTCAGAATTAAAGTAAAAAGGACAACAATCTATCTGCATTTCTGCATTACTCTTATTTTTTGAAACAATAAGAAAGTGAATTTAGTCCTATCTGAAGATAAAAAATGTGGATCATTTAAGGCAGTTGAATTACAAAAAAAAAAAGCCAAAAAACCCCTATCACTACTGAGGATAGTGATATCAAATATCCGCAGTAGCTTTTAAATTCTGTTCAAGTACCTCCTTCTCAGCTATGCTAGATTTAAAAAGGAATAAAGTATATTCTTAGTCTTCATTATGAATTATCAGTTTGCATTAAAAAAAAAAAAGGAAAAAAAACCCAGCAGAGCTTGAAGAATTGAGAGAAAGGGGAGGTATAGGTAGGGACAGGGAAGAGGATGCTTGAAACTTCCAAAAGAATCTTTGATCTTTACTGTGAATTGATACTGTGATTTTGAATCATATAAGATCATTAAAGTATCTTTTTTATTCACTTCATTGGACTTGGATTAGACCCTTAAAGCCTTGTCAGATAATTAATGCTATACAACATGGCTAGCAAAACTTTTGAGTATTATTACTATTTTGAACTTTATTCCTTTTTGTCAGCGGAAATAAAAACACATCACTGTCTAAATTGTTAAATCTTATGAATACAAACAAAAAGATTTATTTATGGTAAATTGGATTTTTTAAAGCAACCTTTATTTTCAAGGCAAATTTCTGTGGGTTGGTACTCACCACATTCTGATAAAGTCAGATTCTCCCACCTTGAAGAGATTCCAAGTCAGGCAGGCAAAATTGATTTCCCATCATTTTTAGCATCTTGTTTCGTGATACTGAGAAATACGCACACAGCCTGCTAGATACCTAGTATCTGAAAATTAGGTGAAATTTAGGCTGAAAAAAAGTCACTTTTTCTTTAAGACAGGAATTATTAATAGGAGGTACTTACAAATTGTTTTCTTAATTGTTCATTACTAAATTAAACTAAATTAAACTAAATTGTAAAGCAGTAAAGGGCTTACCATAGATTTTAGTGAAAATATAAATCTAAGCAGCTCATTTGAAATATTTTGGTTTGTTTTGATAAAATAGAACAGAAAAATGTACATTTCATGCTCCCTGGAGTTTTTAATATTTCTAATTGTTGCATGCTCAGCTAACTTCATTATAGCTCTCTAGATAATACTGTATCCACAATTTTGTTCCTTGGCTCTTTTCTTGTGAAATATTGGAGGAGTCAAAGTATTTTAATACTTTTTTAAAATTAACACTATACTCTCATTCATTGTGCCTAAATTCAGTACTAGTTTTGTATGTTAGTACAAATTAATACTGGAACATATTTCAGGGGTACCAGAGTAGGGTGCTGCAAAAGCTCAGGTAAGAGATAAGTATGCTGGACACAATATTCACAAGAGCAAAAGGAAAAACATTTCTCGCAGAGCTCTGTGAACTTCTGTCAAAGCCTCAAAAATTTAATGAGAAGAAAGAATCTGTTCTAAACCAAGATAGGATTAGAATATGGAAAATAATGAAATCTGAAGAAGCAGGGGAAAAGTAGTGTTATATATTTCTAAAAGCTACATTTTTAATTATTTTGAAAAATGTGGTGAAAATTTAAAAAAGTACTCAAACATCTGAAATAATGTGAGAAATAAATTTCAAATTACTACAGAATGAGTGAAGTTTAAAAAGATCTACAGACACATTCAGAGCTTCAGTTAAAGAGAAGAGGCAAAAATCAGCACTGTAAGAGTGTAATGAAGAAGGAAAAAAATCACTGAAATGCTGACAGGTTGGTGGAGGACAGAAAAAGACTTGAAAGGGGACAGAGTTCCTTAAGATCTAGGAATGTGCATCAAGAAAAAAAATATGGATAAGTGAATGGTTTTCAATCTGTAACTGGGACCCTGAAAGGTAAGTAAAAAAGGGTCATATTGCCTAATATTCCTCTATTGAAAAGCATAAGGGTTTAAGAATACAAAAATAGGTTATGAATCAGATGTCTAGGTACAAAACATTGGTGAAACACAGGAAATGCAAATTTTGTAAAGGTTTTGACTTTGATAAAAAAAATTTGTTATGTAAGTAGATATAGCCTACTGAACTGTGACTGAATGGTCAAAATCCTATTATATTAGTCAAAAATACTCATTCTTTTTTCTTTATCCATATGCTCATAGACATCAGGGCACTCAGTTGGTGAATAGTGTCCTGCAGAGTGTACCTGCACCCCAGTATTGATATAGACAGTTGGAGTATATCTACTATTTCTGTAAACAAATTTAATAATCATGGCTTTAAAACTACCTATTCTGTACACAATTCTAACAATACATATTTTTAAAAGAGACAGGAAGTTGAGCACATAAATAAAACCTATAAAAGGTAAAATTTATTTTCCTAATATACAACATCTGAATTCACTCAAAGTTCCTTGAGAGTAGAATCACATTATAGATAGCTTCATGGTGGTTCACAGTTGAGATTAGAGTATCTTGCCTAATTTATGATTAAACACCTATGTGTTAATTCTCTAATTAATACATCCTAAGCATCATAGGATGCTCTGTGATCACAAAAAAAAAGAAAAAGCATAACTTGATGAGTTTTCCCTGGCATGCAGACTATTTCTCTGTAAGATTGAAGATAGAGGAAGCAAAGCTAACATAGAACAAAATGTACTAGAAAGTATGCAAAGTAAACAATATGTAAACAGTATGAACCAGAAAACCTAAAAGGGATTTCTGGGTGCAGAATCTTACAAGGCAAACAGCACTTTGGCAACCACTGAGTAACACCATGCAAATTTACGATTACCTAGATAATAGCATGAGAAATATTAAATTTGAGTATGGATTTAGCAAAATTGGAATTAACAGGGACAAATAGTTAGGACAGGATACTTTCCTGAGAGAAAACTGGGGTAGAGAAAGGAAGATAAAGGATGGCAAATAGGAATGTCAACATACAGAAAAATTAGAATAAGGTTCAAAATTAACACTATTCATCACAGAACCTTTTTCAGTCACTGAACAAGAGAAGATGGGATCTTTGCAATAGTAGGAGTGCCAACACCAGCTGATTATAGCAAAGCCGACCAAGTGCTCTGGGATGCTGGGGGGAACCCACTTGACAAATTCTCAAGCTCTCCACTAGGTCTATATCCAAAATACTTGGTGCAGATGGGTAAAATGTGATAGAACTGTAACTCAGTAATATTTTTGTGATTAATAATCATATGAAGAGCGATAGAACTGTAAGTTAATAATAGTGGTATGTTTATCAGTTACTCTAAGAATATATAATTTTTTTATTAGTAGTGTAATGACTAAGTGGTAAACATTAAGTTTCTCCCATCAATAACATCTCTGCATTCAAAAAGGTGAGAGTCAAAAGCAGAGGTAACACCTTCTTCAGTTATACTTTACAATATTGTACAAAAATAAAGAAAATCAATGGAAGTGTCTCTCCACTCTATCTACATAGATTAGCAAAATACCAATGTTTTAACAGTAAAAAGTACTGAATTTCTTTAAGTTGTTTTTTAGGTTTTTTACTTTGCTTTTCTACAATGCATTGTAGAATAAAAATAGATTGAATAAATGCAAATGCTCTAGACATAACAACCCCTCTTCACAACTCCTCCCTCCTCCTCCCCAAATCTAGGGCCAATACAAACTATGTTTTTCATAGTGCGATCATCCACTTCATTTTTTTTTTTCTCCATAACTTTAGTTACCAGAGTTACAATGTTGCACATAAAAAACCCAATAGAGTTTTAAAATAAAAAGTTAAAATCAGAGCAATGTGGGTAGAAGTTTAAAACAAAATAATATGTCAGAAATAAAGTGCCTACTTTTTCATTGAGGGTAACTGATTATAAGAATCAATCATCAAGAGATGGATTTTCCATTTCTAATTTTTTCCTCTTCAGTAGTTTTTTGAAAGATACCTAGTGAGTCAAACTCAGTTTTGTGCTATCTGAATTCAGGTATATTTGAATTAATTATTGAAACTCTATTGAAGCAAAAATTCAAAATTATGTAACTATAAATATCCCTTTCTATGTTGGAATATATCAAAATGTTATATGGATTCTAATTGAAATGCATGAGATTATGGAATCAAGAGAAACTTTTAAGTCAAGGAACAAATCAACCTGCAAATACAGGTCAGTTTTAGGTGATACACAAGAAAACTCTAGCACAATACAACATCTTTTTATCCACTGAAACGGACCAAATAAGAAAGTTAACATTAAATATCCTGAGGTTATGGCATTATCAAAATTTAGTACTTCATCATAATTTTTCATACAGGAGGAGTCTTGAACCTGTTTTTAAAAATAATAATAAAAAACTGGCCTGATTTAAAAACATCATCCATCTCCAGCAGCTCTGGAGAACTGAAAAAAACCTCACCATTTCCCCTGAAGAGACAAAATAGTGATGCATTTAAAGACTAACAATCATCTGCAGCTGCTCTTGACAATTTTAGCTAAATACTTGGCCAAATATATCAGGGTTATGCTTATATCCCTTCAAGGAGATAGTGTTCTGTAAATATTATGTCATTGGTGCCTGTTGTTTCTGTTGCTGTCAGGAAAGCTAATAGAACTGCCCAGCAGGCAAAGCTCAGTCTTTGAGCTACTGCTTATTAGAGTTTTCACATCTCATGATTTTACCCCTTCTCTTGAGCCTGCCCTGACAAAATATTTTAATTGAGCTTCTATGTGTGTTTTGTATGTAAAATTTAAAAGTGAGCAGTATAATTTTTCTTCATATACATGCATGCAGCAATACTTAGACCACAGTATAGGTGGATTTTTTCACACTTTTACAGTTAGCCTTCAATTTTGTGACATATTAATAAATTTGAACAGTAGAAATCAGAGTTTACAGAACAGGGGAAAAAAGTCTGAAATATGACAAATACCAGACATCCCAAACTTACCTATTAAATAACAAGATTTACAATAGGTTGACTTAATAGGTACCATTTGGAGGACATTCTAAAGGGCAGTAAATTAAATTAATGAAGGATTAGGAAAGCAAGAAAGACATTTCAGATACTTGTATATCTAGAACTGAGAAATGATGTCTGTGCTGCTGGCTGAGTAGCAGATGAAGCAACACATGGAGAAACAGAAGCTAGACTTAACAATGAAGATTTCGATGGATGAAGCAACTAAAGTAAATCTTACAAAATAAATGTTAGTCATAATATTAACTACAAAACTAATTTACAAATTATAAAATCCCACCAAAACAACACTTCTTGCTATTTAGCACTCAGAAGTCCATGGACACTCTATTTGCTCTCCCCCATGCTGCCTTTTGAAGGATTATATAAATACAGACTATTTGTTACCTTCAGTCCTAACCCTTTCTACCCCTTTTCCTCTCTCTAAAACACAAGTATGTGTACAAAAGTCTTTTAAAGCTTTGTATAAGGAAATTAACCAAGCATTATGGGAAAACAGAGAAAATAAAAAACCAAACCAGATGTTCCACCCGGAGAAACAAAACTTACTGGAAAAATTGAGGTGTCTCTTAACTTCAGAGTTAAGAACACTGCTCTTGCAGTTTCTACCTGTAGATTTCTATCTAGCTATTAAAATTTAGGCAAAGAAGCTCATTTAACTAGAATTGTTTCAGTTCTTTGCCAGCATCATGAATCACAGATTATGTTGATGACTCAACTCTGCTAGATGTATTGGAGCATAAGCATAGACACTTGATGTATAGAAACACAAAAAATATTGAAGTCTCCAGATACTGGGATATCTCTACAGGAGTCATTCAGAGATATCTGTGTTTTGACTTTCTGTGGCTAATGAGGAGGGGATATTGTTAGTAGAACTAAGGAATTCTTTACTAATTGCCTTTGTATTCTTAATTGTACAAGAAAAAGAATTAATCAGGAAAGCTGGATGACTTGTGGATATCTCTGTTACTAATTTTAGCTGTTTGGTAGTAAGTCATGACTATTGATTTCATATGGAAAAAGAGCTTCATATTGAATGTAAGCAGGGAAAATTTTATATGGCAGCAGAATAAGTACTGTGGTTATGACAAAGAACACAGAAAGTAAATAACATAGACGAATGTTATGATGTGAGATTATTCTTATGAGTTCTGTCATATTGATCATGTCATTTCTGCTACTTCTTAGTAAGAAGGTGAAAGCTCTGGAGGGACTACACACTTCTGGAAGCTATAAACAGTCTAACTGATAATTTTCTGGAAATTGTAATCTGCTTTGCATATACTTATAATTAGTTTGAGTAGAAGTGTTTTCCTTGGATAAGAGGATGATATGTGTTGACCAAGATTCCAAATAATTTTATGCATTTCCTGCCATACTTAGTTTTGTTTAAAGCTCAGCTTTTACATATGTATCAAAAGCCATTTCTTCAACTGAAAAACTTCAATAGGGAAAATTTTAAATGAGAAAACGCTACATTTTAAAGATAGAATCATTAGGTTTCTTAATTTTAGATTTTTATCTCCTAGGTTCACAAAATTTCCTAAAGCTCTTATTCATATCTTTCCTCTGATACAGTATTAAAAAACAAATAGTGTTTTGTAAAAGGGGAATATTATATTTATTGTCCCTTGCTTTCTAAATAGATATTAATAGGAATACATTGTCTATAATTTGTGTCTCTTAAGTCTGCTGACCTTTCTGCAGTAAGTAATGTATTACGGGGGTTTTTTCTGCTTCTTTGTCACCATCTTATTAATGATTTAATTTCATTTTTTATTTATGCTAAGACAATTTTACAAACATTATTCCTTGAAAGACAAGACATCAATAAACATTAACAATGTCTGATTTCATGGAAGACCAGAAAGATTTTACTAGGATGGCCACTTGGTTTACAATAACATCTTTTAAGAATAACATTTTCTATTCTAGAACATTTCCAAATTTAAAATGACTGAAATGAATTAAAAACTTTAAAACAGTCTTAGCAATTTGAAGACCTAAATTATATCTTTCTGAAAAGACGCAATTAATATATATGAGACAAAGGGAGAGGAGAATGTAAAAAATGGACTTGAAAAAGTTATTTTTTAATAACTGAAAACACTTTGCAAGTTTCAAAACAAACTTGATGGGCATTGGAAATGCTGTTTTTCAAACTGAAGACTATGCTCTGAAAATACATTGTAAATGTCTGCAGGTGCACTGCATACGTGCACTGCGAAAGACACATGGGGTAATGTCACATTAAAACTTTTCCAGAAAGCAAGTCTGAGAGCATACAAAGGCTTGCTATCTCCTGAAAAAATACTTTAATTTCATATACTCCTGTAGTCTATAGTAACTCTATTGATCTTTCAAATTAGTATTTTTAACCCTATGCTTATCTTAAAATAAGGATTTCTACTCAAACTATTGAAATAAATAATCATTTATTTCCCTAATGGTACACAGGATGAATTTTAGCATCTGACACCCTAGCAATATATTGATTCATGAATTTATTCAATTAATAACATAAGGTATTGTGGAGACTTGCATTCAGCTAAAACATTTATTATACAATCTTGAAAGAATTTTTATGTTCTTAAACTTTTGAGAAACAATGAAATTTAGGTCAACTATCTTTCACAATATTTTATATCTGTAAATATTCAATATGTTAACACTAAAGACAAAAATGGTATTGGTAAAGATTGTTCCACTGGAGGTTTAAACTGGAGTTTCTCTTTATGAAAGAATGTGATAAGCAAAGCATACACTAAAACTGCATTTTTAGATTTTTTTTCCTTAAGTTTTTTCTAAATCAGGTATTTTTTCCAAAACATAATTAACACATGAGGAGGTACAGATCTTTAAAGATGATGATGTCCTCTAACATGATCTTTTTAATTTTAAGCAGCTTTTTCCTCTACATGGACTCTGCCACTTTTAATCAACTTATAATTCCACTTAAGGCTCCTATCAAATACTTTTTAGAAATCACCAATTGTTACATAGTTCAAAAACTACAAAGTCACTGTAGAATGTGAAAAAAGAAAGAAGAAATAAAGCTGCATTCTAGAGTTTAAATAAACATATTTGACCAGTCACCACAGCAGGTTTAAAGACAAGTTTTAAATTACACACTAGTATAATTTTGCTAACAACTACTGCTTTTCATACACTGTGATATCCTTTACTCTATAGTTAATTTTCTTGGCATTCCAGTGGACGATGAACATGAGGAATATTGGCAGTATGTCTATAAGGAATGTCAAGGGAGCAGCTTTAACGGTAATAACGGTAAAGCAAGGGTAATAACATTATAAAAAAACAGCAACATTTCTGGAAATTCATGTGATCCAGAGTCACACCATGAAGACAGCTGCGGACAAACACAAAACATACACACAAAAAGAAAATGTACTAAATGACTAGCAGAGAAGCACCGCTTGCTATAGCTATGGGCAAAACAACCATATTGAAGCTACAGCTGCTTGTCAACCACAGTTTAGGAGGACTTTTGTAAAAAAACACACTGGAAAAGGCTTCTCTGAAATAACAGAGCTCCATAGCAGCTCATTAGTTCAGCTGAACTCTTTTCTGCTGGATTACATAAAAGATTTCTTAACAACAATATCACTAAGATACACATTCGGAAAAGTGGCAAAATCAACCTCAGTGGAAACCTGGTCTTGAAAAGAAGCATCACAGGAACTGCACTAGATTTGTGATTTGGGACCTAATGGGTGATGTTTCCTTGTTGTCTCCTATGATTTCTTCCTTTCTGACTTCACAGATTTTTCATTTCTGTTTAAGTGCCAGTTTTGACCTTAGTTTAGCAAGAACACTGCACTTCAGACAGTAATGTTTATACAAATCTTCTGTTTACAGAATTTTCTGACATAACTGCCCTGCAGCACACTGGGATGTACTCTGTACTAATGCTATACGCATTCCACAGCTCTGCCAGAAATAACTTTGGGGAGTCCTAATTTCAGTGGGAATAACTCCTGCTTCTCCTTGTTTTAAGATTAACTTAACATTGCTGTATTGTACTGACTGAAGGGGAATGCAAGTTCCATGGTGCAGGTAAAGGATAGGTTTATACAACCCAGGACAAGAGGAAAGAAAACCTGACTAGGTCACAAAATCAATCATCTACTGTAGTGTGATACCTGAAGACAGAGATGTTTGCAAAAGTGTTAAATTTTCTCCTGGAGCCAGCCTTGCATTGTCCACTTTGCACTTTATTTAATTTTATTTTACTTTGCTTTATAGGACTTATGAAGCAAAATTTTCAAAAGCTCCTTATTCTCTTAACAGCCCAAATAACTACACTTTACAGATTCCCAGAGCTACAGTTCAGATTCCCCAAACAGTCTAATCAGGGCAGTGCAGGTACCATGAAAAGCCGTCTGGCTGCCCACACTGTCTCCCTTGCAGCTCCACGCTACCACCTCTGAAGTAGTTCCAGTACCCAATAATTGCCTCAGTTACTTTAAATTTTTCAGTGCAATGCAGACAAACTGTATCCCATTTTTCAGTATAACAAGGCCAGCAGACTTACAGAGATACAAGATTACTTGAGGCAGTTGTCCATAATTTTGCTAAATTTGAATTTTTTTCCATTTAATTTAAAACAACAACAGACAAGAAGCATTATCAAAGCAGAAGGATCCATTGAATAGGGTTCCACAAGTGCACATTCTTAGTCCATACTTTCATATTGTCCTGGCAGGAAAAATAGAGATTAGGTTTGTTAAATTTGAAGACTAGTAAAGATTGCCAGTAGTTAAGAAGATATGTCCAGATATGTGAGATTTGGTCTGGAAAAAAAAAAAAAGAAGACCAAGATAAATTTTCTATACCTAGCAAGAATTCTGAGGTACATAAAAACCAGAATGGGCAACAGTTCTGTAAAAGAGCATCTGGGACAAATGTGGAGCTTTGTCATGATAACAGGTAATGCTGTATTACGATGTAGAAACAATTAGTACTGTAAGAGACATGAAGTTAGTTTTCTGCTCCTGTACTGATATTGGAATTGCCCTAGATGATGTTTTAGATCTGATTTTGGCACTACATGTCAATTGGAATACTCAGAGGAGAACAAGGAGAATGACACATTATCTAGAAACAGATCCTAAGTGTGTAATTTCTTGCACGGGGACTTGAATAGATACTAAAAAACTATGGTGAGCGTCTTCACTATACAAAAGAGTGCTGGGAAGCACAAAGGAGCAATCTCTTGTCATTTGTTCGGAACAGAACAAGAGATAATAGCAATAAATTTCAGTAGGAAAGATTCAGGTAAAATATTAGGAAAAACTTTTTTAACAGGAAAGACAGTCTAAAGATCTCTCAGTAGGACTACCTGTAAGACAACCTCTGTCCGTTATTGGAGGTTATAACTGCAGCTTATGCCAGCATCTGTAAAGAACGGCATGGCACAGCTGATGATGCCTGAAGTCCAGGAAACAGAGGAGATGAGATGACCTTCCTGTGCTTGTCTTTTGTACATGAACTGAATTGTAATTGATGATACATACAGGGTTAAACCTTGAGCTTTTTAATAGTGGGGCCTGGTGTGGGAGAAGGGAAGAAACCCCCTAAAGTATAATTAGTGCATGAGCCCTACAGTACACTAACTTGCACAGTATATACATACATCTGTAAATGGACATCATCATTAGTCCTGGGAACTGATCTCACTACTTCTGTGGTAAAGCCTCAAGAGATACACAGACATCAGGGTCACTTTTAAGTTACTTGTTTTATCTTTGCTTTCAGAAACCTGGCTAGAATGATTCATGAACATCTTGTGATTCTGAATATTTTTGTTGCATTGCCATGGCAACCTGATGTGATAGATGCAGGGAATATAAAAGTCACAGAGATCTAAGTAAAAAGATGTTCAGACTTTTCTAAAGAGAAGGAAAAAAGCAGTGGAAATAAAATATAAAATACATAAAATACAAAATGTATAACTGTAACTCCTAGATGTTGCCAGATAGTAGAAAACCAGAATTTTCCATGTAGAAACAGCATTCTTATTCTTTTCTAATGGTGTTATTAAAATAAAATAACACATCCCAAAGGATCTAAAGAAAGTATTCTTTGTCTTTTTGACCCATGTCATTATAAAGTTGCAACGAAATCATATGTTTTAAGCCATGATGTTTTAAGCTGCTGTTGTTGCTCTATCCTTACACTGAGATACAGGAATTATCTCCTGTATCCTCCTACAGGAATTATGTATTTGTGCTCCCAAATACAGATTTGGGAGCACATTCCTTTACAGATCAGCAATGACAGGTAGTGATCCAGAAGCTTCCACAAGAGATAAAAAGTTTAGAGTGCTGGGTGAGAGACTGATAACACCTTGGCATAACAGTAC
>JAOXNG010000042.1:37549517-37561935 GCA_028566535.1 Scolopax minor | reverse complement strand
AGAGGAGCAGAATCATCTCCTGTGACCTGCTGGCCACACTTCTTTTGATGCAGCCCAGGATGTGGTTGGCTTTCTGGGCTGTGAGCACACATTGCTGTCTCATGTTGAGCTTCTCGTCCATCAACACCCTCAAGTTCTTCTCCTCAGACTTAAACACAGTCTATAGTGAATATCAAACTAACAATGAGTGCACCTTCCATAAGTTATTGTGGAATTCTCTTATAAATCACTTGCAGTGAGTTCCCCTACCCCATAGACTGAGCATGAGCCAGGTAACTAGGCTCAGGCCTGCCTTAATCCTGACCTTGCAAGGTAGATGGGAGGAAAGGTCTTCCCATGCTCTGAGACACAGTCAGGACTAAATGTCTGTCTCAGCAGGACTGTCAGCCTAGGGAACGAGGCCAGCTGAGTGTCTAATTGAATACTGATCCATGCTGACAGAGTTCCAGTTCAAACTGAGCCCTACAGGAGGTGGTGCTTACACTGTCAAGCTGTGGGACAGTTTTCAGCTCCTGTGCTGCTGATGCTCATGTGGAGTAAGAGAGCTCATCTGGTCTCTCTGCTAATATTGACACTCTCTGCACTCCAGACCAATTCTGTCCAACTCTGTCTCTGCACTCTCTACATTCCCATGAGTTAAACCCTGTGGGTATCGTTCGAGTGTGGTAATTTAAGCTGACCTGGGCATTGAAGTCAAGCCCTAAAAGAAGATAATCCTGTTTCAGCTAAACATTTAGGAGGAGCACAGCAACAGGAATAAACTGGTTCATCCTACTTTATATTTCCACCCAAGGTATTCATCTGGCGATATGTAATAGCTCAAAAGTAAATTTCCTTCACTGAAATGTAATGCTGGAGTTGTCTTGAAAAGATCTGTGTCAGCAGCTCCTTGTTTCAAGCCTTCGTATTAAAAAACATTATGAATGCTATTTTATGCCTGTGCATTCAAGCCAAGCATTTTATGGTGTTTAAAAATTAATCTGAATTGAAAAGCCTTTGATAGTGCAAACCTCAGCATTCTGGATTTCCTTTTGTGCTCCTTTATACGAGCTGCCAAAATATTTGTTAACCAGCTGCAACCTTTACCCTAGTTTCAGTGAGTACTAAAATAGTCTGTTGTGCTGTAGATGTGTTTCTCTGCTTTTAATTTGCTGTTCACGTATACTATAGTGCGTAGTAACCAACAGCCTTTTGTGGGGCAAAGGTAACCCATGGAGTAGAGCAGAAACAGCACGAGGAAAATGTTGAAAGTTTAACCCTACGTAGAGGCAGCATCCTCTGACATTTAGGCAAACCCGAGTTCAGATTTCTGAACTGAGCACTCAGGATCATGAGGCACATCTAAAGCACTTTCTGTGCAATCTCTTGTTCATTCCTTATAAATTCTTTATATACTCTGGTTTAAAGTATAAGCATGGAATTTTCACGTGCCTTAAGCTAAAATGCTTCAGAACATAAACACAGGTATGAGAAAATGAAAAATTCTGATTTTGCCTTTTGTAATGCAGATTGGAACAGTTTAAATCCTCCTGAAAATGGGCAAAACAAGCTGGAATAGTTCTCTTAGTATGCTTTAATAATAATAAACAGGCCAAATGATAATTCAACTAAAATCCCACTGAACCAGGCAAAATGAAAAGAAGACTTCAAGGCATAGTCCTGTAACTGTAATCTGCAATATGCAGCACCTTTTCTCTAAGGCTATTATAAACAATAAGTCATGTATAAGTAATAAATCACTGTAGACTTAACTAGTAGGATTATTTACCCTCAAACAGTCAAGGTCACAATCATAATTTCATAATTCAGGACTATTCCCTTGTTCAGCTGCCATGTCCCAAAAGACTGGTAAGAAAAGGAGCCATTGCAGACTGGGCAAGATTGCCCAAAGGTAACAATAATAGGCTACATCAGGCCACAGAATAAATGGTCTGCACCATCCTGATTAGCCTGCAGATTGGGAAGGCATTGAGCATTTATGTATTGCAAATTCCTAATTACTTTGTGCCTCATGGAAGGCTCTTTGTTTTGATGGCTGAAAGCCATATTTTAGGCTTTTTTCTCTATTTTAGGTTTTATAATCTATTTTTCACAGAAAAACAAGATGGGATATGTTTCAAAAACATATTGTTTTAAGGTTGTATCTGTAATGGGATTCCTAGCAACACGAAGAATACCAGACCTCTGTGGATTTAATGGCTTGACCAAGTCTGTTGATATTGGATTTAAACCTGAGAAAGAACACATCTCTGTTGCTAAAAGCACTGTGAGACTTCTGTCCATAACTTATTTTCTAATGTACGGAATTTCCATTTCATCATCTTCCATTTCCATTATCCCTATGTGGATGTGTAACTCTTTTAAAAATACAATACAAATTTTTCTTTTCATGTACTCTCTCTGCACATTCCATCTTAAAACTAAATGCTGAAAAGTCAGATATACATATATATAACTTAATTTTTCATAAATAAAAGTAGCATTTTAAAAATTCACCACATGACTGAAATCAGCATTTAGCCAGAGGAAAGCAAAATACTCTGCACAAAGTGAAAAAAAATCTCCACCCTTCTTCCTCTCAGCCTTATGCCCAGATAACAAAGAAAAGAAAGAGGTATTTCTGGCAATCTTTCATCAGGAATGTTTTTCTCAGGTGGAAACATGCCAGTCTTCTACATTCATAAAATATACATGCATTGAGGGAAAAAATACTCACTCTTTGACTGATAGAAGAATATGATTTGTAAAAGTTCAAATGGTTATGTTTAAAGCATTGGGGTGGACTGCTTCTGCAGACAGAAAGCATGTTCTGATGTCTGTTATATGTCTATCAACACAGAATTATTTTCAGACTTTTTCAAGAACACAAGTACAGAATCCATAGTCCAAACACACCATGCAATTAAGTATTATCTCCAGTTTTTTCAAATTCATTAAGAAGATTTAGAATCCTACGGCAAATCACTGGTCTTATTTTCATTATTTTCATGTATTCACAATATTAATATATTCATAGAAGTAAAGGACATACTGTAAGGGTTCTGAAAGAAATAGGTGAATACATGTGCATCTCACAGTTCTTTTTAGCTCATTACATGATTTTTATCTTGTTCAGTTAGTGGGAATGGGGATTCTTTGGCAAAACAACGTGTTCACTGTTTTAACATGGACGTAAGCATAAAAGCTAGAAAATTCATTGTTGGGACCAAAACTCCTTACTCAACCACTCAGCAGTGTTTCTTGTTCTTAAAATCATATTGTATCATTCCATAGTTTTAGGAATTGTGTATGTTATAAAGGGTGAACTAAGAGCACAGAAGGTATTGAACATAACTTTGTGTCCTTTTGTAATTTGCTATTTTAATATCAAGGAAGGGCGAATTCTATCTAGTTTCAATAATGTGTGAAAACTATTGAATTCTTACTCCTCTTTGAGGAAACCGAGGTCAGTTCAAAATTTAGTGAAAAAAGCAGAAAAGAGAAAATATGAGCTGAAAGACAAATATGTTTGAACTAAATTCTACTTTTACCAATGTGGGCACATCTACATGGGGAAATCAGTGTGCTGGGGTATGTCATGTTCCAGTTCCTACACACCATGCATTAAGACTGAGATTCTTAGCCCCATACTGTAGGTCAAGTAAGCTACATCACACAATAAGTCTTCCCTGAGCATCAGCTGAGGGCCAGAGAGGGGCAGCTAGTGCATTTCTGTATATGTATGTGGCTGACAAGTTTGTTACTTCCTCCTCTTCAAAATCCAGGCTCGCATAAAATCTCAAGGAACCTCTATTATATCAATGCAACCTGTCATTGCCTCCAAGGGCCTCAGAAGAACTCTGAGCATTTTTATGAGCTTGGGACTTGCCTTTAGCCCAGAATGAGTACGATTAATAGGAATTAAACATAGTCTTTCCCCAAATTGCACCATTTACACTGTATCTGATGAATGAGGTAGCAGGCTTATCAGCTGCACATTTCAGTAAAACACTGTTATCATGTCCTCATAAAATGAATTTTATAGTAAATTAAATTAGAGGTACATTCAGCAATATTTTCTCAGTTTATTCCCATTTCTTATTTGTACTAAATTCACAACATATATAACCCATATTTAATGTGTACCCGTGAAAATATACCTATGTTCTTTATAATAAAATTTTAAGGAGGTAAAAGGCATTATCTACATTACTCCAACCTATTAGAATCCCCCTATTCCCTTCATGTAATTTTTTAACACTATATATTGTTTTATCATTATGATAAATCCTCATCTGGAAGTGTCTGAGTGGATAGATTTTTTTGAAGCAAACAGCAAACTAGGTTTACCCTAGGACCTCTAGGGTACTACCAGAAGGTAGAGGGTGCACTACTGAATTTTCACCGTAGGAGAAATTTCCAGACCCAGAAATCCCAGGAAGCTCGTGCTGATTACAGTTTGTTTGTTGTTCTTGACACCACAGGATAAACGAAAATCTTTCTTGGAAGGATACCCGCTCCCACTGGCATAGCATTCGTTTAATGATGTTCACAATTATCTTTACAGCAAAGATACTGGCTTATTATGAGCTATCACTGAGCTTGTGGTGCCATGTCTCTTGCAAGAAATTTCCAAAATTGATACAGACTGCAATGAGAGCAAGCTGTGTAAATTAGCTGTGTAGGGAGTTGCATAAAAGTCAGAGTGCATGTTAGGAATTAAGTTGGGGACATGCAGTCTGTTCCATATAGCATGTATCAATATGCAGTCACACGGTAAAAGAGGAATATAGGGTTTTCACATAGATGTGTCCATGGCAACTGACAGATCATTTTCATTTACCTCCAAAGATGTTTCCAGCATGAAGGACTCCATTAAAACTCACAGATAAAAATCAAAATCATGCTCAGAAAGAAGATCAACCAAGAGTCTTTGTTCAAAGTACATTCTGTTTTGACAGGGGCATGGGATTTTTTGTTGTTTCACAAACCAATTACTAAACCCTTTCTCTGGCAGAAGAAAATGAGGGGGAGTTTTCACATACACTTAAAAAAACCCTAAGAGTTCAAGATTATTGTAAAATTATATTAAATTAAAATTGTAACATTCTGTATTCATTTTCCAGATAGTGAGTTGAGAGCACACAAACAAAAATGGAGCACAGAGCACAAATGTGATGACTTGGAGCCCAACTGGTCTTTCTCTGCCTGACACTGCTGTAATATTACAACACCCTTGAAACAGATTTCCCCAGAAGTCACAAGGAGGAAGTAACACTCTCTGCAAAACCTATTATCATTAGATTACAAGGGAATTAAATAGTTCAAGACAGTATGAGGAATAAACCACGCTGTATGACTGTTCGATCAAAGTGTCACACAGGTCTGTGCTGTGGATGACAACACTAGAGGAAAATAAATACCTGTTTCTAATTGAACACCTAGTAGAAATGCTTCGTCATGCAGTAAGCCATTTAGTTTTTAAGAAAAACACACCTTAATTTTGGACCCAGTGTAGCAACTTTTCAGAGCTATTCCAATTTCTTTTTATCATTGAATTACCTCTCTTCCAGGTCAATATTGCCTCCATTGAAAACAAATAGCATATTTTGCATTGAAGCTAGATGTTATCTTTAATTTTTACTGCATGAACCCTTCATTATTTGTTTAAATTTCACCAGATTTAATTGCTTTAATTTTACCAGGACATTTTTTTTTGCTAGTTCTTACCATTTCTCTAAGCTTTCTGGTATCTGAAGCAGATTTATTTGCTAATAAATCTGTCTCTCCATTCCCTACAGGCTGTCTGTTTGTAATATTCTTGAGTAGCCATTCACTCAGTAGGTTTGAAACATTTCCTCCAAGAGATTCAAAAGTTTGTAAAGATAACTCTGGAAAGCTGTGCATTTTTAATTAATAACAAAAAACTCAGAAACATCAAGCCTCATTGACACTGAAGAGCTCGAGCTCTTTAACACAGCTGAATTCTCTGACAAGCTCCCTTAATGTCTCAAAGCTTGCTCTTTTGAAATATTTACAAGTTGTAATTACTAACCCATTTGGTTTATGTTTCTATTAAATTTAAACTGAATTAAATCAGGGTCACTCAGTCCAGTATTATTTCCTATGATCAGCTCTTCTCAGTAAGTCATCTTTCACCATTCGGGCTGCAAAATTATACAGCCTGCCCTTGGTTCAATGGCTAGTAAAAAGTCTGTCATCTGGTCTAGCCAGAAATTCATGGGCCTACCCAATACTATTAGTATTTTGTCTCCAAGCTGTGTGGAGGAAAATGAAGTTTCCCTCAGTGCACCAGCTGTGTTCAGAATCATAATTTGTTTCTACAAATATCAAAGCCATAATCAAAATCTGGTCTTGGGGTTTTATAATATCAATATCTCAACAGAAAACCTATAGCATATCTCAGAATCATGTCCTACATTAAACCTGAACTTGAAGTTTCAGTCTTTCAGACTCTATCTACGCTTCAGTATATTTAGTATCAAAATGAGTGAAATGGTCATGAATATTCTTGGTCACAAAATGCACCAAGCAAGATGGACCTGTGGGATTTCTTTCCTTTGTTGTTGTTGCTCTAGCTTGTTTAAAGTTAGATAGATAAAACGTATTCTGACATTGTGCTCTCGTGTGTACCAGTTGTGACTTCTGAGTCATATCCTAGAGGCAAAATATTCAGCAATAATTGGTAACTGTCTGTCCCCAAAGTAAGAACATAGACTCCCCTGTTCACATCAATGATACCTTTCACTGTGTTTAAGCCAACACTCATATTAAAGCAAAATGCTTTCATGTGAAAATTCAGTGTGAGTAAATCACAATTCAACAAGCAGAATGAGAAACAGAAAGAGAACAAAGATAACAGTCTTAATGGATATCTCAAGATATATACTTTCAAGGACAAAACCCCCAATGTCCAGATGTATCAGTGTTTCTGTAGCTTTGCTAACAGCTAAGGAGCTGGCATTCCTTAGTTCATGACACTGTCTCCCACTACTAGTAATAGTTTCCATGGGTCTGGCAGGATATCTCATTGTTACCAACATGCTTTTGTAAAAATTACCTAAGGCATAGCACGTAACCTAACAATTTAATGAATGACGAACATTTGACATGTAAATCAACAGTCAAGGACTAATGCATCCAACAGTGAGGATTAATGAAGCCAGACAACAGAGAAAATTCTGAGTTACGAAAAGATAGCACATTGCATCCAAGCATTTCAGGAACAAGAAATACAATTTTTCTTCCCCTGTAGAAAATAAAGGAGAACAGACACTGGAGTAACATACATGCCTGTCATTTTAAGTCATATGTCCCTTAAACTTGTCATAAAATTGTGAGCATACAGATGGACAATTAGAAAGAAAACCACATGTCTCTGAACTACTTTCACTATATTTCTTCTAGGAAATGAAGAAAATAACTCTCTAAGTAGATCAGATATATTTTTCCTGTCACATTCAGGGGAAGCATTTAAAAATACTCACACATGCTAATCTATTGTGTTTGGTTCCTCTGGACCAAAATGTTCTCTTGCCATTTCAGAAATGCTCCAAATATTTGGTTGCAATAAAGAACCATCACTAACACATGACCACATGACATTGTTTTCCTCTTTCTCCCCAGAACTTCTACATGATATGCTAAGGCAATTATAACACTCTCTTATTGTTCCTGCTTATCAACACAATCCTAATATTTCACATGTTTACATAAAAATTACCACACCTTTTATCATGGTTATAGGCCTCTTCTGTCCCCGTGTAGTCACTAACAAACAGATCCAGCAGGTAATTCACTGCTGCTGAAAGGAAACTCTGCACTCCTGCTTGGCAGGTGCAATGTATCAGCTCTAACTTCTACATCAAGATGATGGGAGGAGCCTCTAAAGAGAGGAGTTAAAGTATTCTAGTTTCAAGCTTGGTCTAATTCTTTAATGGGCAGATGTTCTTTATAAAGAGGAAGTCTAAACCCTAGGAAGTTTGAAAAATGAGGTATCACATCAGAATACAGGTGCTTAGTTAAGCAATCCCTTATTGCACAGAACAAATACTTTGTACACACCACATCAGTAGCAGCACTGGTAAAGCTTCCTTTGTATTTGTTTACATACCATGTTGGTTTTACACAGGTTCAACATGAGAGGTATGAATATTTTTCTAAGCCGATTTAGTGAAATCCAAAAAAAGGCTTTCACATTTACTCAAACATTTACATTGTCTTGTACCTTATCTATTGACCTTTTGTATGTTACGTTTGTCATTTAGTACTTGCAGTTTATCTTTTGTGAAAAAGGGTCTGTAGAGATAGGAAAAAAAGTATCAGAAGAATATCAAGGTTAAAACAAAATAAATAACCTTGCTAGGACTTAATATTTTCATGATTGGAAAAAAAAGAAGCTAAAACTTAGGAACATGAAAATCCTCAAACATATCATATCTACCAGGCATGTCAAATTCATACAGAGCAAAACCAAGGACTGTTAACAACAGTCTCCAATATCCAGTTCCTATTACTGAGCACAAAGCTGTGTCCTGTGTTTTTAAAGTGTTTGTGTTTGAAAAGGTACAGTTGATATTTTTTTAATTTCTATGAGACCATCTTAATGAGGTATCACAACACTTACAGGGAAGAATAATAAAAATTCCCAAGTAATTGTAAAAAAACAACTAGAATCACTGCCACAGGATGTTAGAATTACCTTGATTTCCCATTTATAAAATATTTATACTTTGCTAATATATCCAATATCTAATAAATTTTTAAATGTCAGAACATTACTAGGGCAGATTACTTGAAGATATTTTACAGAATTTTTTCCTCATTTCAATCACATTTTACCAGAATTTTATAATATTCACACATTCACTGTTAAAGAATTAGCTGTGATTTCACTGTTAACGAAGGGAATTTCTTTTCCTCTGTAAAGGGAAGAGTATTTATTAAGTCTCTGTTTACACAGGAACCGGTTGTCTTTTCACAGCAGCAGTCAGCTATGTGGGTCTCGGTGTCTCATTTGGAAGTGTTTGGGATTTTAGTCTTGACCCACTTGGTGGTCCATCCATAGCTTGAATCATTCATCTAAAGTCTGCCCAGTTTCAAGGTACATCTAGAACTAACTGCTGCCAGCACTGGGCATGTAGTCCTGCCTTGCTGATAGGCTTGCTTGGTCCACTTGTGATTAGAAACAAATTCAGAAGAGAAACAAGTGGACTTCAGATTTATTTCTGCAGTGCTTTTGCTTGGTATGGTACAAGGTGATATATTCTGCTTTTCAGTACCAGCAAGGATAAATATAAATAATATTTTGACTACAGTACAGTGTGGACTAATATAATGAATATAGAGAAGTGATAATTTACATGGCTCAGACTGTTGAAGATGACACCTGGGTTAATCCAGAGGATCAGGGACTCCATTATTAAACTGTATCTGTTTGGCCATGGACTTTAGTTTGCCTAGCATGAGGTGTCCTGGTTCACAATTAGTTTCTAGGAACTAAAATAAAATAAATATTAATAAATTAACACAGCAGCATCACCAATATTCATGGAGAATAATCATTAGTCACACCCCAAAGATTTCTGAGTGTTTACTACAGATGAGAGTTGATTTGTTTGCAATTGTCTTTTGAATCCTGAGTCATAAAGCTCTAGGTCACATTTTCAAAGGTTCTCTAGCAACTGTGATGTTTAATATCTAACAGTACCTACACTTGAGTTTTAAGGCAAACAAGACATGTTATTAGTCATAACAGAGAATTAGCATACTCTTTCCTAGGAATGGTATTTTTACATAGCTTTTCTGGCCTGATGCTTTCATTGCCAGATTAACACCCACTTATTTGCACATTCTAATATGGTTGCTTCCTAAAATTTAGAAAAAATTGCCTTAAATAATTCTGTATTTTTCCTTATAATTGAAAGGACTGGGTTGCAAGGATTGTGTTTCTTCAGAATACTTTGACAGTGCAAACTCCAGTAGCCATATTGCCTGCTTAGACCTTGCTGGTTTGTTCCACTTTGCAGGAATGAGTCTGCAGTCACTC
This sequence comes from Scolopax minor, assembly GCA_028566535.1. Classification (NCBI taxonomy): domain Eukaryota; kingdom Metazoa; phylum Chordata; class Aves; order Charadriiformes; family Scolopacidae; genus Scolopax; species Scolopax minor. The sequence continues at coordinate 37,551,887 of JAOXNG010000042.1, read as the reverse complement.
TCTCTGCTGACCACATTTTAACATATTCATCTATATCTAATATCTCATTTCTTCTCAATCCATATCCTGAGCACTGTTTGAATAACAGAACTAAATCTTTCTATTTAAAGCAGGGTTTTAAAGTGTTTTAGAACTCCTTTGGGTTTGATAGTCCTTGGTTACTGGAATTCTTAAATCATTTATGAACATTGTTGATTCATGAATTTAGAAACACTTTGTTGTCTATTTATGGTTCATTTTGGATGGTTGTTATATCTGATTTCCATATACAAAAACAAATAAAAAATACACAGAGATTCATTCTACCAGTGCTACTTTCCATTTATAATAATGCCATTCCAAGCAGCAGGATCGTATTAATACAGTTAAGCTTTTACATAATAGAACACTACATGTGTGTGCCAAGCCCGAGCTTCATTCAGAGAAAGCATAACTCTGTCAAGTAAATAAATCACAGCCCTTCCAACTCTAGTCATTCTATTATTCTATTTATATTCAGCCTCAGCACAATTACAAAAAACAAGCTCTGTTTACTTTCATCTATTTTCCGCTCCTCTAAGTATTTCCACTTCCTCTAAGTATGAGCTGTGCTCTACCTTTTTCCTCACAGATATTTGAATCCTATTGCAGTTGGTGCTGTAGGTGAATGTAATCCAAATAATTTATTGAATAATTGCAGGTGAATTAGAAAACCCATAAAAAATGTTAATGCAATATATACAATGACTGATCACATATAATTATTATTATGAGCATCTAGTGAATGATTTTAAAACAGCTTTGCGAACTGGCTAGTTTAATACAACAGATTTTACTGGGTTAACTTCCAAAACATATGTGTTTATGAATTAAGGAGACACTCTTTTAAGAGACCTCTGAATCTTTGCTCTTAAGTATAACATTGTTATAGATATATCAGGCAGCTGAATGACCTATTGTAATATTGACTTTTCTACCACTGTAAACATAATACTGCCTATGTGATGATGCACAAGTCTTTTAAGTCAATCGTGCTATTGCTGGGCTACTTTTAGTGTAATCTTTATTTGTATCTGTTTAATATGACTCTTACAAGCGTCTGTTAGTGGCAAACTTATCAAATATATAAATACGTATCATTAACAAACAAAAGTTGTTATTGTCATTCTATCATCGGTCTTTATGAACCTTATTCCACAAATATCTAATCACTTGAAGATTGTTATTACGTTCCATAAATTATTTTAATTACTGTTTCACTTAGGCACATACAAAATTGGACTGTTTACTTGCAAAAATAAGTGACTTTGAGCCAGAGCTGTTTTCCTCAACCTATCTTAAAATATGATGTCAACCTCAACGATGAATCATATATTTAGTAAGTTCCCAGAAAACACCACTCTTTGAAGGCTGAAAAACATATCAGAAAACAGAATTAGAATAAATTATGAGATTTTTTGGAAGCAATCTGTATAGATAAATGCAAGCTCTCTACTTGTCAATAGGCAATTATTCAAAACAAGTATTTTATCACAGCTATAAAAAAAAGAATATTGCCCTTCTGACAGAAAGGCAAAGTAATCCATTCACTGCATGTGGTACTTATAGGATCTCAGTTGCAGACTGTATCCAACTTAAGAAATAGGTGGACCAACTGAAGAAAATACAAGGAATGCAACGAGAATAATAAGTAACCTGCAAAGATAAGATATAAGAATGGATTGAAGGAACAAGATTTGCTTAATCTAGGGAGAATAGGTGCAGTATAAAACTTAAGATACATGGCAAATACCTGAAAAGAAGAAGAAAATAAGCTGATTTTCCTGTCAACACAGGATAAGATGAAAACCCAAGGTCTCTAGTTGGACAGGGAAGACAGCTGGGATTGTAAAGTATTGAAACAGATGGCTCAGACAGGCTATGAAATCATCACCCCCAACTAGCCTGTTTGGGTTTTCAATGTAAAACTAACGAACAAAAGTACGGTTTTACTTGGTATTAAGTGAAACAAAAATAACACTAAAAATGACACTGTTATAGTATGCTCTGACAGTAAAACATGATGCCACTATGTGTAGGTGTTATTCCACTCAGAAATATGGGACAGCAGCTTCAGAAGTTCTCCACTGTGACTCCAGAGCTTTGGAGTCTCCATCTAGTAGTTTCAAAAAGGAAACACTCATAACGCATGGAAAGATCACATAGATTTGTAGCCAGAAAGCAAAATATAGATGATTTCTTGGTATTTCTTGTTAATGGATAAATATTAACAGAATAGCAAACCTAGACTGCAGTCACTAAATTGCTGTGTTTATGTGGTTTTCTATTTGTCTTTTTTTAATTGCCTTTATCCTGCATGATGTCCTCCAAGACCCTTTGTACGGGTCTTTT
>JAOXNG010000042.1:37522714-37533091 GCA_028566535.1 Scolopax minor | reverse complement strand
TATTTTCCCCCGAATGCATTGCATATTCCAAAATGTCAATGGCAGAATCTCTTATGGTGTAGCAGTTGACAGCCTGCATACTTTAATCAAGACAAGAAAGTTTTAATTATACCGCTAGAGGCATCCCATTAGCATTTATTTTCTTTAATAAGGACTCTATGAGAAATTAAAAAAAAAAAAAGAAAAAAAAAAAAGAGAGCTTGTAGTTCTTTGGAAAGAAAGAGGAGGCCACTACTCTGTTACTTAAACACAGCCAAATCTGAACATTATCATCATGAAACGATATAATTTGTTTTCTTTTACAGCAAGGAAAAAAAAATCATATATTTGATACTGTTAATTATGATGCTTTTGGCTGCTGTAAATATTTTAAGAGCAGCAGGACCCTTTTTCTGTCTTCTGGCATTTAGTATTTGGAGTGGATAGCCCTGTGCAGTCGGGAACTGTGCACCTGAACAAATACAGCTGTAAGAACAGCATGTGTCTTACCCTATTTCAGCTCACCTTGAACAATGTCAAGGCAGGGGATTTTAGTTCGGGAAATGGAGCATCAAATGTAAGGTCTTCTCAGATGCTTGCTTTGGGAAAGAAAAGGCCCATTATAGAATATCTGTTGGCCTTTGAAACAGATTGTCCTTTAAGTCATGATTTCAGTTATTGTTGAATATTTTTTATATTTCATGAAATATATGGAATTACTGATATACCTTTGATGCCCTGTACTTTTGGGCCTGATTTCATAATTTGTCTTATGGGTTTTTTTGGAGGATGAGCTCATTAGCCACAGGGTTCCTGACTTCATTCCAAATCAGGTAGTTCTTCCTCTACAAATTCTCTTTAATCTTCATTTGGATACAACGTATTTCTCTCCCTTGTCTGAAAGTACTATTTATGTAGCATTACCGTTACAAGCTTTTCCTCATTCTTTCTACACCATAGTTGGCAGCACTGTAAGCCTGAGAAAAATAGTCTATATGTGATCAGTAGCAGCTGGAAAGTTACAGTTGGAAGATATATGATATATAGGACTATTAATGTATGTCTCAGTAGCAAGATAACACACAATTTGACTGAAATTGCACTTAAATACCAGATGAGCTTTGTTCAGAGATTTCTTGTTTGACTGAGGAAATAAACAGAACACATTTAAAACAGCATGATCACCCCAGAACAGATAAAATATCACAGCTTGAAAAGGGGACTTAAATGTCTAGCGCATAAATTACAAAGAGTTTAAACTCCTGGATCCAAAGAAACAACTTTATACTGTGCCCTTGGATTACGTGCAGTCTAGGTAGCATATAAACACAAAAGGGAGTTCAATATAAAAGTTCTTTGAATAAAAAAATAATCTCAGTTTTCTCTACAACAATGAGAAACAATTAAGTTCTGAAACAGTTAAGTGTCATGTACCTCACTGAAGATGCAAACCTAAGCATTCCTCTGCCTGTTCTTCTAATGGTGTCACTGGAATTCTTTTATTTTTCAAAATGGCCAGAGAGAGAGTCGGATTTTCCTTCTTCTTGCTAGACAAAAGTTTATTCATTGGAGCCTTCTTTGAAGTGGTTTTTGAGATGTTTCTATCACCTAGGAAAATGCACAGATGAAAAGACAGAGGCACTTTCAAGCTTCCTATGGAGGCTTCTATATAAAAATTAAGAAATTACTTATTGGAGGGCTAGGGGGAGAAGAAAGCTTGTGTATGAGTTACAGCCAGCAATTGGGAAGATGGATTCCTAGGTTGACCTTCAAGATAAAAGGAAAAATGTAATCTAAAACAGTAAGGAAGAAAAGTCAAGGAAAAGAGATCTTTGCTTAAATGCTGTCCAGCTCTCCTTTTCTTTCTGTTCAAGTGGAACTGATCCTCCAGTTTAAGTTTACTCCAGCAACACATACAGTACAGGGGAGTGCAGTGACAGCTTATGCAACAACATACATACAGCTATTCCTATCTGGAACACAGGTGTCCCCTTTTGATATTTTTCTGGCTAGACAGCCAGCATAATAATTTTTTGGAGATCATCCACAGCCATTTTATAGAGAGAACTGCACTTCTCTACTGCCACTAATTACAGTAATCATCTTCCTCCATAACAAGCCAAGGGCTTGCGCCAGAGCAACTAATTTTGCCTTTGCTCCCAACTCCAGATTGCTACTACATTGTCCAAACTTCTCCCAATTAAAACTTGTCTAAATGTTTAGTTGGACTTAAAGCAGAACAAGTACTACTATTTTCTCCAAGATGTAGATTGATTTCTAGATGTCTATATTAAGCAGCACTGGATTCAACTGTGAAGCAGAAGAAAGAACTACATTTTGAAGTGTTTCTTAAGGGAGAGGGTGACAGTTATATTGTAATATCATATTTACAAAAAAACCCACATCCTTTTCTTTACAAAATACCTCAAAACCACTGGTAATGTCAGTAACAACATTTAAAGTGGCTCTCAACATTATCTCACTTTTGATGAATGAAAAAACAAGACTAAACAAGTCATCTATGCCTGTAATGTAATTTTATAAGGGGTCAAAAATTGTATTCATCTATTTGAGAGTATGAGAGCTAAAGAAATGAAACAATGGCAGTAAAGTGATGATGGATATACTTGGTAAAAATAACTAAATAATGATATTTTGACATCTGTAACTTTCAGAAAATCGTCAGAGAGATGAAATGATTGATCTGAAATTCAGAAGATATATTGAAAACTATACTATTCAGAGAAATCACAATAACAATGATAAAAAAATTACATATTCTCTCTAGTAATTTCTTTATGCAATTTCTTGTATTTTTAAAAATAAATATATTTAGTCTGTCTTGTATCCGAACTCATGATACCTTAATTCTGTTCCATACTTGACCAATTATAAATATTTTGTGATTTTAAAATCATTATGCTTATGCAAAAAAAGGCATTGTGAAGTACTACTGAATTCATTGCCTCTGCACAGACTATGACAAAAGGATAAATTCTCTGTAGTCTGCTTGAGCTATATTTCCTCTGTTAACTGGACTGGGAATTTAATTTTTGAGTTCCAAAATTCTTAGTTAAATGTACAGTGTGGGACTGATCTGGATTAAGTCAGGCATCTAAATTCTAGGTGCCCATGTCTGAGCCTGTCACTCCCAATCCCTTTAATAATTGAAGAACAGGCACCTTTCAATGTTTATAATTACATCAGATAAATTGCATATCTATCTCTCACTTCCCCCTCCTACTGACACTTTACAAATAAAGGAATTATCCTTGAAAACAAGACATGTGATTGCCTTAACGTTACTAAAAGTTTCCATGTCACCATTATGCACTGTTTTGTTCACAGAGCAAATTGAGAGAGTGCAATGAGAACGATAGTTTGTTGCACAATAGTGCAAGGTCTCCATAGTTTTTCTGTGCTCCTCACTGTAAATACCAAATGTCAAAAAGTTGAACTTACTAGCTTGTAAGAAACATCAGTTGTCTTTCTCTTTTCTTCATAGTCTTAGTGTCCTTAAATGTTCTCGAGAGATTAGGGTAACCTTGAGAACAAAAGAAAAGCAGAAGCAATTTATTGCAAGCAGTACAACTGCAGAGGTATTATGTTGATAAGGAAATAGCCCTGGAACATGACAAATGCAAATAAAGCAGGCAGTAATGTACTGCATGTTTAAAAACCTACTTATATAATACGTAAGTACTGACAAAATTATTTCATATCTAGTCTGGCAGCTTTTGATATATTTCATGAACTCCAAATTGCCATTCTTAGAGATGAACCACAGCTTATCAGTCCTCCCTCCCTCAATATATAGATACATACACATTTGTAAAAATTATTAATAAGAACAAGCAGAATCAAGTGAAATAAAATATTTTATATATTTTAAAGAATATAAGGTTATAGGATAAATTTTAAGCAAGACAGCCAGCTCAAAGTATATTTCAGTACGAATTACTGCAACTGTAGTTTAAATGAGACAAGATATTTACAAGGTAAATCTTCTAGTCATTAGAAAGGCAATTATGAGAACAATATAAGTAGAGCTAAGTAACTTCAAAAACATTCAGAAAACTATCCCCCATAAATTTTATGAAGTTATAGAATTAAAAGGGGAAAAGATTAATGTTTAGTAGCTTAGGGTTCTGCTTAGGGAATATTTCTTTTCCTTTCTCGTGCTCCACTGAGCATTTCAGACCCTTCAAGATTGTGGCATAACATTTCTAGATGTTCATGTAGCTAATAGACAAAAGGGGTTCTAGTTCATTCAAAGTGATGTTAAGCAAGCAGGTATTAACATAGAATAATTAATTCAATATAATTTTTTCATCTCTTTACTTAATGCTCAGGTCTCCATTTACCTGCAGCTGTGCGTTGTGGCATGAAGGTCTCCATCCTGCCAAATGTTTTGATAGGTAAGAAGGCAATATTCTCTAAAAAAAACCTTGGAGTTTCCATTGGTTTGCCTGTTATAAAAATCTGCAGACTGGCAAATAACTCCCACAGGGCACTTTCTTTTTTTAATTTTTTAAAACTGAAAGGTTATCCATTCTCCCTTGCTCAGCTGGAGAGGTATGTCACTGCAGGACACTTACATGTTAAGGCACCACACTATTTTTTCACTTCATCAAGTGAGCTAGCTAACAGAAATAAGAGAAATTTAAAAGGTAGAAAATACAGAAAAATACATTTCAGATAGGGTATGAACAAAGATGAAGAGTCATCAAAGCCAAACATGCAAAGAAATTCTATCAGAACACAGATGTTTCACTCACATGATAAAAACCTCATAGAAGATACATGTATTTGAATTACTATGTCTGTCAGTGATGCTTTTCACAGTAACATATGAACACCTCATCCACAATAGTTATCTGATACCATCCCTGCAAATGCAGGAAGGGATTGAACATAAACATTTCATAAATAAGAGCCGAGGAAAGAAAGAAATTAATGATCTGGTGTTCCAATACACTAAAGACTAATTCCTCCAGAATTTCTCTTGAGCTGATGGAAGATGTATTTGCCAAAACAATAAACCATTTTTCCAGCATCTTGTATAGAGGAAGCTATACCTTTTCTGTAATTATCCCACATATTTCTATTTGGAAGTCAGTCTGCTTTACCCTGTATTACCCATAGAAACTGGTATGCTCAAATCCATGTTTAAATTACAAGTATTCCTCAGAAAGTAAGAATAAAACCTTTGAACCTTGCAATAGCAAAATCTTTGCTCTAGTGGACGAAGATCTTATTTCATCTTCCCTTGGAGTAACGACTTTAAAACATTTTCATATCCCTTACTCTATTAGTCAAAGAATGTCTTGTCTTAGGAGTATTTTTTCATTAAAGGTGCCTTTTGCAACTGAGTTCAGCTTTTCAATCAGCGTAAAAGCACATCTTTTCTTTAACTTTCCAATTTGTACTTCACAGAGACTTTTTTTGTCTTCAGATATTCAAATTATTTTTCTTTAGTGAAGCTAATGGAGATTTGTACAATATATGAAGATCTTCCTCTCCATGTTTTACAGACTTTTGCTTTAACTACAAGGATGTTTTCTAGCATTACCTAAATCAATAGTTTAGAGACACCATTGTCAAAGTGTCACTACAATGCATGAATATACAAATCATTCCAATGCATAACATATTAAAGTAAAAAGATGCATAAAGTATTATGTAAATCTATACTAAATCAGTATGGCTATTTATTTCCAGATACAAGAAAACAGAATCTTTCTTTTCTCTTTTTCTTAAAACAAAAAGCATTTTAATCGACATTCTGAGAGTTTGTGGCTACAATTCAATCACTAACGTGGAAGCAGTGACACTCTGAAAGGTTTTTATGCTGCTGGTTGAGGAGTAAAATATTCACTGATACCAAAGAACTTTAAAGTTCACCACATATTACTCATGCACTCTCCCTCTCTCTGCAGTTTTTCTTGTTTTAATGTTGTTGGGTTTAGCTATACTACTGCTTGTTTTCCCAGATTGTTTGCAGTGAGAGTGTATGGGTGTGTGGTTTAAGGTATTGGGGGGAAGCATCATGGAACCCTGGAAATGACTGCTGAAAACACAAAAGACATTAACTTAGATATTTAATTCCTCTTTGTGCTGAGGTTAAAGGGCTGGCATTCTTTTAAAATTATTTTCAGGCAGGTATGCAGCCTCTTAAGCATTTTTCTTCATTCCAGTCAAATTTCCATACTCTAATCTTTTTGTAAGAAAGCTTATGTTGAACAAATTGTGGCTATTGATATTTGTATTCCTCACACAGTCAGAGCACCCACACTATCTAGCTCATTATTGAAAATTGCTTTAGAATGCCTTCAGTATGAAAGGTATTATTATAGTATCAAATCCTACTCTAGTCTGAATTTCAAATTCTTGATTAAAACAGTATTTTGGTCTAACAGGTTCTCTATTAACATCTCACCTATATACTTTACCCTGAATAACTCTAAATAATTTGTTACAGCTAAGGAAGGTTAAGGCTGCTTAGAATAATAGTCTGCTATTACTGCTTCAAATGAGATGTTTATTGGAACACTGAATTCTGTATTATAAAATATTATATTCAGTCAACTACTGCCAGCTCCTAAAATAGGATAGACGCTCCTAAATTTCTGTGGTGAATGGGAGCTCTATGACTGGAGCTAGCATCGTACACTGATATTATAAATACATGTCTTTTGAATATATAAATGAACACTAGATTGAGAATTATTTTTTCATACATAGCAGAATGAAATAATATTTTGGTTAACTAAACTGTCATCAGATGACAGCCTTTGCAGTAAGTATCATATATTTATAAGATGATAAGAGTATGGATCTCTTGCTTTTACTTTTGGGAATCTAATCAGATGCACAGCCTTAACATACGTGTTTCCATAAAGAAAACCACAAAGATGTGCTAAAAGAAATTAAACCAAGGAGTTCTGGATATAGAAAACCAAGGCCTGTGGGTCCTTTAGTTTGCTTGGTTTAGCATCATATCCTGAGGACTAGAAACAGTTGAGTACTCTGAAGGAAGTACCCAGAGACTGCATTTGTCACATCCTTTGTCAAAAAATTAATTCTAAACACACTACTAAAATATCAAAAGGTTTTTGGTTAAGGGAGCACAGGTCTAATTTAATTACCTGAGGCAAAGTTTAGAAGCTCTGAAATACCTCTGAATCCCAACCCTGCAGCTGAAGCATACCTCCCCAACCAGGCTGCTAGGAGAGGCTGTGTGGGCTAGAGCTGTGGGAAGCCTCCCTGCCTCTTTGTCCTGGGCTCTGGACCCATGTTTCCCTCGGGCCCCCGGGGTATGGAGCCATGTCCCTTCTCAGCAGATATATCAGGGTGACTGAAGTCCCCTATGAGAACTAAAGCGAGGCTACTTTGAGCTGACTGTAAAAGGCCTCATCAGCTTCTCCATCCTGGTCAGGTGGCCTGTAGTAAACTGTGGCAATAAAGGGCATGGACTCTGCCAAGTGGTGAAACGAAGACCTTTAATGTTCCATTTTTGCAGCATATATAGTTTCTCTCTTTTGATCACAGGCCTAGGCTAACCAGTCATTACTATCTGTTTTCTACCTTGTTATTTGTTTTCACATTGCCTTGCTAGATTTCACACCACACAGATACCATACCAAAACATTGTTTTACTATTCCCATGGCTTCCTTCCCAACAGTGTAAGAACATCTGCCGAACTCCCACAGAGCAGCGCATCCCTGGTTTCTCCATCCTCCACAGTAAACACCCACAACAGTGTCCCTCATATTGGCCTGCCCCTTAATCCTCACCCACAAGCTCTCAACTCTCTCTTCATCTGACCCCAGGGAGGGCTTTAGGGACATCTCCTCACTCTCTAGCCATATCTATTGCTTTAGTCAATATGAAGATTATAAGCCACACAGTCTTGCTGTATTTTCAGTGTGGTTACAGTAGATGGCATTGAAAGATGTACAACATGCATACCTGTTCTCTGCAGGAAGAGGCTCCCAAGGTGTAAACTAGTGGAAACTTCACACTGTATAGCTTTCAGAGAAAATCTGATTTTGAATTACTAAGTTTGGAAAATAGAATTCATACCTGTTGTCAGCTCTAGATACTAGAGGATATAAACTAATGGTTTTCTCCTTTTCTATTGGAATGGCATATGTTGCATAAAATCTGAGAACACTCCTTTAATTCTTGAGTGACTTTGTGATCTTAACACCAAGGCAGCCTGGGAGAGGTCTCTGTAGCAAAGCTTCTGCGATAGTCACTAACAGCCATCCTGCAGATCAGCATATTCTTTGGGAACTCCAAACCTTGTGAGTTTAGGAGAATTCTCTGGCCTAGGGGTAGCTCCACCAGTGACTGTGTGTATTTTCCTCATCAAAAAAAAAATCAAATGTTTGTGTGTTTTGCAGATCAAAATCAAAATACTGAAGTAGTGGTGGTCAGGCAGGAGTCAGTGTGCCAGCCGTAAGTGGGACACCAGTAAGCTCCAGCGTGTCCCTGGTGGGTTCTTCTGTGCCTGTTTTCCAAATGGGGTTGGATGGAATGAGTGGTGGAAGAGCCAGTGCTTCCGGCCGGGGTCGGAAGCGGAGTTGTATGAGCTCTTCCTTTAATCAACTGATTCTCTTCCTTCCCTTCCAGGTGCAAGTGGGAAGTACACCTCAGGACCAAAGAATCGTGGGATACATTTCCTGCACTCACTTGCAAGCTATTGCAGGTACTGTCCTAATTTTCACTATTTCTAGGCTTGGGGGGATGGTATTGTGCAAAAGTAGCAAAAAGGAGCAAAAATTGCTCCTCCAGTATTTTTGCAAAGTGCGATGTGTGTTGCAAATAGTAGTGAAATAGCAAAGAAAGACAAGTGCATCCCCAAAGCTTCACATTTTCAGAGTAATTTAATATTATAAGACACAAACAAAGAATATCCTTTGAGAACTTTTCTTCCCCTGCTCCCTCTTTACCAAAAGACTGTTTTAGGTAATACATTTCTATCATCATTACTCAAGAGTATTTAACGACTCGTATTAACATATAAATTAATTTTTCTTTGTACATAACTGAGGGATTATCAGAAGATACAAGTTGGGACAGTTTTTCCATCAGAAGTCAGCAGCTGGAATAAGCTCAAATTCCCTGTTTTTTTGACCTGCACATTTCATATATCAATGTCTAGAAAGCTAATACCCTTGCTAAGAAATTCTCTTGGTCATGTTTAAAAGCAGTTCCACTATTACATTTAACACAGCGCGCTCTGTGTGCTTTGCATCTCAGCTATCAATTCTATCCTTGGGGTAGGTGTAGTGATAAAATAAAAGCCAAATCTACAAACCTTTACTTTGTGTAGGATCCAAAACTTAATTTAGCCAGAGGGTTTGCATATCCTTAGTGCCACTACGATTCTTGTGCTGCTGAGAGCTGGAGAGCTCGACACAGCCCTCCCAGCCTGCCTGAAGACAGGGCCCAGACGGAGGCGAGATGGTCACGTACTATAAATGGTAGAACCTGGAACCTCTTGCCTGCCTTTGTCACTGCTTCGGTCACGGAGAGACAGGCTGGGGACAAAACTGCCAGTCCCTGAAGTCCATGAGAGAGACTGGATGGTTCTGAAGAAGACTCATGAATTTTTCAGCTACATCTTAACAATTTAACGTCCTCCTCTGGTTTTCCATTTTTAGCTCTGGAATTATGGTAATGTACCGTGAGATTAGTTTGTGGAGCTGCGATTTGTTGCTGTTCTACTTTAGGTTAGAAAACTCTACTTCCAGTCCTGTTCCTTTTTACTACCGAGTCATGTGTTCTCAGGAGGTCTTTGAAAACCACATTGTGAATCCCTGAAATATGACAGAGGAGGAGGGGGCAGGGAAGAATAATGGGGAAGTAATGTTCTGCTTTCAAAGTCAGCCTAAAGCTTCTTCAAGGGTAAAACACAACCTTTCATTTTCCTACTTATATTATTGCTTCGTATTTTTAGGCTTATCTGGTTCAAACTGCATTCAAATACAGCAGACAATGATATAAGAGTCTATCTGTCCTTTGATATATCATATTAGTTTATGTAAGGAAATAGAAAACTAAAGTTCAGAAGTTTGGCAGAGCTGTGCTTTCTGATTTTTATCATCTGATTCATAACATTTCACACGTTAAAATAATTATCTGAAAAACACTTCAAGGATGTAAAGATGGGGTATCTATAAAAACAAGCACTCTTTAAAAAGATCTTATTTGCCTGAATGCAAAGTAGTGCTTTCTTACTTAGGAAAATGCCCTAAAAATCTGCCTTGGCTCAGAGAGTTGATGGTGACTGCATTACAGCTCATGCCTGCCTCCTGCAGACGTTGAGGACGGGTTGTCTTGCTGAATGCAAGTGGAGCTTCGCTTCTCTGCACAGCGGCAGCTTCACC
>JAOXNG010000042.1:37506333-37522614 GCA_028566535.1 Scolopax minor | reverse complement strand
GGTATGGAGCCATGTTTCCCTCAGTCCCTCAGAGTGCGGAGCAAGGTTTCCCGTAGGCCTCAGCCGCAGCCTGAGCAATGGCCCTGCTCACCCTCCCGGTCTCTCCCACCGCTCGCCTCCCGCCACGTGGAGGCAGAGGCTGCTCCCCCCCCAGCACAAGGTCTATGTCCTGTTGCAGAGCCAGATTTGTGGGCCTTGTCCCAACATAAAGTGCCTCCCATAAAGTTATCAAAAGTGGCCCCAGTACCTCAGACTTCAAAAAATCACCTTGTGGATAACACAAACCCTTTTATTTCCAGGTGAAACCAAACTGCCAGGCACTGGGGTGCACCTCACAGAGTTGCTTTCCTTTGCACAGGTGTAGCTGTAAGAAAGTACCTCAGTTACATTTAAGACTTTTCTGTAAGATCTTACATTAAGATCTTCTCTGTAAAGAGAAAGGCCCACATCCTGGAATACAGAAGTATAAAAGCACTAAATCTGCTTCAGAAGGGTTTATTGCTGAAGAGAGCAGCAGCAAGTTGCCTGAGAAAAAGACAGCTTCAGAAGCAATCTAAGAAATTAGGTCAGACTTAGTTACCATCAGGGTATGCCAGTCCCTTAAGTGACTTGAATATGCATGTAAACTGCTTTATCAAAATACTTTCCTGACATCCTTACACACAAGAATGTTTCTACTATTCATGCAGTTGATTTCCAAATCAAATGAAATCGAATCAAATCAAATCAAACCAAAGGTTGACTTTAAAAATCAAATACTTGCATTTTAAAGGGAATTCCTTTCCTTCTTAAATACCAGGTCCCAGGTCCCCAGAGGAATGAATTACCTAACTTCCAGGCAAATGTGCCAGGATGGTTGATAGCCAGGAAACTACAGCCCTGGAGATGGTCAAGAGTGGGAAGATTGTGGAATTGCATTTGCACAGGTAAATGTCAGACACCTCAGGAGCAGATCTAGAAAAAGAAAAAATTAGACGTGCACTTAGCCATGTAACATAACTTCATTCAATAATCCTAGAAAATAGTACATTTAGTTAGAATACTTGAGAAATATTTTCATCTGGATCTGAAAAAAAAAATACTGAAGCTTGAAAAAATATGTAATAATTTGTGGCTGCTCATAATATTCCAAAATCAATCCTTACATATCTTAGGTGCTGTTTACATTTTCAGAAGACTTTTTCAATTAGTTACTCATTTTAAACATTTCACAGCCTCTGCAGAACTGCAGATTGTTTTTCCCTGCATATCTATGGCAAGGAGATTGACTTGTTTCAGGGCTAACTGAGAAGTCTACAGAAGAGTGGGAGAAAGAAACTGAGAAAAAAGTTTTTTTTTTTATTTAATAATAATAAAAGTTATCCATGAAAGTCATAGCCCTCAGTCAAGTACAAACACTAAAGCAATTAGCCAGAAATGGAATTCAGATTTTTAAAAAATGCAAGCTAACTATTCTGTCACTTATGTTTCCTCCATGATAAATAAATTTTGAAATCACTGTTTCGCCCAGTGATAACCAAGTGACTCTAGGCTATATTGTTCCTTTGATAAGAGTATAGAGCAAAATATTTTCAACACTGAAGTTAAAAAAACACAAAAGCTTACAAACTTTTTTACAAGCTCAGCCTTGGTTCTGATGACCTTGCTCTAAGCACCTCACAGACTTAGAAATGGAGAACACAACTTAAAAGGCATAACAAATAAGCTGAATCCTGTTGACATTCTTCGATTTAAAATGCATATCTTTCAATACAAGATGAAACTTTGAAATGTATTTAGTTTTGCATGATATTGCCACTCAGTCACTGTAATGTTAATATATTTTAGCAGAGATCTTCACTACAATGAATTTATCTATGGATTTGAATCAGGAGCAAGCAAAATGTGTTCAAATCATAATTCAAACCAACTGGATCTATTTCATTTCTCATTTTCAAATGCTGAGAAATTTTTCTCCTCTTCCTAGGTCCCTAAGTACAGCATAGCAGCTAAAATCCCAATGATTCATTTTCCCTGAGCAAGGCACCATATTCCTGAGTGCTCACCAACTCCTCTGCCCCATTTTGCACTGAGTTTGTACTGATTCTTGGTTCCATTTTAGTCTGAATTAAAATCCAGTGTAGCCGTGTACTGAAGGAAACAAGGCCAGCTACTCATGACTCATCCTAAATAGAAAATATAGGCAAAAACAGGACCAAAGAGTCAGGGTCACTGCTGCGACAAAGCAGGTGTGGAACTAACAGACTTTTGAGATTTCAGAATATTCACACTGTATAGTGCAACAAACTAAAGCACTCTCAAATCTTTTCATGACATGAAGGAAAAAGGCCACAACTACATACATATCTACAATTTGGATATTTGCTTATGGGGAACCTGCATTATGATTTTTCAATGTGCTAGATTGAGAGCAGAAACTCTGAAGACAGCTTTCCTCTCATAAGAACTACAGTAGCTGGGAACAAGGAAATCCTTTGTTCTGCTGAGAATCACTCTCTTGGCTAATGAGAAATTACCTTCAGGACAGGAAAATGGATTTTTAGGGGAAAAAAAAAAAGAAAGAAAAAAAAAGAAGGTGTATTCCAGTAGGAAGTTTCAGTTTTCATAAATTTACTTTTCTTAATGAAAAATGTATCATCAGAAAATTCCTACTCGCTTCTAGGGAAAAATTTTTTTCTTGATTCTTTTGTCTCAGCTGCAAGCTTTGTCACTATAATTAAATGATTTGTTTCACATGATAAAGCTCTCCTAGAAACTTGTATTGTATTTGCATTTCTATTAATTATTCTGATTGCATGTTATCTTGGAAACACAGTGCTTAAATTACAACATTTACTTTTATCTACTGTTTATTTTGAAGGCAAAAGATTTTCTCTGTACAGATATCTATGGAACTTTTAATAAGTAGTTCAAATGTTTGGTTATTAAATGAAACTCATTGATTCTCAATTCAATTTAGAATTTGGGATTTACTCATTTCTCTGACTCAGCATTCAGAATCAATTTGCTCTGTCCTGACACACTGTTTATTTTAAGGCTCATCCTGAAAAAAGAGGTTTCTGCAACTATTTCTTTCAAGTGTGTATAAAACAAAATTTCTACAAACACAACCTATGTTCTAATGTTTGCCTGCTTCTGAAGATGAGTTCAAAATTCACAGTTATCAGGATTAAACACAAGCAAGCTAGGTGGCAAAGTATGATATGATGTCCAACTTACCTTACCACTCACCTCAAGTTGGAATACCAACAGAGGCAAAAATATGGACAAGTGAACACAATTATGAATATCTCTTAACATCTTGAGTCGCTCTGCTATGGAGGAAGTCCTCTCTTTGCAGTGAGAAGGACAGAGCGGTGTGCCCAACCCTCAGCCTTTGAATTTAAACCCACACCTATCTATCTGCAACTTTAATTTAAAAAGTTACTAGAAGTGGCTGAAACATCCTTGAATTTTACTGACTCTGTTAAGACACCAGTCACTTCTGATATAGTGGGCAATAATATCGGAACTTTTTCTATTGTTTTATGCATTTGTCTGTTCTCAAGAAAGATGAGTACTTGACTCTTAAAAAAGAAGCTAAATTTTTAAAATCCTCATGTTATTCTGTGTGCAGATGTCAAGCCTACACAATGTCTCTCTCGCATATTGTATTTCACAAAGCAGTATTTACATCGAACTCTGAGCAGGGAACAAGAGCCAATGTTAAAGCTCTCTAGGAGAAATGTGGTACCAAACCAGATAACAGGTGGTTACCCTGGTCAGAAGAATGCAAGATGCATCACCATCAATAAAAGAACTCAAAAACTTAATGGAAAATTAAGAAAATTGATTAGGTTTGTTAGCTCTGTGCATTGTAATAACTGCAGAAATCTAAGGAGGAGAGAATCACACAATCCCTTTGTTAAGGAAAAGATATTGTCTCTTCCAGGCTATTTCTTAATGTTTTCTTAATTTTATTTAGTACTTTAGAGACTGAAAACAGTGAGTTTTCAGTCACTGAAAAGCAAATTTTAGAAAATAATTTGAGGGCTCTACTTGAGTTGTCTGAATCTAACTTACCTTCTTCTAAACTGTTCTAAATTTAAAACTTCATTTTACACCACAATTTCTTCTTTTTCCCATTGAAATGTGGCAAGTCTTGAAGCACTCAAGAAGTCAACCTTTTTTGGCCTTCGGAGGACATAAGCTCTCATTGTTAGAACAAATGAAGTCAAGACTTATGAATGAGGACTGTATGTAAACAGACTTTTTTTCCTTGACCATGCTATGATTGCTCATAGCATGATATTTACAGATATGTATTTTTTTGCAGAGAAAGGGTTGGAGAAGCTTGCATACAAAGAGTACATAGTATTTGTTCCCTGGATGTTAAAAGCTAGATAACTCTGCTTTTAGTGGTTATTTCTTGAACTACTAGCAAGTAAATAATACAGCAGTGCAGACGCCTCTAATACTGTTAAAAACCCTATTTTCTGGCTTCATACTTTGTTATATTTCAAAGAACAGCTCAGAGCACCAGTGCAGTACTGTGGTAATGCTGCCTCAAAATATACAAGTGTTTGCTTTGTTGTTTCATGATAATAGGGAAAAAGATCCTTCCTAAGTAAAAACAAGTCAGTTGGAGTAATCCATTTTTGTAACTAAAAATCCCCCCAACCTCAATTCCACACACTTTTTTTTTTTTTTAAAAATGGTATTTATACAATTTTCTTTAGAAAATTCAGCATAATGGAAAACTGAGACACAGGGAAGAAAAGGAGGAGACATCCTCACTTTAATTCTGGCAAAGTAAATTGAAACTTTTTGGCATCATTATTTATTATTTCCTGAAAAAAATAAAGCAACTATGATTATATTTTTTCTAAGTTTACCAAACTTATAAAAAGTTCTAAATGGTTATGGAGAAAATTACTAATGTTGATACACAAAGACTATTATATTCTCTTTCTAGACTTTTATCTTTAGCCATTCAGATATTTGCAAGTTATTCTCCACTTTAACAAAAGCTTAATTTTGGTTGTTGATTTTCTGGAAATGTTGTCTTTTTTGAAAATACTCAGTTATTTGCTAGATAATACATGGCAGAGTTTTATCTCCACTATTCTAATAAAGATTAGAGGCAAATAGAGCTCCTGTGATTAAATTTGCTTGTAAGAGGATAATATATTGTAAATCAGCGGCAATAATGGTCCATTACAATTAAGAGACAAGAATTAAATGATCACTTTATGACCAAACATTTCATAAACCATGAAAAATAATCTTATTAAGAGGTATAAACTTCAAAAAAAAGTATAGCTGCATATGCCAAAGGTTTCACATGATTTTTAAGTTGATATATAAAAGCAGATACAAAAATGGACTTCCATGCCAAGTCATACATAAATTTTAAGGGATGTGCTGTCATGTATTAACATAATTTGTCTTAATTCATATTCTCAAATATAAACGTAATGTCAATAATCAGCTATGTCAATATTGGAACTCAATCCCTATGCCTTAAAACATTCTTTATAAAAAGTATACAAAATCATTATCAAATCAGTTTAGCTTAACTTACAAATAATAAGAAGAACAGATAAAACATCAATGGCTGTAAATTGGTGTAATCTGTCTGCAGGACATGAGATCTCACTATCACACATTTGAAGATGTGCCCTTTGCTTATTTTTCTTTAGGAACTATGTGTGATATATCTATTTATTATAAATAGCACATAGCTCTTGGGTTTTCTGCTTGGCAGAAACTATATAGAATTCCAGAACTAAGTCAGAGAAAGCTATTTGTGAGAAAGCAAAAAGGAGTAAGCCAATAACAAAGTTAAACCCTTCCAAATAAAAAAAAGGACCTTTTTGTACAGGATGTGCAATTAGTTACTGGTTATGTTATGGCCAGCATGGCTGAAAAAGCTAAAACATCCAAGAGAGTAAAACTTTTGAACCTGGGATAATCAGGTAGTGATGAGGGAGAGCAGGAGGGTAGTAGGGATTTCACAGGGCTGAGGGAAGTCATCCTGACTGTCTTTCTGAGAGAACTCACTCAACTAGTATCCTCACTGATTTTAGTCCTTTCATATCATCTTCTTTTCTGTAGAGCAAGAAAATACTATGTTAGGTTTGAAAAGGTTTTGAATCTTCTTGATGATCTATCCTGGTGTATCCAGACAAGCTTCTAAAAAGAAAGATTCATAATTGTTGAATTTACTTGGTCACGCCTTGTTTAACGTAGTCTGGATATACAGGACAAGTTCCCTACTGTGTTTAAATATGGGGCTATTCAGCTTCAGAAAATAAATTATGTTTATATATTATCTATGAGGATTTATAAATTATCTACCAGGATAACTGTTCTTCTTTTCAATAATAGTACGTTATTGCTGTGATAAAATAGCTCTGAGTAAAATAAATACCTGAATTCAATGTACAATGATAAATAGGGTAACTGTTAATCAATGTGAATAAACTGGGCCTAAATTTCCCTCTCTCTAAATCTATTTTTTCCCATAAGATTTAAATAAAGTGTCATTTTCCTCTACAATACATTCTAACTTCTTCACGTTCACTTAAGTAATTTTTTCCTTTATTGTCAGCTTAAGTGAGATCTTAGTGCTCTTCAGAACATCTTGAGTCTCCAGGTGAACGTTATGATAACTGCCAAAAGCTGTTTCTGAGCAGCAATAATATCAGCAATAAAATCAAAAATAATCCAGGAAATTCTTCTCAGTGATCAGAAAAGCTTTTGGACAAAAGGTTAAATAGCGGTTGGGACAGTATCTTCCTGACTAATATATCACTTTAACTTGCTATCTTAACTCCTCTTATCAAGTTTGAAAGTTTTTAGGTTAGTCAGATAGATTCAGCTGAATTCAGCTTCATTTAATTTAGCTTTATCTTATGTCTTTCATATAAAGAATCTCAAAGTGCTTCAGAGTTGAAGATAAGAAATAGGAATGAAGTGTAATAAATTGGGTACCCTCACACAAATAGAAAGACACATGATTTTTGAAGATTGACTAGAGTCTCATGAATCGAGGTATTAATTGGGCACAGCAGGAAACAAAGAAAATACAGGGATTTGAGAAAATCTTCCCAAGGCTATATGTGTGAATTTACGTGCTAATACCTCTGCATTCTCCACTTGGAAATACACAACTCCCAGCTATACTAACAATTTGTAATTTACCTTTCATATTGGTATTGAAAATTAAGTAACACAAAATCGTAGAATAGTTTAGGTTCGATGGGACCTTAAAGATCATCTAGTTCCAACACCCCTGCCATAGCGGTAAGAAAATAGCACTGATGTGACCATGCGCACATTTGTTGAATCTAATGCATGGTTTTGGATACTTTTTTTTTTCCAATGGAGTTCAGAAGGTAATGCAGGAGGCACAAGGGTGAATATTTACTTCAAAATTCCACCTTTTGTAGAACTAGCTTCTACAATTCACTATCCTATTGATATCCTACTGATACAACAAAATATTGAAATTTTGTTCTTAGAATTTTTGTCAAGAATTAAACTCAATAGGGAAAAAACAAAAATTAAACAAGAACAATTCAAGAGATATAGAAACAAAATTATTAGTTTTTTAATGTCCAAAGGTAACTATTAAAAACATCAT
This sequence comes from Scolopax minor, assembly GCA_028566535.1. Classification (NCBI taxonomy): domain Eukaryota; kingdom Metazoa; phylum Chordata; class Aves; order Charadriiformes; family Scolopacidae; genus Scolopax; species Scolopax minor. The sequence goes on along the minus strand of JAOXNG010000042.1, from coordinate 37,514,987 downwards.
AAGAAAATTACAACATCTACAGGAAAAAAACCTGTGGAAGTAAAGAAACACACTTCAGAATTTGATAGGATCATGAAAGGAAAAAACAGAAAGTGATTCTGAAATTGTATGTACAGAGTCAAAGATTAGTCTCAATAGTCTGAGAAAGATCAGAGAATAAGAGAGGAGGGATTTGGAATTTCTATAATGGATACTGCAATCAGTAAAGATGGTTTTGCAAAGGATATGAATGTGCACTTCCACATGACAGTCTCTAAAACATAATTAACTATCCCTGTGCAATTCATATTCAAGAAATTACTTGAGAACTTTGTTATATATGCTTAAAGCCTTCAAGTATTTTGTAGTACTAGAAGTCGTTAGTACTTCCTTCCGTATAGTTCAGTATCCAATAATAAGTAAAAATTGACTGAGAGGCCCAGGATTTAGTCATTTATTTTTCAAAAATGAACTCTTCACAAAGACAAGTCTGAATCAAAGTCCCAACTCTTTGCTTCTCTAAGGCTTCATTGATATGTGAGCTCAATTATTAACTTGAATTTTACCACTGGACTTGTAATTTTTTCTAAATCCTAGATTTAGTTTTGTATATTAGTTGAAATCCTGATCAGATTTCTTCTTTATTTCCCCTTGTAAATAAGAAAAAATACAAGATCCAGCAAGAAGTAACATAGGAGAATATCTGGCTTGCACATGGAATGAGCATGTTAATACATAAAGGACACTTTTTTCTTCTTCATCCTTTACCAGTGTAGCTCAACTGGTATCTGAATTTTCCCGTTACAGTAACTTTCAAATGTGAGTTTCTGTTAAACAGAAATAAACCTCAACTCTCAGCTAATGAAAATTCATGATCTCTCAAACAGCACTGAATACTCCAAACCAGATTTTGTGCTTTTCTGGGAGGGAAGGGTGTTATCCATACAAGAAGAAAGAAATGGAAGTTAATGAAGAAAGTGTTTTATTGTTTGAGGGCTGCGAACAGCTATTCCTGGGAATTACCTTTATTGCTATACGTATTCTCATTGCTTTATTTAATGAAATGTATCCCAACTAAATGTGTTTCCAATACTCTATCACTTTTCCCCATTTTAAAATATGAGTAATAAATACAGTAATCATAAGTGCTTGTTCTGGAAGATCCTGTATCTTCATTATTGTGAGGGACACTAAGTGACATAAATATGAAATATAATGCAGACAGTTCACAGTTAACATGAAGGATGAAACACAGGCAAATGTTCTAGAAAATATATTAAATGGAAACCAAAGTTAAGTAATGTGTCCATCAATCCTTAGATACATTATGAATTAGATAGAAGATCACTTAGTAGAAAATTGCCAGTAAAAATACTTATTTAAAATTTCAATGCCAAGTAGCTAAGTCTAAGCTTATTGTTTAAACTTCAGGAATAATCTTTCTGAGAAATTATGCACTAAAGTAGTTGCTGTTGCCAGAATGTGTCTGTATTATTTCTTGGATCCTCAAGATAAAAGCTCCATTCATAAATTATTGTTTGAACAATTCTTAAATGAATGTACTTTGATGTGTATTAATTTGTCACAATGAAAACATGTGGAATTAACAAGCTAATACCATTTAAAGAACATGACTTAGCACTTCTTGAAAACAGAGCCATCCTTAATATACACAGAAGAGCATTTTTACATTGTAGATTCCATTTTGGGTGTAATAGAACCAAGAAAAGATCAGGAAGTGCAAGAAGGAAAACAGCTATGATTCTAACTGCTCCTTGGATTTAAAAAGGACATTAAACAAAGCAGTAACTTTCTATAAAGTGAAATTGAGCCAAAACACTTAGTGGAACAAAGGTTTTGCTATCAAAAGCCTCTTGAGTAACCAAGTAGATGTAACTGTTAAAAAAAAAAGGAACCAAGAGATTATTTTGCTTGAAGTGAGATGTAAGTGAACATGGTGACAATCCTTTACCTTCAGTGTATGGCTAAAAAGATCTTTTATAATTTTCTTTAATAAACTGTCTTAAAATAAACATGGCTCAAGTAAATGATCAGAAACAATATATAAAGGATTTTCCTTTCTGTTTTCAGAGATGTTTCTTTTTCTTTCTCAATAACTCTTAAGCACCTCCACAATCTTTCTTTTCATGTCAGTAATGCCTATAGCTCCCACTTCTCATACATTTCACACACATAGCCTCCTTCTCCAGCCCTTATACCTACTTCTCCCTCTTGTCCTATCATTTAGTATTGTTCAGTATTCTCAGGATTTGTGCCAGGAGCACTCAGCAAATGTTTGGCTGTAGTAAATCATGTATCACAGAGCGTGACAGGAAAGCCCCTCTTTTCTTGGAGAAAAGAACAGAACACACACACAAAAAAAGTGGTCCAGTACTATTTAGGTTAACTATAGCAGATTGTCAAGCCATGAATTCTACAGTATCATGTCTTATGTAATTAAAATTCATTGTAATTTTTTGCTATTTTGGTTAAACCACCTCAAAGTCATTTTCATTATATAGTTGTGTCTCTTCAATGGCATAAGCTGGGAAGTTTAGAAAAACAAACTTACTAAAAAAGGATCACTTAAGTTAATAAACTTAAATAGTATTTGGAAGGAATTTTGATTGTATTCCCATTAAGAAATAATTTGGGGCAATAGCAAAAAATAGTACAATAGTAACAAAATAGTAACACAAAAAAACCCCAATTGGTACTGATGCCTCAACTTTTACACTACACATGGTGTATTTTATTTTAGATAAGGTTCAGTCTAGCCCTTGGGACCACGTCTCCACCATTATGTGTTTCAAAATGCTCTAAATCCACATTATTGTTCTGAAATAAAAGCTAATTCAAGCACATTTTGCAAGTATAACCATCACCACTTTTACCCCAAAAAAGTGTGGGGATGAAGGGTGTGTTTTCCTTTTCTTACAGTTGAAATATTATAGAATGATAACATTTTTCTGGTTGGAAACCAGACACATACCTGTGCAGATTTTTGTCTTGTGACCTCCACTGTGGTCCTATGGTCCCAGCCAGCAACATCATGGCAGAAAGGGTGTGATAATACATACATATGCAGAAAATATATCATGGCCATAATTTGTTGCAGGCTGACATTTGTTGTAGACACAATATGCATAAAGTAAATGTGAATGCATACATCATTGAAAAATAACCAGCAGTTCATAGGTAGCCCAAGAACAGAAGATTGACACTAGTTGTTTATCAGTTAGCCTTTAGAAACACTTTGACAGCATGTTAGTGTGCCTAGGACAAAAGGAGATAAAATTAGCAAAACAGTTTTTTTCAGAACTGTAGTATTCTCCACAGGTGTCACAGATACCACGTACCCTACAGACCTGAGTAAAGAATTTGTACACGTGAAAAAGCAACACTCTTCAGCTTCCTAGCTTTATGTAAAATAGGAGGAAAATAAATAAAGAAAAACTATTTCCATATTATGAAAATGCCTTAATGATGTGCTTCCCTCAAGATTCTAGAGGCAAATTTTGGAAAAGTCTTTACAGGGAACATGAAGAATGGTTAACTCCCCCAGAGATTTGGGACTGAAAGCTAGTCTGGTTACTGTTATAAATTATATGCAGAAATGGTGGCTTTTCAAATTTGCTTCTGTTATTAGTTCCCATCTCTACAGCTTGAACTGCTCAAGAAGTGAGAATGAAGACATTAATGTGAAAATGGAGATATTTTCTGCCAATATTAAAATAGCTATTCCCCCCGCTACATCTTCACCTTATGTAAATCAGGTTAACCTACCTAATACCCCTGTTTACAGGAGTTGTCTCATTGTATCTCAAGCAGATTCATGCACCAGAAAAACCGGAAATCTCATCTAAGACAATAAAGTGAAGCCTCTGGTAACTGAACTGAAACCTTATTCCAGTAGAAACAGCAACTTCATATTTTCTACAAGAAAACTTTTAACATTTGTTATTTCATTAAAAAACAACAACCAAATAAACCACCAAACAACCTTCTTAGCATTTTTTTCCTTCTGGCTTCAATGACAAATTCTATTTTTAAACCCTGAAATCTCTGGATGTGTTCATAAAATTATTTTTTTCCTCAGATGTAATGAAAGAATATAAATGTCACAGATTATGTATGAATTATTATAGATTTATTATTATTCCACAGCCTCAACAAGCAAGGTTTTTAATGTGTAAAGATGTTATCAGTAGTCTCCTTCCAGTACCTCGTCATTTAAACACAAAATTGACTCAGTGGGCTGGATGAAAGATGGTGTTTCCAATTAGAGAGGAGGGAGTCGTTGAAAAGTGGGCTGGTGGAATTTAGGCTTTTCTGAAATAATGGCATTCAGCAAACAATGATGCTGTTTAAATCCAATATGATATAAAAGCAGTAGATGGATGTAATAATTCAGGTCAACATGCATATAGAATATGTATGGCATTTTGGCAAATGTGCAGTTTGATAGAGTTTCAACAGTTCTGGCTGCTTGTACAAGCTGAGTAAATCATAAAAGCAGAGCCTATCTCCAGTAATGAACCATATCCATGGCCACAAACATCCTCATCAGTAGTAAACTGCATCTCTTACTATCAAGAAAAATACTTAAATACATCTATGTCATTCACTGAAAAGCAAAACTAGACTTATTACATTATTACTGAAGAAATAGTGTGGAATTTATAAGAAAGAAAAGAAAATATGCAGAAAAGTATTTCTTGCTGTCCTATACCCCAAAGACAATCTTCTGTCTGTCACTGAAAATGACACTGCTAATGCCTGTCACTGCAAAACATTTCTGCAAATGTTGTAACTCATTCCTCAGAATTAGGATATTTCAATTTATGGCCACTTTCTGTAGGAGGCTCCCTGGGAAGGGAGGGGAGTGTCTGAATTTCCAATTTCAAGAGGTATTAGTTTCAGCTAGTTAAAACATTTTCAGGATGCTTACAGAGCACTCAGAGCTATATTACAATCCTTTCTCAAGGAGACCTTAAGCCTGGATGTTGTTTTCACTGACCAAAATCTTGATGAGGATACACAAGTATTTGTAGAGAGATGCTCTCTTCTAGAGAGATATTCGTATTCAAAGTTGACCCCACAAGGAGGTGCTGAAATTCATCAATCTGAAAATTGCTTCAAAGTACAAGGTTTAATACTGCAGCAGAACTGCCTCTGCCCAACTTTACATGTAATACCTCCTTTAAGAATGACTAGACAATCATCCCCTGAGAAAAACAGAATTCACTGTTGCTTCTACAGTACTGATATGAAACCTCAAGATGTTTTTCCACAGCACTTAAGACTGATCTATATCAGTGTGCCATAATGCTGTCTTGCTCTGGCTGTGCATTCCTGCTCCTTCCCAGGTGCCAGCAATCGTAACTGATCAATGGTGAGGTGAAGTAATTCAGAAGTTAGCGGGGGTGGGGTATTTCTGAGCAATTTCAACTCTCATTCGATGCAATGCACAGACAATACACTATTGCAGAACTGCACACTTAGTGTGTAGCTTTGCTCTTTATAAACTGAGAACCACATGTACATGGGCAGTCAGAGAATCAGTGTATGTAGCGCCTTACAACTGCTGGTGATAGAGGGAATCAAGAAATTTGGGATGACAGAGGGCTTAGGGTGAATTTAGAGACTGAGATTTCACAGATCTCAGATCACAGACTCAGATTTCACAGAATCCTATGATGTTCCAGCAACATATGCCTTCACCTGTTGTCTCAGATTAAGTTCAAGAGGTAATATAAGAGAATGGGGCATGAAAAAGTTGAGGACGTGATGGAACAGATTCATTGACTAGAAAATGGTCAAGACCTCTAAATCAGCTGACTACAGCAGAGCCAGGTCTTCCAGTTTTTGATGATCACTGCTTTCTGGTATGATGTTTCAAATGTTACAACAAAGCTTAGGGAACTGCCAAGCTGCGCAGAGCACAATCTATCTCAATATCCTCCTAAACACTGGCAGCACAAGGAGGGAGAAAAAAACCCCAACATAAAATATTAAACACCATATGGCAGGAACTTGAGTTGGCCAGAGCCTTAAGGCAAGTCTGCCCCACATTTCCTTGAAATAAATATGCCCCCTACCCTGAATTCCAGTCTCTCTGAAGGCAAGTTTTATTAGAACACAATAAACAGAATAAAATAATTCTAGAAATAATGATGCTTTGTGGCCAGCTGGGCGTGACTGACTTTGGAAGAGCCTATCTGCCCTGTTCCCTTTGTCCTCATAGGGCAGCTCCTTTCCTCTACTATTCAGTGGCTTTAAGGGCTCAATGAACCTCACAGGGTCCCTTTGATGGTCCCTGGCAATGTCCCTCCCTCCCCTTGGGACCTTGGTTGTGAATTCAACCCATCCTGCTGGCAGAAAACCTGCTGTCACTTCCCTTGCAGCATCCTTTCCCAGGTTGCTTTTTAAATATCTATAAAGCTGAGCATGTTAAGTTTCTCAGAGCAAAATGTCACCCCCACCTTCCTCCTTACTAGAAGAGATGATGCATGGTCCAACAGTCAGGAGATCCTGCACAGCATCTTCTTCTCTCCCTTCTCCTACCCAGATGAGCAGGCTGTGCAGGTGCTGCCCTGTACCTGCTCAAGAAATGCTGCACAAGCCAATCAGGCAGTTATACTTTCCATCACAAACAGTGTCTGCAGAAGGCTTATTACCCATGTAAGGCAGTAGTGAGACCTGAAAAATATTACCAGAAATTTGCTTGGGTTTTTTGTTTTGTTTGTGTCGCTGGAGTTTTCCCTTTTTTTTTTTTTTTAAATAAAAGAGTCATCTATCCTCTGGAAGGAAATCAAACAGATTAAATTATGGGCTAATAATATAAATAAATTCCCATTAAATAACAAAAGGAATAAAGAAAACATAAATTACTTTAAAGCAAATCTGTCGGTCTTTCACTGCAGGGTGCCACTTGAATCTGTGGCATTTTACCACCATATCTGATTCTGTATTTATGTTTACACTTGTCATTCCCAGGAGACAGCAGTTTCCCTGTTCTCAGCAAAAGAGTGACTAAATATTCTTGTGCAAAAGGTGCTAATCTTTAAGGGGAAGGGATGAATTTGAAAAAGAGGGGTTAAAATGAATTCTGCCCTTCTGCTCAGGTTTTGTCCTCCAGCCAAGAGTCCATTTTTTAATACCTAGTTAAAGGCTTCCCACTGCTGCTTATGCCTGGACCACCTGTTCCCATAATACACTCAAATCAGCGGGTTTTGGCAATGCATTTGATAGTTCATAAAAATACTAGTTCAACATCAGGCATTTAGGGTGAGCAGTCTAAACCATGTGACCCGAGTGCTATTTCATTTCCATGAAAAGATAAATGGTGATAACTAGGAATGAAAGAAGGAAAAATATTGAATACAATTGACTGTAGATCCAGTTGGACTTTGGAAGTTGGTTTGGCAGTTTCCACCAGTTGGTGGAAGCAAAGGAGGTGAGAGTTGGAAGAAGTGCCTAAACTGTATTTGTAGCAGGAATATTGCAGTGAGGGAGAAGGGGACAGAGAGGAGGAATTAATGTAGATCATAATTTGTGGAGTTAAAGGAGTGTGGATGATGTTGAATAAAGAGAAATAAGAGGCAACTTGTCTAATGACAGATAAAAATAAGGAGAGCAGGTGATCAATCATCTCATACAAAGAGGCAAATGAGCGGAGTATAAAAGAACAGAGTCAAAGGGGAAGGAGAAGATAAAGTGATAGATGGCTAGCAGATTGAATAGGCAGGTTAGTTAGATAAATAATTTTTGAGTGCCAGTTTTAAAAGCTTACCAAATTATCAATTTTAAATCAACCTTCACATCTGGACTCTGACAAAAATTTATCCATAGCTATATAAGAAAATACCCTGAAGAGGGGATCCTCCTCTTTCTGGAAGGAAGAGCTTTTCATTCACTCCAATTACAGCAGCAGGCTCAGACCTCTCTCACTTGACTTTTTCCTGGATAAAATACTTTATTGCAGGTCTTGGCACTGCAATGTTCTTTGACTTTCTGCCCACAGGGGTATTATCTGACACATAACACCGCACTGTGAGTAAATCCCAACCTTTTAAATAAGCAATCCTACATCTCAAACATTTCATCCACTAAACCTGAAAAGAATTTTGATGTACTTTCACAACTTGGAACTGAATGTACAACCTTATCAGGTCTGTGTCCACTGCATATTTCCTGGTAAATAAGGACTGCATAATTCCTGGTAACATCTTCCTTTGGTTCCTACTGTGTTTCTATCCTCTTCATGGATTCCAATTTTTCCCGCACCTTGGTAGTTAATCTCTGTTCTTTGGTAACTGCCCCCTCAAGCACTAGTTTGAACCAACACAGACATAGACAAAAAAAAGACATTTATAGAGAGCAACATAGACTGAAAACTGTCCTCTGAAAATGTTCTGAAAAATCTAACCAAACTCAGTCATAAACAGAAGTCAGTTTTGCTGGTGCATAGTGAATTAAACCTGATTAAAATAGGCTCATTTTTCAGGTCACTGAGGAGGTTCCTGATCATTTAGATCAGGAACACAAATAGCTTTATTTTATGGTTTGTTCATGGGACACATCTTTTTTGAGGTGCTTATATAGTGACCAACCCCGTGTGGTTTTATATTCCAGAAAGTTACACAATACAAATAAGCAATGATGGCTACAGT
>JAOXNG010000042.1:37480780-37493339 GCA_028566535.1 Scolopax minor | reverse complement strand
GGGGGCCTCAGAGCTGGAGGCAGCTCTCCAAGTGAGGTCTCACCAGAGTGGAGCAGAGGGGCAGAATCACCCCCCTTACCCTGCTGGCCATACTGCTGGTGATGCAGCCCAGGATAAGGTTGGCTTTCTGGGCTGCAAATGCACATTGTTGGCTCATGTTGAGCTTCTTGTCCACCAACAACCCCAACTCCTTTTCTTCAGGCCTGGAAACTTAATTTCTTGATTCTAATTTCTTATAGGACTTTGATGACCTGAGAAACTATAAAAGACATTAAATTAACTTGGACATCTGAAGGGAAAATTTCATTTAACGTTCTCCCATTCTGTCACTTGCTCCTTCGGGATAACAATAAAAAAAGTGCTCCAGTTACACCATGTTTTTCAGTTGTCAATTAATGATAAGGCACAGGTATTACAACATTAACAATCTGCTGCCTAACATCTAACTTAACAGTAGTTGAGAGGAAAAGGGGCCACAGTAAATTTTTAGGACTATTATTTTGCAAATTGTAAGCAGGTATCAGTGACACATCCTTAACATGTGACTACAGGGAGTTTTCTGCCTTTACTCTGCCACATATCACCCAACCATTCTGCAACAACAGAGGAGCATTTCTCTTACCAAGGAGAGAAGGGGGATGCAAACCTAAGGCAAAACCCTATCTGATAGCAGGCTCCTTGTCTATCTGACAAATGTATTTGGAAATCCCAAAGCATCCTTCTAAATTCTTTAATTTCTCAAAGCAAAGCGACCCGAGTGAAACAGAGTGCAAAGCACTGGGTTGTTTCATAAACATGCACATTCATGGATCCTACCTGATGTAGAGATGAGTTGAGGAGTCCAAGTCTGCAGAGAGATCACCACGCAGGAACCTAGTACTCATGCTTTATCAGGTCTCAGAGCTATACCTTCAGCATATCTCACATATGAATGTCAAGCTTTTAAATGCAACAGAAATTGTATATAATGAATCAGAAACTTTAAGAGCATGATCAAAGTATACAAACTTATAAAGTTTAAAAATATGTCAAAACATTGATAGTTTTCCTACTATCCCAATTCCTCATCATAACAAATCTAAGCATCTGAGAGGTAAACTGACTGCTGAACTGATGTATTTAGAATTTATTTTCCCAGACATCTTGATGGGAAAATAAAATTTTTAACTCAACTCCCCAAATTTAACATGAAAAATGAAAAAGATTTTAATTGAGAGGAAGAATGAAATCTCCCAGAAAAGAAAATCAATTGCAATAAGACATTAAAATAGCACTTAAAAAAATAATTTAAGTGTTAAATAATGTACTAACATGATAACATCCATTTTGCATTGTAGAAAGCACAATTTTGTTTTTTAAAAAAATCCTTTAAATAAATATTCTATATAAATTTCATTCCAAATATATTGCAAGAATTTACAATAGTATAAAATATCCATGTATAGCATATACCATGTTTTAAAGAGTAAATATCCACAATACATATATTTTTTTCCATACATACTTCTGACAGAGGTAGACTCTAGTAAAAAGAATACTGTGTTTTGTCCATGCAGTCACAGTTGAGCAGTCCAACTATCAATGGGGATATAAAATACAGACAAAATGTTTAGTGTCTTCAAAAAGCAAGTATTTATCTAGAAAGGCCAAATTCAGATCTTTTGTTTAAGAAACAAAAAAATCAACAATTACTTTTCACATTATAAATTACTGACAATGACATGCTTACCATGTGCTTTTAAATTAGAAAAGCACTGGCACACAATTCTCTTTGTCTCTCCGAGATGGAGCTCATAAGCACAGGGACTAGTAAGAGGCATTCTGCCTCCCTTCTCTGCTGAGGAAGAACAGTGGAGAGGAATTACAAGATGACTTATATTTCCCAAAGTCTATGTCACTCTATTTCATTAGACTTAAATAATTCACTTTTAATTCTGGTACAAATAAGCAAAGCCAACACAGTTCTCATTACTGCACAGATTTTGCATAGAGTGTAGTTTCCAGTTCAGCAATATGCATAAGAGTTTGCAAAATGTAAACAAAACATTTGCATTTACAGCCCCAAAGACTGGAAACACTTGTTTTTCTACAAGGTGCTTAGCACCTTTGGGCCTGAGCCTGCTCACCTGAGTAACAGGAGCAGGATTTGGTGTTTGTTTTTAAGCATTGTCGGATGTAAAATACACACCGAGGGAAGAAGTGAAGGCTTATGCTGGGCATCTTTTCCTTTCATCAACATCAGGAGGTACTACCTCATATGGTTTCCCTGGAAGCAATCTGAAATAGAAAAAACAGGTGATGGATGGCTAGGCTGCAGTTAAATGACAGAGAAACACACTACGCAGGAAAAGCAGCTTCTATTTACTTTAAAAATCTTACAGCATGTGTGAGAAAACATCCTTTACTTTTCATTTGCCTGTCCTTTCCATTTTTTTGTTTCTTCCTTTTCTAAATTTTTGTTTGGATCTCATATAAAGGCTTTCCCCCCCCCCCTTCTCTTTTTCTCATCTTTAATTAGTTCGAATGTCAAACCTGTTCAGTAATCACATCTCTTTGGGTAGTAATGAAGGCAAATAAATAATGCTTAACCTTTCTTAGAGAGATCTGGAGAACCTTCTAAAACCAATTAAGGCTTGTATAAATCACTGGAATTAGCCAAGGTCCTCCCGCTAAGTTTCCAAACTTGTGTAAGAAAGAAAACATTAAAATTAAGGGGGAGGAGAGGAAAGAAGAAATTTATCCTTCCTACAGTCTTAAACCTTTCTAATTTTAAAGTGTGAAAAAAGAAATGAAAAGAAATTAGGCAATGAGGATTATGCTTTGTTGCTGCTTGGGAGGTTGGGATGTGTATTAGCTGGATTTCCACATGTTAAGGTCTGATGGGTTTTTTTCACTTTTTCTTTTCAGTGATTTTTTTTTTTTCTGTCTGTTCTACTTCAGGTATCTTTTGAATGGTGACTAACAACAAGTACAATAAAACAACCTCAATCCTTCTTAACATAAAATACAGAAGAACAGCAAACCCAAATCAATTTCTCTGCAAATCTTGCAGATAAATCTTGCTGTTGTGACATGTAGGTGTCAGGCTGTTTATTACCCACACTCCTTCTCCTGTCAATGTCCTCTCACCTGAAGAAACAATTTCTTTGCATGATATAGAAGGGGAAATATCATCCTTAATAATGGAACTGCACTGATCTTTCCCTGACCAAATTAGCTTTTGTGCTGTGGGTTTATCACTGCACATCTTGCTCTTTTGGTGCTGTCAAAAAGCACAGGATGGGACTTCATTCCCAGTAACCTGCATGACATTGTGCTCCTGTGCCTGCCTGTGGTCTCTTTTCACAGTACCTTCATCAACACAATGCCATAAAATAAAAAAAAAAAAATATCTGAAGACTAAAGACTGATGTGATCGATCAGACTCTTCAGAAAAAATCTCCAGAAATGTTTAGCAAAGAGATCTCAAACACCACAGACCAGTTTCACGTGGGCTTAGAAAGCATCAGTTGTTAGACATATTAACCGAGCTTAGAAACACAAGCATGTGTTTCTAATACATATCCATAGATACACACTTATATGTACTCAAGTACCATTTGAAAAATGAATAGCACCAAAACTGAGATATGTGGATAGTTGACATGATTTAGTTTTTAAAGCATTTGTGAAGGATCCTAAATAAGTCAATTGAAGACCCAGAACTTCAGGAAGATTTTGTTTCCTTGGTTATATTCTTTCTAAAAAAGAGAAGGTTTAAAAAAAGTGGTCTCAGCTGGAAGCATGCCCTTAGCCATTAGAGTGCCAAAAATGAATGCAATATGTCAGCTCTGACATTCTGTCAGAAAGAGGGGGGAAAATACTTTTGGCCTAAGAATAACATGTATTCAAAAGTTTTGCCCTGAAATTAAAACAAAAACCAAAAAAACCACACAAAAATCTGCGTGGGCCAGAGTCTGAGTCAAGGCAAACGTATCTCCATTTACATACGCAATTTGCATCACCTGAATACCCAAACCCCTTTGCTGAATATAGCCATCATTTTTTTAAAATTTATTGCCTACACTCATACGAACATCATAATAAATCACTCACTCCAAATACCCTTCAAGAATAACAAGCATTACGAATTAATAATGTCATGGTGGTCATTAATTTTGATAACCAAAGAATTGGCATTAGTGAACATACTTGCTCTGTAGTTGTTAATGTTACATGTTTTTAATATGCAACAGCTACAATGTGTTAGAAACCAGTTTCCGTTATTTGATTCTTTCATAGCTGTTCAGTATTTGACAAATGCATAATTTTGGTCTTTAAAATATTGATTTTTCCAAGTTGAGAACAGTGAGGTTAGATAATCTCTGACATGTTTTGTTAATTTTAGATTATCAAGATATACTCAACAGTACAATTTACCAATAAGAAGCTGATATTGATGTTTCTAATTGCAGGCAAGTAAACTGAAGGAAGGAGAGGCCATGTTACACAAGTCATGAAGTAAGTGTTAAAGCTCAGAATAGAATAAAGGAAATAAATTATTCAAATACTCTGCAGCACTGGTCTATTTTTGTGCCAGTGGATTTGATATAACACCTATTAGGATGTGATAACATTAAACACATTTATAGATACAGACAGGTGAAGAGGTAGATAGACAATTTGCTCTATTTTGATTTGGAAATGATACTTGCCAATGAATATAAATATTTTTAGACCCTGAAATCATGAACCAGTCTTAAATTTTAAATACTTTGCTTTCTAGCTTGTAATAATCTCTAAAAATAAGGGCCAACAGCACAGCACATCACATACTTATAACTAAACAACTGTGCTAACCTTTTAATCTTTTTTTCAGAACTTGGATCTACTGTTTGGAAGCTTCAGAGGAAGATGCGATATATTTTAAACTGTGAAGAGATGAAGTCATACTTCAGTTTTCCTTAACAACCTGGAATATTTTACTTCTCCTGTTCTATGTCTCCTGATACAGAGCCAGCATTGTGCATCCAGCAGCTCCTCACCTCAGTACCAGACGCAGGACTTACAGGTCTTCCCATCTTCAATCACTGCTCTTCTTCTGCAGAACTGGTGCTCTTTATCCACAGAAAAGTGATACAGAACATATCAGTCATTTAAGCTGTGCTGCTGTGGGGCTGAGGACAGAGAGTAGCCAGGTGGACAACTTCAAGAGGAATTACCAACTGCTGTCTGCATTTCCAGACAAAAATGAGGACTTGGCAGTTTTAGCCTTTGGCAGACTTTTGCTGATGGCCATTTGTTCTCTTTTCTCCATCTGCTCCCCCTGGTTGGATCAACCAAAGAATCAAATTGTGGCAGAACCTGCAGGTATGTACAGCAAAGGCTACCAATAAATACCCTGCCATTTCCCCCATGTAGTGATACCTGGGGTTTGGAAACACAACTATGAAGTTTCTTTTATTAGACCTGAGCTGGCACAGAACAAGAAAAACTAATAGACATGAACTGTTCCCTCAGCAGAGCAAACAAACAAGTCTAATTCTGAAGTCTATTTAACGCTCAAGATCCACTAGGACAGAAAGAAACAGCAGGAACAGAACTGTATTAGTGGACATTTTACATCTTGGAAACACAAGAAAAGACCGAGCTTCTGGCCTTTGATGCTGCCAATAAAGTTTTGTACAAAACAGTTGGCAGATGGAATACAGCAATGCAGACGCCTCCCTTGACCATGCTTGACCTCACTCTCCTCCTGGTCTGTTAATCTTGAACTCTTTTTTAATGCAGTAGAACCACTCCAACAGGACAATCTGCTAAATCCACCATCCTGAAAAGGCCAATAATTTGGTCATCCAGGACCTCTGGATTTAAAGTAGGAAGGGGGAGGAACTTGGTTCTTCCATATCAACTCCCCTGACTGCTGCACAGGCAAATCAACACCCACTTATGGCTACCCCTTCACATATTAAACCTACACTTTGGATGCTTCAGTGCCCAATTTCTCGGTGTCCCTTTCTGACCCAAATTCACAGATATTCACTTCAGATGAGAACTGTGATCTTCTGCAGCTTGGTGAAAAGAGCCTGCCCAACATAACGCAACTACATATCCATCTTTTAGGTTTTCTTTATTTATATTTTTTAGTTCAAGAATTACACACTAGCCAACATTATTATATATTTACATGCTGAAACTGGCTGCAATAATTTTAAATTCAAGAAAATATCTCTTATGTGCTACTCATTTACAATCATCATTTTACTACCTCATATATCCCAGAGGTTAGCAGTCCTTTTGAGAAAAACATGAAGATCTGATGCAATGATATCCACTAGTATTTTGCATTTTCTAGCCATTGGAAAATGTGCATTATGTGCATATAAGAAAGGCTACAAGGTCATTAGTAAGGCTGATGATTACTACATTATGAAGTAAATAGTACTAAGTAAAAAAAGATAAATCAGAACTGTGCAAAGACAGTACTAACAGAACCATTTAAACACCCATGCAAATAAAAATGTGATAGAAGTCAAATCATACTCAGCTTGTTAGAATTAATCATGTTTCAAATGTTCTTTTTGTCTTCAACTGAAAGTAACAGGACAGACCATGAACGATACAAACTGGTGAGTATCTGTCAAATGACAGTAACAGTGAAAACATACAAAATGTTATCAAATTGGAATAGATGACCTCATGTCTGAAAAACATTAAAAAAATACAACCCTTAGTATGAAAGTAGAGGTGAGATTTTATCCTCATTTAAATTTCATTTTTTGTCAAAGCACTTACAAAGAAAATAAATTTATACTTATGAAATGTTAGTGTTGCATATTCTTGTAGAGATGATCTATTTCAATTTTATATTAATGGATATTTAAATTATTACTATTGTTACAAAGTAGAGTAGGGCAGTATTTTTGATCAACATTCCATTTGTTTCTTAAAAATTTAGACAAAGTTCCTAGTGCATTTTATTAAGCTTTACCTTTGGTGTTAAGCAGTGACTTAATAAATTTCCCTTTTAAACAATTTCTGGAGTGAAGATTCTTTGGCTTTGGGGGACTATGCTATCTAACGACAATCAAACATCCTTATTTTTTTTTTGTAAAGAAAAATATAAGTCTACTATTAGATACCATAAGAGATAGAGATTTCAGAAACCAACAGACGCAATAGGCAGGCTTTCTGCGATGAAATCACCAGCAGCTGAATTCTCACTTACCCTGGATGCCTTCACATCTCCACTCACTGGAGCAACATAAAGGTGCCTTATTATAAGTGAAAACCAGCCCCTATTTCTTCATGCTAATCTGAGTACTGAGTGCCAAGCTACTATCTTCTGTTGCCTGAATAGTTTAACCATACAAAAGAATCGATTGTGCTAGCAGTAACTTTGCCACAACGGCTATTTTACACTACAGTACTTTCTGTACTTTTTTGTATCTGGAATCCAAATCTTTTTATGCAAAAGGGTGTTTAAATTACTCTGCTAGAGCACTGCAATTATTGTACTTAGTAAAAAAAAGTCACTAAACAGTTACTGTATCTATCAACTGCTCATTTACAGCTTATTTAATTATTTACATGATTTTAGGACACATTAACTTAAACCATAAGTAGAATTAGCTTTCTGCCTTACCATAAAGTACAAATTAGAAGTTAAAAATGTTTAAGAAATCTGATAATATTTACACACGTTCAGCTTAAGTTATGGTGGCTCACATTGTATGTTCTATGTACACATAGCAAAATATGATCGCTAATGATATAGTATTGTACCCTGGCCATCCCACCCTAGATCATTGTCTAGAAATAGTTAATGTCTTTGCCTTTTTTTCTTGGTTCCCTAAGGACATTTGTTGGTTTTGAAAACGTACTAGTGGACAATGCTGTTATAAAAAGAGAGAGAAGAAATAGGCAAGCAATGTGAGGACTAGTCTAATTTCAGATGCTAGGAGGTACAGTACTATCATCATGTCAAACGGTGCAATGCTCCATACGAATTATAAGCATCGATCTGCTGATATAGAAATGCCCAGTTACCCTGTATAGTAAGTTGGTTTTTTTAAATACATTTATCTTTTTGTCTCAAAAATATATTTGTACACTGGTTGATGGTAGAAACAAAACTGTTATTAGCTTATTCCTTTAACACGCCAACATATGAATCTGTGTGCATATATACACTCAGTATGTCTATATATACACACTTATGTCCATATAGACATTTAGATATATGTCCATATGCACATATACTTGGATAATGTTTAACATTTGTTAACTTAATATTTAGTACTGTGTTATGTTATAGAATTGGAACACAGTCTAATAATTACAGTGAAAATTAATTGAGCTTTAATTCTAATGTATATTTGTCTGAAATAAATAGGATTTGTTCCCCAGGTGTAAGACTACCACTTATTTTCTCTATGCATTGTGCTTTTGTACCTTACAGATTTTATGTCCTTTGTACAAGCATGTAAAAACTCTCTGAGGAACTCTGCAACATGCTGTTATCTAAGACTCTGCTTTCCTCCCCTGGGAATGAGAAAAGAAATGGTCTCAATGTCATTGCTTGAGTCTTTCTTCCCAGTCATTAAACTGCGATAGGATAGAAACATAACATTCCTTATGCAAACACAGAAATATGTTGCATGAATTTTCAGTTCTGAAAATGTGTATCATACTTACTAGCAGTCATGTACAGTATATATTTACAGATTGATCTCAAAGATTTCATTAAAACTGTGCCATGTTATAGTCATAATTTCCCAATGAATTTCACAAAGATGAAAAACACCTTAATTGCTGGCTATCATGTCTAATAGAACAATAAAATGTGCAACTATAATTATATTACAAGATTTATCTAAATTATTAACGTTGATAATTTACTTATTGAAACTAATAGCAACACGGTTAAGAGAATCTAGAATATTCATCTTCAGTCAATTCTAAAGAAAACCCAAATTTTTCCAATTTACCTGCAGGGTAGCAGACATAGCAAACCCCATATCTCATGTATGTCGGTATAATTTCTTGCTTTCACTCAAGTATCTCAGAAGAGTAAGTGCTCACCCTGGGCTCAAGTTATACTTTTCCCTTGACAGTACCTTGCCAGTCTTTCTCACCCCCATCTTTTTGTATCACAGTGTTAAGCCTTAGTACAAAATGATAGAATCCTTCTCTTTCACTAATCTTATACATCACATTAATAGCCAGAAGGACATAGTAAAAGTGAAAGTGCTTCTTACCCCCAGATAATATATCTTTCCTAGTGACACCTGAGCAGAAACCAGACATTTTTCTTTCACCCTCTGAACAGCAACATCAGAGAGTATTATGGCTTGTACTGTAACTTCAGATAAATTAACGTGCAGTTCTAGGATTCAGTCTTTGTGGTTCTTATAGTAGCTGATGCAGTAAATCAATGCAGAGAATCAACATATTCTCTGTAAGATTTTTGTATTTGATGTGTATCAGCCACAAACAGGCTGTGAGCTCCTGTGTGAGTCCACACTTATGTTTCTGTGAAATGACAAAGGAATTGGCAGCAACTTCTGAAATTAAATAAAAGCTTGTACGTAAGAATACTATAAGACTGCTTTTATTTATGAAAATTAATACCATTTTTAAAGAACAGACTTTGAAGAGAAATACTGAATTTTGATGTGGCTCTTCTGAGAATTGGGAAAAAAATTCCAACATGATTCATACTTATCTGTTGAAATTCCAATGCACCTACAAAGTGTTATGCATGAAATGCAGTCGGTAATTAAGTATGTGAACAAAAAGCAACATTTTGACTTGGAAAGTTAATTGCATGATGAAAGCCTGTGGAGTCTGAACCTGGAGGCAGTATGTGAACGTACACAAAACTCCCTTCAAAACAACAGGTGGTGTATTTGCCTGGCAAGTCCCATTTCAGCTTCAACACTATTTTCTCCCATTTGAAGAAGAAATAAGCATATGATATGCTCAAGACAAAGTCAGAAAACTGGCCAATTAGTTCCCAGAACTGCTCTCCTCCTATCATTGCCATTCACTGTTAAATGGGGAAAAAATCCCACAGAAAATTACTCTTATAAAGCAAGAACAAAAAATCCAAAGAAAATATTTTATGAAAAATATTCTTAAGAACTATTGCCAAAGGAATACTTAAATAGGGAAAATGTATATGCCTGAAAAAAAAAAAGTCCTTTCCTATTTGGAAGATACTTGAATCTAGTTTCTTTCAGAAATTTGTAAACAGATGAGAGGTAGCATAGATAGAATAGATGTGGCTCTTACTTCATGAAATATTTTATGTCAAACAATATTGGGAATCCCATTTAGTACAAGCCATCAGGAATTTATAAATTTATATGGTTCTTGCAAATTGTTTTGGTTTTGCTTTAAATTACAAAAAAGGTTCCACATTGGACTGATTGGCAAACTCTACCTATAAAATTCCATTTTTTGCCTATAAGAGCATATCTCCATGGAATGGAAAAACACTTCACCTTTTATTTCAAAAAGTTTCCTAAAGCAAACCTGCTAGTTTTTCAATGGAAATCATCCTAAAGCAGGAAACATTCAAGAGTGTAAATAAACTCTAAAAATATCAGCTACCAAATTTTTCCCTTTAAAACAGTGCATTAAGGAAAACAAAATAAAAAGTGAAATGGCATCACCAAATCTGGATCAAAAAATGGCCTGTCAGTACTTTTTGCACTGAAGTACATACATGCTTGGGCTTTTACTGTTAAAAGAGGTACGATACCTTTAGTCAACTTGGATGTAAGTTGTTAAGCATAACAACTGTAGCAAGTATAACACTGGAAAAATTGCAAACTTGGAAGAACTCACATAACTTCACATGAGTATTTTGGACTAAGGTATGTATTAGAACTGACAACATTCATTTGCACAGTGTGTGTGAGTACATATATATATATATATGTACACACACATATACACACACGCTTTTACACATATGTAGCCTTCCCTCTCCTTGGCCCTGTAGTTTGTAATTGCTCTCTAGCCCTCCTTACTCTAGAAAGGCAGGGCCTCATTGGCTTCCTTCAGCCACCTAGAGAATTAGTATTTGGCCAACCAATTTTGGCACTTTGGACAGATGATTTCCTTTCCCCAACACAAAACAGCAGCATATCTACGCATTCAGAATTGATGCATTTTTATATCATTGCTACATTCCTCTACCGGTCACAACAACAGTCATTGTGATTGTGAGCATTTGTTCTCTCTTTAAAACCCAAACAAAACTAGTGCTTTTTGCTTCACTTTCTGTGCAAACACCCAACCCTAATATTATCAGTCAAAAGTTTAGTTCTTTCAATAAATAGCAGGAAATACCTGAATATGGTTGGGAAACCTCTGACAATCATCATCTTTCCAAGATAGGCACTACTTTTTTTCAAGTTTACACATTTAAAAGGTAAAGTGTATACGTTTCATAAGCATAGTAATGACTTTGTACACTCTCTTAAGTTTAGATGCATGTCTCAGATATGCAGTTTCCCTGGGAGTGATATGTACTGCTGTGGAAATTAGAACTTGTTTCTCAAAATGTCACTCTGTAATTTGTATCACTAAACTCAAATGGCCATTAAAAAAAAAAAAGAAGAAAAAAAAATAGAGAGCGAGGATTAATGAAATAGAAGTGATTGTCAAAATTCAATTTGCCTTCACACTCAAAATGCACTTATATTTTGATAAGGGGATATGTCCATACTGCAACTTAACATATTTACAATTTAGCAGAAACAACCAAAATATTATAAAAACAGACCACAGAGTGGGCCAGCAACTAAGGTGTTTTAAAATAACTTTTTGTCCTGAATAGAATTTTTCTAAGTCCCACTTTTGGCTGTACAACCGATTTGAAGAGAAATCCAGTTCTTGCTTCCTGTGTGGCTTTATTTCTTAGTTCACATAGTAAAGCCAATAGACAATATTGAAGAAGGAAAAAACAACAGGGAAGAATATACGCGACCATCGATCTATGGCATTCACATCAGTCAAGTCAGGAATGGTAATTTTCAGCTGAGATGCACGTCTCCGTAGCCTACTTTTCTTCTGTGCCACATGTCGCTCCAGGGCGTTGCGACCAAAGCTGTGTCTGGGTAAGCCAGCTTTCCGGTACTGGATGCTTGAAGTGTCATAGGCCAGCATAGTGCTTCGAGGGTCCCCAAGCCCCATCACCGCCTCAGAGGCAGCCATCTCATTTTTAATTTCAAGAGTGCTCAACAAAATATTTTCATGTGGATCCATCTGTAAAAAATAAGAAAACAGATTTAACAGGAGAGAAAAGAAGCACAATCAGTTGCAAACTGAAGCCATGCTGACAAGGGCTAGATCTAAGATTACTGATTCATTGGGTGTCAGCCTGTCTTTATGCATAGATGTGGCTATTGTCACTTATTTGTCAACTCAAGAAGCAATAAAGCCAGTATAGTATAAGGGAATAAATGATATTTCCCTGGACCCCATGTTCAGTGAGCACAAGCAATACCTGGACATGGAGTCCATGCTTAGCTCCTGAAAGTGGGATTCTGCCACTGGGGAGGGTATC